>PVKB01000807.1:0-580905 GCA_004027205.1 Ctenodactylus gundi
CACCTCCTTTCCCACCCCAAGAGAGATTATCGATGCTGTTTAATTGTGCATGTTTTGAGGGTTCCATAGGGCAGTTTGGATTGTCTCTTTGCTTCCTCAGTGCTGCAGAGGACTTGGCTTTCTGGGCATCCTGTGTTAGGTACCACTCACCCATCTGCTTCTAACTTCCAAACGCTGTTATTGCTGTCTCCACCTCTGTTTCCTCTGATGTCTTAAATGTGGGCTTTTCTTTAGTCCTTGTACTGTATTTTAGTGAGTAGTAGGAGGAAATAAAATTAAATGTGCCTGATCAATCTGTCACTCTTGATGGGAACATTCCCAGTGTCCAGCCATGAAAAAACTGTCTTACTTGCTGGACATGTCTATACCAGGGTGGAAATCTGTGCGATTTTTACCTGTGTAGCTCATAGTAGTGCCTGATCTGATTGGTCAGTGACCCTGATGTAGGTGTTACTTGATTTTTATCATCACTCCTAATAAGATTATTTTTATTAAAATATTGAACAATGCTTTTTTTTCTTCATGAAATTTACTAGCAAAGTAAACCTACTGACTGATGATGACTGGCACAAGGCATCCAGCAGCCTCGCACAGGGGTGACTGAATACCCACGGGAGGGCTGCGGAGGCCAGCTGGTTTATCTTGTCTTTGCATCACTGCTTCTTCCAGGGTTTGTTTGCAATATAATCTCGTAAGGCACATTTAATGTGCCCGAAAAAAGCATAACTGTGGAGCTGTGGGAATACTTAGAAAACAGAGGAATGTCATCACTCAGGCTCTTTCATTACTTTGTTTTATTAAGATTTCTCAATTGAAGCCATAATGTGTATTTTTAAGATACTGAATTTAGTTTGTGCCAAATGGGTGTCATTTTCACGTACTGCTGTTCATAAAAATTAGCTGCAATGAGAAAAAAGTGAACACTGATAAGGAGGTGACTTTTTTTTCCCAATGAAAGGTGTAAATTAACTTCAGATGAAATTTTCCTCTGTTTTACTTCAGTAAGTGGAGAATATTAAGCAGCTGAACCTTAGAGCCTAAAAATTGTCAAAATGCCTCAGACTGCTGTGCTAGAGAGGTTGCAGAGCTGATCACATTGACTAACTGGAAATGAATTATCTTACTTTGCATATCCTGTCCATCAGGTGTACTGTAAATCAATAGATTTAATTCCATATTTCAGTCTCTGTTTTATGTAAGTTATCATTAAAGAAGAATTTTTTTCTCCAATGGTGTATCCGAACTTTATAAAGATAGGGAAACAATCATCGTTACGAGAACATTATGAGCATTATGTATGAAAATAACCGTAAGACACAGCATCTGAGGACGAGTGCGCAGGTTTGGAGTGACAGTGCCCTGCTCTCCCACATGGCATCCTCAACTGGAAGTCTGTATTCTGAAGAAACTCTGCATTGTAATTAATATATGTGTTATTTGTTGGGATTTGGGCTGACAGGCATTGTGAAAATAGCAACTGCATGTGTGAGGACAGAACATTGTCGCACTGAGGAAGAATTAAGTGGGTGGTGAAAATTACAGGTCACCTCGTCTGACCCACAGGTGGGGCTTCTCCATTCTTGAATTCCATCTCCTGGAATAAACAATATTCATATTTATTCTCTCCTAAATCCACAATTCGTTGCTCCCTGATAACTAATCCCCCGTGACATAGGATGGTGTGATGCAAAGTCTCCCTCTTCATGTTAAGATTTCTGGGAAAGATTCATTTAACAATTGTCACAGCAATTCTTTCTCTCCATATCATTTCATATATTCTAATGATAGACACATTTTTTACCCCAGATAAATGTTTTCTTTCCATTATCAGCTTTTTTGGTTGTACATTTGAATTCAAACATTGACTCACTCATGTGATTTTAATCCCTCAAAGATGTGATTATATTTAATTCATTTTCTATTGCTATAAGTAGTCTCTCTACCCTATATTTAGTTGATAAAGTTTAAAATATAGTCCTTAAATGTACTTTTTTTCTTGGCCAGAGATATAAGTTGGGTGCATAAATAAGTACATACCTTATCCTTTTTAATTTTTATTTTTTTAGATGCAGCTATATAAACTTCAAGACTTCATGCTAGAAGGCAATGAATTTAGTAGAAAGAATTTGGGATCGAGCTTCAAAAAGCTTAGAAAATTCTTAAAGTTACAAAGATTCAGTTTCTTCATCTATAAAACGTCAATGATAACAAAATTTTCCCGATGATTCACATAAAGATCAAAGAAAATTGTAAATATGTAAGATGCCCTGTAGTATAATGACATAACAGAATTATGATTATTATTTGAATAGTAGAGGCCATGTCAAGGAAAGCAAAGTGGAAAAAACAGTTCACTTGAGCAGGAGTGACAGAGACATTTGAGGACACCAGTCTCCTGTCATGCAGTCATGACCTAGCAAGGGAACATTTTGGTCTAGAACTAACTGCACCCTTGAAAATGAGAGTCAGACACTGTACAAGGCAAACCAGGCTCTAGTAAGTGAGAGAAATTCATCTCTCATGCCAAAGCATTGCTATTATACAGATAATTCCACTGGCCTTGTGTATAAGCTTCTAAGTTTCAAAGTTCAGCAAAGGTGAGTGGTCAGTTCATTCTGTAGGGTGAGTCCTAGAAAGCTAAACTTTGCTATATGTTTCATAAAACCATTTCTATGAGACTCAGACTCAATAAACAGTAGTTATGTCATGACACTGTCCTTTCCCAAAGAAGTTGAGGTAAACTAAGTTGCCCATGGAACTCTGCTGTCTGACTTTCAGGACAGTATAGAAACATTTGCAAAGAGAAATCTAGTATTTTTACATTACTCTTATATAAAAAATAAGTAGCATGGTTCTGAGGAAGGGTCGATTTCAGTATAGACTGAGGTGGAGAAAATAATTTCCATGCATTAAAATGCAGAGAAAGTGTATCAATGGAGGGAGAGTTGCAGGATACTGCACAATGGAATATGTGTAAATTAGGAAACAGAGGGAAGTGATTTCCTATGAGCATCTTCAAATGGTGTTAAAACATTCCAATAGCTCTGGCTACTGAGAAAAATTAGGGCTGTTTTTCCCAACTCTGTCAACTAATATAACAGTAATAGAAATGGTAAAAAGTCAGTATTGTAAAAGAAAGATATAAGATCAATATTTTTTATTTCTGCATAATAATCTACAGTATATGTGCCTTGTCAAAAAATCTGTCCTCTTATTTGTAAAATTTCCTTGGACTTATGAAGCAAAGTTCAAGTAGCTTCTTCCAATAAAACTTTGAGAAGTCATGCCAATATTAGTTAAAATAAATGTACTACATGAAGATTGTCACTTACAAGCAGATGGCATGCATTATGCAAATGTTAAAGGTCTCTTATAACAATATTTCTAATATCAACTTGCTTATAGCAAAATAAACCTGTGACATACGCTGACAACGTCCGTGGCATTGCTATCCTAATTCAAGCTCCTTTTCTGTGCATACAAAGTGCTGGATAGTTTCACAAAAATAATTAAGAGCTACAAGATTCAATAAAATTAAGAAGAAAAAATTTATTTTGAACAGAAAATATATATCCCAAACAAATTCTATATTTTGTTAAATTAATATCTTGAAATGTTTCTGTCTTTCAATGCAGTATGTTTTCCAACAAGAATTGTAAAACTTACAGTCATTTTATATGGATGGACTTGTACTTTATATTTATTTTTATTTTAGAAATCTGATTTTAATTACAGTGTTACCTAGATATGTGCACATGTAAAACTGTATATAAGCTCTTTATAATACAGAAGTAAAATAAACTTGTACATTAAATCCACACAATTATTAGATTAATAGTATTTGAAATAATCACTATATTAATGTGATAGGTGATTTAGCCACCCACACTCTGTGTTCTATTATGTCATCAAAATGTACAGATGATGTGATAAATACTTTTAAGTGTCAACTTGACTGGGTCATTGGATTCCCAGATATTTAGTCAAACAATATTTTGAGACTTTCTGGGCATTTTTGAATGAAGTTAACACATTAATGTGTAGACTAAGTCAAGCCGATTATCTTCCCTACCAGGGGTGATGCCCACCCAATCAGTTAATGATCTAATAGGAATAAAAAGCCTGGCCTTTCCTGAGTCAAAGACAAGCTTTTCTGTCGAATTGTACTCAAGTTGAAACTTTAATTTTTTCCCTGGATCTCAAACCTGTTGACTTGGAGCAACATCATGAATTACCCTGACTCTCATGCCTTTAACTCAGTCCAGAGTTATCACAAGGAGTCTCCGTGCTCTGCAGCTTATGGACGCCATCTGTACACTACAAGACTTGTTAGCATCCAAAGTGCGTCAGTTCCTTAAGACCTTTCTGATTGTCTTTCTTTCTCATATGTACAGGCTCACTACGCTTCCTGTTTCTCCACAGAACCTTGATGAACATAGATTGCAGTACACTACTAGAGGTTCTTCTTTTTCCCCTCATTTTATTCATATGTGTAAGTGCAAAATTTAAGGCTTACAATGGAGTTGAGCATTTTGTGCACCTATGCATCTTGTCAAGGTGACAAGGACTTTCCTACTCTCCTTTTGTCCTTCCCCCTACCCACATTGGGGCATGTCTGTTCCTCTAGTTGCCAATTTTCCTTTGTATTTCTGTGAAATATTCATTTCTACTATGAACAATGATGACATTTTGCCTTTTCTGGTTGAGGTCAGAACATAAAGGATTTTACACCATTCTCTCTCTATTTCATTTATTAGATGTGGACAAATAATTTCTCTTGTCATTCAAATACAATTGTAGAGATTGATGTTGGGCCATTATGTTTGTAGAATGTTCATGGATGTTATAAGAATTAACATAACATGTTCACTTGATATATCAGAAGTCAATCATGACATTGATAATCATTCAGAAAACATAGCATTTCCCCATACTTTAGAGAAATACCATAACGTTGAGGAGAAGCTAATTTTTTAAAAAAAATCAGTTTAAATATTTTGGTTTAAATCCTGGTTCTTCTGCTGATTTGCTATGAATACTTCAAAAAGAGACAGTGTTGTGCCACTCTGTCTCTACAATGATGATTAACTAAAAACAACTATTTCTAAGATTCAAGAGCAATAGAAATTTTCATTAAAACTAACACATATCACAAAATAAACAGGACACAATTCCCAGATCATAGTAAACAATAAATACCAGCCATTTCTATTAGAGAACAATAAATGAACTAAACCTAAGAAATTTGATCATTTTCTAATTCAGTGTCCTCTAAGAGACCTGTTCTGTCCTTTAAATTGTTTAAGCAATGACTTAGAACTACTTATTTAATATTTAAAACCATAAAACCTCTGCTTTAAGTCAATTCCTTGCAAAAGTAGCGCACATGAGTGTCATTCAGGACAAATGAATCCAAATACCCAGATCCTGTCACCAGACAGCTCTGTCTCCTGGCCTAGTGTGAAGTCCTTATTCCCAGTTTTTTCCCCCCAGTGGAAACAGGCAGGAGAAGGTGCCAAGAGGATGATTATGTTTGTAGCCTTCAGAGGTTTCAAGAGTATTTTAGGACATTATGATTGAATACATCTGTTCAGAAATATTTCAGTTTTGTGATGGTTTAGATTTTAAATATTCCTCAATGTCTCATATGTTGAAGGATTGTGCTTTGGCTGAGAGTGCTGTTGGAGGGAAGGAAAAGTTTAGGAGATGAGATCAAGTGAAGGGTAGTTGGGGAAATGCCCTCGAAGAAGATATTAAAACTCCAGGCTTCCCCCCGCCCCGTCTCTCTGTCTCTCTGTCCCTCTCCCTCTCTGTGTGTCTCTGTCTCTCTCTCTGTCTCTCTTTTCTCTCATTTCCTGGCTCTCAATAGGTAAGCAGCTACTTTTATCATTTCATACCATAGCTACCATGATTTCTACCTGACCACTGGTCTACAGGTAACCAGGTAAACCAACCACGGACTGAAACATCTGATGAGTGAGCCAAAATAAATTATTCTTTACTTTAAGTTGGTTAAGATTTTTTGTTGTTGTTGTCTTGTTTTGTTTTTTTATTTTATTTTTTGTTACAGTGATGAAAAGCTGAAAACACAGGGTTAGTAGAAAACCAGAAACTATAAAGAGTTGTGAAGTATGCTAGGCAAATTATATATTTGTAGAGGTCATGTCAGATGTAAGTGGTGGCTTCTTCCCAAAGGCCTTGCTTAGCAAAAAGTTGCTGATGAAAAAGTACAAAGATTACTAGTTGAAATCTACTTCCAAGTTTATCATAAAGGTGGGAAATGAAGTAGATGTTTAATTTTAGTTCTCAAAGAATTTCTCATGCACTGAGAACGTAATTGAGCTTGTTAAAGATTTTTTCTCCTTTGTCCTTTTAAACTACTGCTGAGGTAACTATAATATGGCTCTTCTTCATAGCTAAAATAATATTATTTTATTTTATACATATAACTTGGAAAACTAAGAGTTCTTTGGGATAATGGTTTGGTAGTATTTAAACATCATGCCTAAAATATTTAAATGCTGTATTTAGGTTTTATAGATAAGATATGAAGCTAAGTTGTACTAGGAAAAAAATCTTTTATTTGATTCTATAACTATAAATAAATGATAACGATTAACTACAAACAACTACTTCTGAGATTCAAAAGCAATAGAAATTCTCATTAATATTAACACATACTACATGACTTTATCTAACCCTAAGTGCTTAGATTCACAGGCAAGGACTTTAATGAGAGTGAAGGTCTGATGAACTTAAATATTTCTAGTTTTAGTTTGTAAGGGCTGACCATTCTTTTTCTACAGAACTTTCTAATAATAAATTCACAGATTTTTAATTGCATGCACAGATTTGAGATAGAAGGTTGAAAATAGCACTTGCTATCATTTTGAAAAGTTGGACTAGAGAAGTTATTAATGTAAAGTGAACATATTGAGATTATTGAAGAGAATTAATTAAATAGCTGGAACTATGAGAAACAACATTTAGATATAATAGACTTACCTGACTTTGAAACAAATGAATTTTTAAATTTATTCGTGTTTCTAAAGGATGTATATGGTCTAAAATTATGGATCCTGAGCTAATCGCTCTGACAGAGCTGAATCATTTCTGCTTCGCTTTGATAAGTTTAAGCAATGAATAAAAATATAATTCCTATTTGTCAGCCACAGTGCCTGAAATGAACAGCGTTCTACCCTGAAGAAAGCTAAGGACGTGAGGTTATCTATCACTCATTAAATGACATGTCGACCCCTATCTTCCAGGGATATTGTTTTTGTGTCCTCCTTTAATTGTATGAAATAACTATCTTATAAAAGGGCCTCTGCCCTAATTTGCATTGCTGAATCATGCAATAAAATTAATTGTATCAAAAGTAAATCTTTATGATCACAATAATATTCGACTTTCATGAGATGGAGATAAAACATACTAACTCTTGGCTAGACAGTGATTATTCTAAATGTTTCCTCAAGGTTTGCAGAGAACATATGTTAGGCAGTTACATACTCATTTCCCAACTGTAGCTAGGCTTCATACCTCACATGCATAGAGGAAACAATGGAGACTCGGGCATGATTTTCCTCCCTTATATATCTAAAAAGCATAGAGATAGATGATATCAAAATTAGAGGAAGACTTTTTTTGCTACCTAGTGCTTGAAAGACAAGCTTTCTCATTTATGTTGAAAACGTATCAGACATTTACTGGTATAAATCTTTCAATTTGATTAAAAAAACTTTTTGGCTTCCTAAAACATTCTAGGAATTATAACTGGTAGTTTTCATATATTCAATTACTGATATAGTTTACAGAATATTTGTATAAGTTACAGAATGCCAAAATATCAAGTTCCTATATTTGAGAAGTAAAAAAGAATTGATCACTTTATATATGGTGTAAACTAGCTGTGTCCAAAATTCAGGATAAAAAGAGTGTAAATTTATCGCTTAATGCATAAAACTAATGCCTGAAAACACACACACAAACACACACACAGCCCTTGAAAAATTTTAATAAATATGCAAAAATTGTTCAAGGATCTTTTATTTTTAGGTTTCTCTTAGGAATTGACTCGTTCAGTCCCGTGGCAGCTTTCCATTATATATGTTCCTAAGTATTCTCACATTCTGTCCTTGGGTTCCTGCTTTGATCCAATGCTCGCTCTATGTGCTTAGTTAAATTACATAAGCATATTACAGATGAGGATCCGCTAACTAGCCATAAAAATACAACTGCATTCCTTCTCCTGAAGCTGAGAAAACTAATACCTGATTATGAAACAATACTATTTTTCTCTGTAAATTCTTCCTGTACAAAAGAGTGAAAAGGAGTCTCTGTTAATAATAAAGTTCTTGAGTAGCACGTTCACAAGATAACAAGAGTCATTTTCAAATTCAATCAAGTCTGACTTTTTCCCCATCACGGTCCCCGGGCATCCTCAGTTTGCTCCTTTGTAAAATGAGGTACTTGGAGTCGATATCTGCAAAGTGTCTTCCAAGTCTAGCATCCTAACTTGTGATTATTCGAATCACATCCCTGCCTATCAGCCAGAGGCAAGGGCTGGGCCTGCAACTAATGAGACACTATCCCTGGGTCCTAAGATTTTGTCTTCTGTATAAAGAAAGAGAAGATTGCATTGTTAGTCTGTAAAGATAACTACTTTAGGGAGAGATAAACTAGAGTTACATCACTCTGTAATTTTCCCACCTGTCATTTACCTATATCGAGGACAGATTTAGCCGAATTACAGCCGTTTTGTTTTGTTTTGTTTTGTTTTTCAAGGACAAAGACGAAGTCACACATGTACAATATTTGGAAGCAATGAGTGATATACGGTTAATGAACCCAGAAGCTTCCCTCTCTTAAGACGTTATAAAATGCAGAGCCACATCCTGCTTTTGATCTGTTTGCTCTTTGTGATCTAACCCTTCAGGTGTGAGCTATTTTTGTGTGTGCTATCCATCTAAGATTCTCTCTAAGAATACCAAAGGAGTGCCAGGAAGGTGTGTGTGTGTGTGGGGGGGGTGCCTTTGGAAATGTCTTTGTCTTCTTTACTTCCGAATTCGACTACGTAGACTTTACAAGGCTTGCTGTTCCTTCTGCTCTCATTGACCTTATATTTGGTATTGATCAAGCACAAATATACTTGAATCTGCTTAATTCGATTCAACTAGAGTCAATTGCATTCAATTTAATAAGTATTTGCTGAATGTTAAGAGAGTTGTACTAGAAAATACAGTCTATGCGTTTGCACTTAAAGAATGGATGGTGTTTAGTATTTAATAAAAGGAAGTATACCAATTCAGCAGGAGGGGTAAAGTTCATGATTGATCTGGCTCAGGATAGATAAGAGTCTTAGAAAAAGAATATGGCTGTGCTTTTGAATTTAATATAAAGGGATATGAAATCATGAAAAATGGTATTAGAAGACTGAATCTAATTTTAATTACTGGAATTAGTTTAACAAATTTTTTGCAATTTGAAGAATTATACATTCAATGGAAGGCAAAATATGTGGCATACAGTTAGTGCTCACAATATATTTGCTGATGGAGTTCATAAATTAATGGATTTGTGTCTTTTCTTTTGGCTCAATTGCAGGAAGCATCTTGAAAATTCCTAGATAACAACAACTGTGAAAGAGAAGAAAATAAAACTGCCTTATTTTTCACCTACTTTTGAGTGATTATAATATAAAATTTTATTTTGATAATTATTTTTATCTCAGAAATTTGGAAGTTATGTATTATTTTCTAACTTCTGTTCTCTGGTTGAGCTACTTCACCAGAAGGTAATTTATGTTTTTTGCCTATCTTTTTCTTATGTCGTCATGTTATTTTTAGCTTTAGATTTATTTTTACTTAGGTTTCACAAATTTGAGAATTAGTATTATGCTATTAATTTTTCAAAATATTTAACCTCCCTTTGTTTCTTTCCAATGGGATATTTACTATAGGGACGTTGGAAACTTTGAATCCCTCCACAAATCTGTTTGAAACTTTCACTTTCTTTATCTTCTGTGTCGACAGTTGAGAATTTTAAAGTTCTGCTGTGTAGCGTATTAATTTTTTTTCAGTTTGACTTGATTGAATCTATCACTTTATGTTACTTTTCAAAAATTTGTTTTTATTTTAGTTTTTATCAGGTAGTTGTTGTCTGCGTCCTATTTGTTACGCTCTTGTAACTTCATGTTAAATGTTTTAAAGATTTTGCACCATGAGATTGTTTTATCATGTAACTGTGGTTACTATCTCTTGTTCATAATGGAACATTTCCTTGGTATCTTGTAATTTTCACATATGTGTTCATATCTTGGGACCTGAACCTGTGTAATTCTGTGGCATTTAATTGAGGATAAATTTTCTAGAATTGTTTTATGTTCTTTCAGAAACACCAAGATTACATCATCTCGGAGTACTAGATTACACCAATAATCACATTTGATTCGGATGCATGATTATGCTTTTTCCTTTTTTACTCCTAAATTTAAATTTCAGTCTAAAGAATAAAGCAAGTTTCTTTGTCATCATCTTGTGCTTCAGTTTGATTTTTTATTCAACATCACTCAGCGATTAAAAAAAAAAACCACTATGTATGTGTCACAGGCATAGGGCTTAGTCAACACTGTTGGTTACTGTATGTCCCTAATTCACACTGAGCATTCATATATGCACTAGAAATATTTTTTTAAAAATTTACTATGCCTATTGCTTGGAGTTACAAGCATTCTCAGCTCCATAGTAAGCCTTCTCTTCTTTCTGGGTATGCAAAGATTCCAAAGCTGCTATCTTTCTTTCCTGGATCATTTTCATGGCTATATATGTGCTTGCTAACCTTGACTGAAGAGATAATTACTCCTGTCCTACAGAGAATGCCATGCTCGCTTACTGCTGGCTATGAGTGTGCTAGATTCCTAAACTTGGAGTTACTCAGATGTGACTTCTATTCACTGCACATGTAGGACTTATCTGGACCACTGCTTTCTCTTTCGATGGATCTGAGGAAAATAAAAACAATGTAAATCTGATGTTCATGCTGCTTCTTGTTGTCATCTGAATAATAAATTCCTTGACCTCTGGCCCAGGTGTCTCTAGTTTTCTGTCAGTATCCATGAACAATAACAAGCTAATGTGTTATTAGGTTATTCTGGGTGAAATCAAATCCTAGATCTATTACCTATCTTGCAAGAATAGTGTAAGAATAGGTGTGTTTTTGTATTTGAAAGTAATTTCAACATTGTGAACTACTAGATAAATATAAAACATTATTGTAATATTTGTCTTAAAATATGAATAACAATTCAGAAAAGGTACTTTTTAGAGAAAATCAGACATAAAATTCTTTCAAATGAAGTTATCCAACATTATTTGCAAAACAGACAAATAGACAAGCCACTTAAAGAAGGAAAGGGTCACTTTATTTCATAATTCCAGTAGTATCACTTCATCTTTGCTTGGTAATATCATTTTGGGCCTGTGACAGAAGGGTATATCATGGCAGAAATGGCAGAGGCTATGGGGACGGAGCAGAGGAGGCTGCCCATTTCATGGTAGTTCAGAGGAGAGAGAGAGGAAGAAAGAGAGAGCAAGAGAGAGAAACAGAGAGAGAGATACAACCGATTCCTGACATTTCATTAGAACCTTCTGACCTTTTTTTAAAGGTATGCTTCTAATGACCTAAGGATTTACTGGGCACCGCCTCCTAAAGTTTCAAACATCTTTCTGGTGGCCAATCCTTTAATGTGTGGACCTTTGAAGGACTTTCAAGATCCAAACTATGACATTCTCATTGTATTCTCTGTCACTGAGCTGCTGAATTTAAAAGTAGATCTATAGGTTCAACCAACTCTGGCAGCCAAGCCTTGAGCACATAGATCTTTTAAGGACTTTGAAAATCTAAATCATAACAGTTGCTTTGTGTTCTCCATTACTGAATTGCAGAACTTAAAAGTAGATCTACAGGCAAAGCCAGACTTTTCTAACTTGGTACATTGC
Source organism: Ctenodactylus gundi (assembly GCA_004027205.1). NCBI lineage: Eukaryota > Metazoa > Chordata > Mammalia > Rodentia > Ctenodactylidae > Ctenodactylus > Ctenodactylus gundi. Next base: position 12,000 of record PVKB01000807.1, read on the forward strand.
TTAAAATCGATTGGTAGTATTATGGATTCACATGACAAGTCCAATATTAAATGTTATATAATTAACCACACACACATGCATGCACACACACACACACACACACACACACACACACACACACAAACCAATCTAAACTAACTAAAGTAACTAAATATGAAAAATGACAAAGGCATTACGCATCAAAAAGAGGAAAGGGAGTGAGGAGCCAAAAAAAAAAAAAAAAGAGGAAAGAAGTGAAAAGAAAGTGAAATTATCTCAGTTGCAGAGTGTTTGTCTTTATATGAAGAAATCCTGGCCACTTCACGATTTCCTGGCTATGAGCAAGTTTGTATATAGAAATATTAAAATTTCTAGATACTACCAAAAAAAAATCACTTCCTAAGAGAAAACCTTCTTGAGCTGATAAAGAAATTTAGCAAATTTTCAGAAAAAAAAACAGTTATGTTTCTATACAATATTTATCAACAATCTGGAAAACAATAAAAGAATATACCTCTTGTCATAGATTTAATAGAATAAAATGTTTAGGAATGAACATAACAAAATGATACAATAGTTTTTACACTAGAAATGTTTATGTGTTAGAGAAGATAGTATATTGCAAAACTACCCGTATTATCCATAGTGATCAGCAGGCTTAGGAAAACACCATCAAAATACCAATTGTATTTTGACACAAACAGAAAAATTCATCCTAAAATTTATTTGAATTCTTAAGAGACTGACAAAACAATTTCGACAAAAACCTTTCATTTCCTAATTTTCAAACATTTTATGACATCACAGTTATCTAAACAGTGTGGTATTGGAATGAGAACAGATAAATAGATCAATAGAATGGATCAGAGAAGGCCAGCAGTAAACCCTTGCAGATACGGTCAAATGAGCTCCAACAAAGTTTCCAGGATTGCTCAATAGGGAATTGATGCTCTCTTCAACAAATGGCATAAGGAAAAAGAGATATCCATCCAAAAATTTAAATCATAGTTAATTAGAACCTGGAAACTCATCCAAAAATTTAATTTAAAATTAATTAAAGTGTGAAAGAAGGACCTAAAACTATAAAATGCCAAAAATTAGGGAAAAGACTTCTGGATATTGGACTTGAAAATGAATTCTTCAATGTAAGCAAATGCACAAGCAACAACACAAATATTGAGAAATAGGATTTTATTAAACTTAAAATAGTTTATAAATCAAAGGACAAAATCAACAGAGTAGAAAGGCATCCTAAAGAAGGGCAAAAAAATCTGTGAATCAGATATGTGACAAAGGATTAAAATCCAGACTATATAAAGAAATCCTGCCACTCAACAACCAGAGAAATTAAACAATGTGTTTAAAATTGGTTATGTAGGGGAACAGGGAGCTCTTTAACAATTAGCACAATTGGACAGCAAGCATATGAAAAAACACTCAATAGGCAATAAGAGAAATACAAATTTAAAAACATAGTAAGTTGGTACCTCATACACATTATGTCAGCTACTACCATAAAAACAGAAAATGAAAATTATTGGTTGATAAATCAGAATGTGGCCAAGTTTGAACCCTTGTTCACTGTTGGTAGAATTATAAAATGTTGCATCCACTATTGAAATTAGTAAGGAGGCTCTTCAAAATATTAAAGAATGTCAGATGATTCAAAAATTTCACTTTCAGGCATATATACAAAATGAATAGACAGAGACCTCAAGGAGTTATTTGGTGCTCACATTCAGAGAAGCACTATTCATCATACAGAGGTAGAGGCAAGCCAGGTATCTCTCAAGAGATGAACAAATAAACCAGATGTGTCACATAGCTACAATGGAACAATATTCAGCCTTTAAAAGGAAGGAAATCCTGTCACATACTATAAAATAAATGAACATTGAGAACATTATACTAAGTGGATAAGCCAGTCAAACAAGAGAAATGTCAAGGTTAAGATGAAAAAAAAATGACAAACGTTGCATGATTCTATGTGTGTATGAAGCATGTATTCAATATCATAAAAACAGAAAACAGAACGGTGGTTACCAGATGCTTGGAGGAAAGAAAAAAAAAAAGTTGTTACTAGGTACTGAGCTTCAGACTTGAATGGTGAAAATATTATCTGATACTGTTGTTTGGATCTGAAACGTCTCCCAGAAGTCTCATGTATTTGAATGTTACGGATTATCTATGGAACCATGTGCTGTTAGGAGATGGGGCCCTTGCCTGGAGGGATGGATTATGGGCATGCGGTGGAAGACAGGTGTGCAGATTGAATTAGAGATGTGTGCATTGGATTACGGGCAAGTGGTGGGGCCTAGGCTTGGAAAGTGTAGAACCCTGAGGCTGGAATCAGAAGGAGTATGCCATTGGGACCTGACCTGCAAGGATATGCAACGTTTGCTCTTCCTCCTGGACTTAACTTGGCTCGACTTGGCTTGGCTTGGCTTCCTGCCTGTAATTCTGTGAGAGGGTGCCTCCACCTCCATCGCTACCATATCCTCCCACTGTTGCCTGCTGCCTCTGAATGGACTTGACCTTCCGAAACTGTGAGCCAAAATAAACTTTTTCTCTCCCTTAATTTGCGCATATTGGGTATTGAGTCAAGATGATGAAAAAGTAACTACAACACTGCACATTATCAGAATGTAGATATGCTTAACACTTCTAAGCTTCACTTAAAATGGTTAAGATGGTAAATGTGTTATGTGAGTTTATTACAAAAATAAGGTTGAGGTATAATCTGATCGAATATTCTTATTACCAATAAAATGATTCAATCAAGGTGAAAATATGGTAAAAAATAACAAATAGGTTATTTTATGAATAGTACAGCGGCACAATTCCTGTTTCTGAACTATTCAATGATGTGATTCACATGTTTTGGGAAATTTTTATATATCATGTTGTACTCATTAAATTCAGCACATGTGAAAATAGAATTAGGCATATACTTTGTCACTGAGCAACTCTTTCAGAGAACATGGCATTTGGGGATTCAGACTTACTAAAAAGGAAGCAATTTTTAAGTTGTAACGTTTTGGTCACAAGTAGTTGGCCAAGAACATAGCCAAATGTCCATAAAATAGAGCTGATATTTTTATCATGAATAACATATGCAGGCTCCATTCTTGATTGTTTTAGTAAATAAGCTCCATCTTTATGCCAATATTATTATAATGAACTAAATCTTAGGCATAGACACATAGAGCAGGTTTTTCTAATGACAGTTCTGGGTAGTTTTATCCATTATAATTTTAATTGGAGATTACAAAGAACACATAGGAAGAAAAAATGCTTCTACTGTATGTAGAAAAATTTGGATTATGTATAAAGAACTAAACCTGGATACGATGAACACACTCCCAACTCACTATAAAAGATTTCTATCTTGGAAATGGATTTCAATGTAACATGTACGTAAATACACATATGTCTTTACAACACTGAACACTGAGATTCACACGAATTATTATGGCCAGTCAGTTACCATAATATCAACGTCCCGATTTTCTTATAAGTGATCAGGCAATGAGTGGTAAGATACTGAATTTATGTCATGCAATTGAATGACATTTCTCAGTGGTGTAATTAATACATCTTTTATCTCTCATTCTACAAATATTTTGGGTTCTGGTGATCAGTTTTGACTCATATTTAAGAACAGGATAGGGAAAAATTGCCAAGAATGGGTATTGTGTTGAAATTAAGAAGTAAGCTGTGTGACACTTTTGGATGGTCTTTTGATACTTAGCATTTTTTGAAAAAAAATTATATAGGATTTGTAATTGTAATATAATGCCTAACATTGTATTTTTTAGAAAATTTGCATTTTATGTATACTTATATCATGTGAAATTTCAATATCCCATCTTTTTATATGGTTTCTACAGCTTTTTTATGTTTTGGACACATTAACCATAGTTATTCCATGCTTCTCAGACAATTTGTATATGAAGATCACCTGTGGGTTCATTTCTGCTTCTTTTTTAAAATGCTGGATTTTAGTCATAGGCTTCAGTTTTTCACATGTCTATTAGGTTTTGCTTGAACATAAAAATGACAGAAGTGCCATCTGCCATCTCCTGTGGAGCAGATTGAACCTGCATGTGCGACAAATAGAGCCCTGCAGAACTGCTTAAGTTAATAAGGGATGAGGTCGAGGAACTAGGATTGTAACCTCGTGAAAGTCCACGTTACCTCTCGTGTATTCTGGCCCTTCAAAACGTCCATCGAACATCGGGTGTGTTACCCATGATTCCGCTTTCTGTCAGCTTTGCACTCTGTTTGTTTCGTGAGACCGCTGAAGGGAATGCCCTGCTTTTAGGCTTTCTTCATGATCTTTCAATACATCATTTCCTTCCCTATTTTTAGAGAAATTCTGTCTAATTTTTCTTGATTATATTTTATTATTTCCTGCTTATAAAGCTTTATTAAGTATGCTTACTTGCTAGATGTTCTGGGCTTCCATATGTCTTATGGTTTTCACTGCTATTTTTATCTGTTCAAATCGATTCAAATATCTTTTGCATTTTTCATAAATGTCATATGGTTGTCAATAATTATTGTCTTTATAAATATATCAAAATGTTAGGTTGTATAAACATCACATTAAAATATTAATCTTTGATGTTAGTTTGGAATATCTTAACCACTATGTAGAGAAACACCGTATGCATGGCTAGATTGTTAATTGAGTTATCAGTCCGGTTTGCTGGTTGCGAGCACTAACGGGTTTATTAATGTCCCTTCTAGGTGTGTCTGGGTGTGGCCTTGGGAACTAAAATCTCTGGTCCCTTCCTCTGAGTCACCACGTCCATGCTCTAGTTCCAGGTGGCCATGAACTGCAAGCTCTGTTCCACCAGGCCCTTCTACCATGACACATTTGCCTTGGAATTAGCCTTCAACTAAAATCCCTGAAACCATGAATCAAATTAAACTTCTATTTTAGTAGAAGTCATAAGGTAGTTTTTCCCAACAATAGGAAAGCCAACCTTTCCAATACGCGGGAAATAGTATTGTAGAGACAGCAAAATGCCCAAACAAGCATGCAAGAATAGTGAATCATCTTACTATGTATGTGACCATAAAAATAAAATGGCAGTAACCAAATATATGTGTTTGTTGTAAATACATAGGCAAGGGGTCCAGAATTTAGACACCAGGAAGAAATACTCATGTTGCAAAAACTTAACAAATACATAATATACTTTAGGCTGGTCAGAATAAGAGGCATGTTTAAACAACTGGTTCTGGGACAATTGCCTATCCATCTGGAGGAAGATAAATTTTGATCCCAATCGTGCATATTATTTGGAAACAAATTCCAGATGGAATACAAATTTAAATGAAAAATATAAACAATAAAAATCCTGCAGGAAAATCTTGGCAGAAATTTGTAAACTCTAGTGATGAAAGGACAGTATTAAATAAAACTAGAAATCAGTAATTCAGTAGGAATAGATGTTCTATAGGAGAATAAATGCATTAAAATTTTCATATAGCAAGTTATTCCTGTGTACATAAAGAGAAAGTGGATTTTGAAAAAAAAATAAATACACAAAACAAAAATTACTCCTGCAATTGACCAAAAAAAAAAAAAAAAACCACTGATTCAACTTAAAAATGAGTGAAGAATATGGATAGAAAATTAAAATGAAGGCATACCTACATTACCTAATAAAACATAGAGGTGAAAATTAAAGTTACAAAAGATCAGTGTTTCATACCACTTAGAATTCAAAATCTAAAAACTATGTACAGGATAGATACTTGGTTTATTATTTCTGTTTAAGGTGTCAATTGTTAAAAACATAATTACAATATTAAGTATTTTTAACTACATCTTAATTAGGCTAATTACATGTACTAAGTCCTCAAAGAAATAGAAAACTGATTTTATAGAAATGAAGTACCAAAAAAGAAAGATATTTTACCTAAGACGTTTATTGGCAAATTTTATATGAAGACAAGATAGAAAAAAGTAGTCACAGGTAAAAGTAGTTACCATTGCTTACAAAAATTATACTACAAAGGTATTATGAAATATTATTTGGTTATTATGGTAAATAGGAAGCCTACAGATTAGCTTAGAGAAATTTCTTTTTGTTGCTGCCTTTTTTCTCACTGATTTTCTTTCTTCTTCTCTTTCTTTCTTTCTTTCTTTCTTTTCTGAGGATTGATCAAAACATTTGAGCTTCATCTCCAGCACTTTTTATTATTTATTTTGACACAGGATCTCACTATGTGGCTAAGGTGCCTTGAGGGCACTTGGACACTTTTTTCTCGTGCCTCAACCACTCAAAGCACTAGGATTTATAGGTGTGTGCTAGAACACAGAGGCTGTGTCTCTATTTTCATAATACAAAAGGATAATCATTATTGATTTTTGTATACTATTATTGGAAGATTGATTGAAAAAAATACTTTATTAAAGAAATATCTTAGAGGTATCACAGTAAAAATAATAAAATATGATACAATAAATTGTATTTATTTTATGATTATATATGAATTAACATGATACTATCAATGCATATGTGTAATGAAATGGCATTATGCTAATTATAACTTAAAACTTAAAATAAGTTATTCATGTGAGAAGATCTAAATTTGGTGATAAATCCAATAATAAGGACAAATTTTGTATGTGGAAACACTTGACATATCAGTTTGCTTAGTGTAACTTCAGAAGCTCAACTTTTCCTTAACGTGATAGTACTTTTCTCAGTTTTGTAAACTGTTCCTCACAGTTAAGAAACTTAGTCCTGACTTTTTTCTTGTTCTCTCCTCTTAGTCATGACTCATGGACACAGTTGATTCGAAACCTGAGAATAGACAGGGGACCGAGGAAGACTTGTCCACTTTTGCTCTGAGATGAGCTAGGTTTTCACCAAGGTTCATACTGTAACCAGCATCGCAACACAGCCCTAAGCATGGCGATCTCCCCTGTACTTTCTTTTACTTTCCAAAACTACAAAGAAGACACCAGTTGGCCTACTAAAATTTTTCTATGAGATATCTCAGGGTTTTTGTTGTTGTTGTTGTTGTTAACAACTTGCAATTTGGGATCTCAGACCAATATTTTATATGGGTGGCTGGATACAATGTGTGAAGAAACGTGATTTTTATCATGGAAATCTGCTATACCATTTGTTACCATTTCAAGCAATCTATTAGAAGTGTCACTGATTTTTGGAAGTTTTCTTTATTGAACTTGTCCTACCCTTTGACTCTGTGAAAGAATCCTTAACTATATATCTTCTTGATATGTATACACATACATGTTACTGATACTTGTGAGTAACCTTCTCTTTGATATAACTTTGAGTTATATAATACCCAACAGTGTAAAACAATGGGGCGCTTCAATCCCCCTTTAGAAATTTTGTGAATTAGCATTCAGTAAAGTATGTGATCTTTATCCCCTGTCGCTGAAATAAAGAATGGAAAGCAAGAATTCTCTTGCAAGTAAGTGACACAATGTAATTCCATGAACTTAAAATTTTCTAAACAGAAAAAAAATATTTTTCAACTTATGAACTGCTCAATAGTACAATCTTTCATCCCTATCCTTTTAATAAATTAGTCACTCCTGGAAATCTTATATTCTGACCTCGGCGCACTGTCAGTCCCTTAATTCAGTCATTTATTAGTGCTTTTCTGGCCATTGAGCTAAAGCTACAAAAATTTGAATCAGATCATATTGTTCTACAATGAATACCTGACACCTCTGAAAGGTTCCTCTTGATCATTTGATGAAATCTGAATCCCTTTATGTGTCTCACAGAGATCTGTGTAGCCTGGTTCCTGCCTGTTATGGTTTAAATAAAAATGTTCCCCAAAAGAGCAGTCTAGGAAGGAGTTCATAGCACAGTTCATAGCTGCTGTGAAGGCGTGGGTTTGGTTAGGGTGAGTATGTCACTTTTCTCTGGTTCTTCCCTTTTCTCTCTGCTTTCTGGCTGTGACAAGTGGTACTGCATTTCTCTATGACTTTCCCCCTGATGCTCCTGCTGTGGAGTCAGTCATCGTGAAATAACGTTTCTGAAATGCTTAGTCAAGTAACACCTTTCTTCTTCTAAGTTGGGAATGTCAGATGTTTTGTCCCATAACAGAAAGGTGACTAGTACCAGAAAAGCGGGGTGTGGCTTTGGCGATATGTTATATGTGGTTAACCCATATGGTTGAGAATATTTTGGAAGTGTTTTAGGGAGGAGTTTGGAGAGTTGGGCTGAAGAAAGCCTAGAACGTTGTAAGCAGCAGTTTATGTGTGATTCTGATGGTTTCCCAGAAAAGGAGGGTAAGTATGCAGGCAATGAAAATTATGCTCATGGAGTTGATAATATGAACAAAGACTCTGTTGGAAATTTTACTAGGAGCCACTCATGCTATATCCTGGCAAAGAACTTGTCTACATCTTGTACAAGGCCAAGGACTTTGTATGAGGCTAAATTTAAAGGTCACAGACTAATCTGGCAGAGGTGATTTTGTGCATCATAACATTCAAATGTTATGTGGGTACTGGTGGGTACTTTGAGCTAGGCTTACAATGAGAATCAGGAGTACAGAACAGAGTAGGAAGAAAAATGAAAATCTTATAATTTGCCCAGAAAAGAATTTCATGTAATGTAGGGAACAAAGAAATTGTGATGCGGACAAAATGATCATCATTAAAGAGAAATCAAGTATTTTACGCAAGGAAAATGCGAGAGTGACTTGAGGACATCTCAGGGATCGGCCAGACTGTAACTACTATAGTTCAAAGGTGAAATAACAACAACAACAACAACAATGATAAAATCTTTGGAAGACTTTGCTTTGAGAATAAACCCTCAGTCATGGTGGTTACTCAGGGCTGGGGAAGTATTACCCCATGTTGAGCCACCCCGGCACTCAGAGAGTGCAGCTGATGTCCAGTGGGGTCCAGCTCACACAGGTAAGGGACCTTACCGTTGTGTGACATTGTTTTTGCTCCCATGCAGAATGCAAGAGATTTGAGTCGTAGAAACTTGCACACAGATTTTAAAGGAAGTCCAGGGAATGTGTAACAATCACATCGCTGGTGGGAGCTCCTGAAAGGGCTTCCCTAAAGCTTTGAGGGCGAAGTCAAAGCCTCAGCAGAAACCCCAGGTATTGGTAGATGTCTGGAACATGAAACGTCTGCCAAGGAACCCTGCAGACAGTGAAGCAAGCCAGCCCCAGAGAGAGGCTACGTGGGCAACACGGCAACGGAGCTGGGCTGGCTAAAACCTTTGGGGACTGGTCATGTGCCTACAGGATGGTGAGTGCAGAAGCTTAGGATCTAATATTAGCTCTGCTGGAAGATGTTTTTGCTTTGATCAGGTTCCTTTTTATTCCCTGTTCTTCCCTTTTGGAATGGCAATGTTCACAGTATAACTTTGTATTGTATTTTGTGACTTCATAACTTTAAAAAAGGTACAGGAAATCACAGATAAGAGTCTCCTTGAATTTCAGAACATACATGGGACTTGAAATTTTTAGTTATGCTGAGCACCTAAGAGCTTTGGTAATTTGTGGAGACGAACTAAAAGCACTTACATGGTAAAGGAGACAAGAGGCTTTGGGGCCTAGGAGCTAAATGTTCTGATTTGGGTCAAAAATGTTCCCTAAGAGCTTCATGTTTCTCGGGTAGAGCTTCTGAAAGGTGAGTAGATTATTGGGCACTAAGTTCATCTGTGATTAACAGATACGTGTTGTTAGAACTTTGGGCCTTGGAGGTCAAGTGTTAAATTTGAAAGTTTTGTCTTTTTTATTTTTTAGTTTTATTTTTTGGAAGGAGGAGATGTCTAGAACATTCCCATCTCCAGTCTTTCTTTTGTGAAGAGTGTTTGGTCCTGGACCCCAATAGACTATTGAGAACTATGTCTTTTTCCAGACCAGAGGACAGAAATGTGGAGGGTCACTAGAATTGTGCTATGTTCCTCAACTTAATCCTTGGTTAGAAGTTTTCCTGGAATTTTCTACCTTGGGTCTTCTGGGCCTTGCACTTAGGCCTCCTTCTTGTCTCCTCAGGCCATGTCTTGGGAGAGCATCAGTCTGTCTGGGGACCACTGAGGCCTAGAAAGATGTCTTTTTCAGGCTTTTTTCTTTTCTCCCTGATTTCTCAAGGCTTGTAGCTGTCCTCAATTACTCCCTTTTGTTATAATGTTTCTTTCATGGAGTAAATACAAAATAGCCTCAAACCTTTGAAACCACGAGCCTAAATGAGACTTTTCACCTCTTTTTCGATGAAATATTTGATCCCAGCAATGGAAAATTAGCTAATACTTTGATTCTTCATTGATTTTAACACTTATGTCGAGATAAATTTTCTTTAATTATGTACCAATTTTATAGTCATAATCTATTCCTTATGCTTGGAATAATCTTCACCTTCCCCTACCACTCCTTTGCCTAACCTTCTTGTAAGGTTTCCTCTGATCACCATAACTAGCTTAGCACTTTCCAAACTAATATTCCATATTATTGCATCTTCCTGTAACAATCACTGCAGTCCGATACTAATCACATTGTACTATAAAAATGTGAATGATGTCTGTAGTGGCACTAACACTAAACTCCAGATAGAACATGGGACATGTTCTGTCCCATGTCCCATTTCTGTATTTTGTGTGATTTTTCCTATAGTTTGCATAATAAAGAAGAAAATCAACAAATATGCAAGGGTGACATGAATTAAAAAGTGAGAGTAAAACATGAGTATTATATATTTATTTAGATTTTCTAAAATTTACTGGTGATATGATTACTAAGTACTAGGTGGTCCATAACACTTTGATTCTACACACACACACACACACACACACACAGACACACACACACACACACTTACTTTTTCTACAATCCTCTTAGTTGTTACGTTGTCCTCATGCATGCTGTTTCATTTCCTGAGAGGCTGTGTTCCCCTGTCTCTAGAAGTTCTGTACTAACTCTCTCTAGGTCCAACAGGTGCTGCAGCAACTCTGCTCCTAACAAATTGTATGCTTTTACTTACAGAGAGGAGTGATGAATCACACAATAAATGATGTAGTTTCTGTCTTTCAGTAGACTTCTCAGGAGCTCTAATTCAAATATCGGATATCCTTCAAAGATTACACATCTTAAATAAATACATGTCTTATAACTCAAATCTAAATTTTCTTACGATTTTCATGTTGTCCCTACTTCAGTGTTAAATGTATTTCAAGTGCTCTATTGTGGGGACTGTTGGAAGCTGTTTTGAACACCCAGGTCATGAGAAGTTTGGATTGAGTAGCTGATAAAGAGAGGGCACACCCATGCGGGAGACCAAATACAAAACTGTGTAGAACTTCTCGATGCTGGTAAAAAGAATGGGCTTTGAATAAGGTAAAAATCAATAAATTGAACGATTAAGTAGATATTTTGCCTAAAAACCTGTGATTGCAACATTGTGCTAAAGTTGAGAACAAAGTAAAACGTGGAATAGAAACACAAATAAAAATATTTTATTTCAGTGATCCCTAACAAATCTATCACATAAGTAACTGGAGAATTGCTCTACTCTGTGGGCTGTTTACATCCTAGTTTTTAGTGCTAACATCTTTCTTGATGCTTAAATAAGTGATAAATATAAAAAATAAAAATTGCTTAAAAAGCTCCTGCAGATAAATGCTATGTTGGTCTTTCATGACTCACAGAAACGTTGAACACTATGTGTAAATATGTTAGCACTTTCATAAGTAAATATTAGATAAATAAGTATAAATGATCTCTTCATATTTTTCTTTCCCATAACATAATTTTTGCAATGTAGTACATCATTAAATCATTTTTAGCTATGCCTAACTGTGATACTAACTTACTATGTGAAATTCTTCAGTTCACATATTTCCTGGTTTAGTTTTCTCATTGGAAGAAAAATAAAGTGGAGACTTTCTAAAAGTAATAGTATAGAGCATACATGGCTGGATAGCCCTTTTTCCAGACAATGATTGCGTTAGGGATGGGTGTAAAATTGAAATAAGCTCAATCAGGGTATTTTTCTGCTTCAAGTCAAAGAAAGGGAGCCATAACCACTTTGAGGCCATAGCTACAAGGATAATTAATAGATGTTATTTTTTACCATTTTGCTTGCTCACATGGAAGAAAACATTACCAATGGAAGAAAGATAAACCAACGGAAAGAATCCCAGCTTAATATAGTGTGATCAGATGACATTATGAATGACATTCCTGGATTTAGAAGAAATACTCCTGTAGTCAAGTGCTTGTAGATTTTTCAGTTACATAGAATCAGTTGATTTTTTCTTTCCTTAAGATATTTTCATTTGATTCTTTTTCTGTGATTTGCAAGTCAAAGAGTGAAGTTTATTATTGCCTTCAAATTATGGTTCAATGTCTTCTCCATGCAAAGTCAGCTAATAACATTCATTTAATAATTTAAGAAACTTGAGAACATCATGCTTGGTGAAGTGAGTCAGAAGCAGAAGGTGAAACAGCGGATGGTCTCTGATATGTGAGACCCAGATCACAACTATCTCATGGAACTTTAGAGGAAAGACAAAGTGAAAGAGGGGGACAGGGTGGGCATGGAGGGAGGGAATTAGGGTAGGGGGAGGGACAAAAGGAGAGCGGGAAAGCCCTTGTCACCTTGACAAGATACATATGTGCACAAAATGCTCAACTCCATTGTAAACCTTAAATCTTGCACTTGTGCATATCAATAAAATGGGGGAAAACTTCAAAAATTTCCAATCATTCCTGTCATTTCCTTGGATACAATGGAAAGAGCAAGACTCTGTACTCATGGAGTCTATCATCCAAAATGTCTATTGTCTTCTAATAAAAGTATTACGGCACAGAAAGTTCATTATATTATATGTTTTGGATATATCTCAAAACAATACCTATGTTACATTTAAGAAAAAAGAGGTATCAAGAAAAACTTACGATTCATCAAAGACTTTTTAAGTTAAAGAAGAATGATTTTCCTTATATTGGTGTATGCAAAAAGGGTTGCACACCTAATTTCCAGTAACAGAAACTTGTTTTTTTTTTATCATTTTTTTCTGATTCAGGCCAATCCTAGCCATGAATATGACTTTGTATACTATTCTAAAAACTGGGATCATTTCCTGGTGTTATTTGCTAACACAAAATCTCTGTGAAAGTGAGCGTTCACCAACCAAACGAGGCTTACATCAAGTCCTAAACCGAGAGCAAACATGGTTCTGTTCTCAGAACATTTTCTTTGGATTTGTAATCAAACAGATCGAATGTTGAAACAGCCAAGCAGCACAGCTCTGAAACAGAAAACTCTTATTTAAAAATAAAAAGGCAGTTTTATTTTTTCCAAGTTAAATATATTCTACTTCTCTGACAGGACTCTTTTACAATTTACCCAACGAAAAAAGTAATGAGACTTTAAAAGTAGTTGCTATTGAATCTTGGAAATTTTAAATATTTTACTATTTTATTTCCTAAGAACTTGTGCAACATAACCCGCTGTTTTTTCCAATTTAAGAGGATACTGAAAGGGGCTAAGAATTATCTTATTTTTGAATAATTATCAACAAATAAAATATCTTAAGTGCTTTTGTAAAATATTAAAAAGTCTTACAGTAAGCAAGGTATAGTTTTAAAAGCAGTGTCGTACATTTAAATATAAACTTGGATTTCTGAATGTAGCAAATTTTCATTACTATTCTGAAATTAAACTAGATATGAAAGCAATGGAGAACTCCTGCATGCGTGCTCTAGGGTACTGTATTACAAACCATCTTCAACTTCCGCACAACTGTGATTAAGAATGTAGATGACTATGTGAGCCTTACCCTGGATAATCACGTGATCCCAACCCGCAGAATGCTCTGGAAGAAAACCAAATCAGGAAATAGAAAATGATATCATGAAGTGAGTTTTAGAGGATCCAAGGATATGCATGAAACACTCCCAACACATCCTATTTCAACTTATTTTGGTTTACAAAGGCCAACATTAATCTGGAGATGAGACATGGGAAATAATTAATTTGACTTAAGACAGAAAACATTAATTATGACATAACTAAGAAAATGCACACAAGAACACATCATTAATCATGAGTGAAGGGGCAGTTGCTTGTTGAGCTATAATCAATATATATATTTTTATTTTCTGATAGCTCTGAGGTCATGAAAGTTCAGTGTGAATTTTTTATTTGTTTTCGATGTTAACATTAACACCTCATGCCTCCATGTCCCTGAATAACTCTTAACCTTTATCCATTAGATTGACCCAAAAATGTGAACTCACAAGCAAATCATTAATTTAAAAATAATAGGAGATATTTACACCGTCTGTACTGAAAATTCCAAAGTAAGAAAAACATTTCATACTACTTAGTGATGTTTTCGATAATGACCTTCAGTAGTTTCCGTCTTAATATTCTTTCATTTGTTTAGACATTAAGCAGCTTTAAAATAAAGGCCGGAAGCAGAGATTTGATTCTAATGAAAAAACAGCTGACTGGGGGGGTATCAACCAAAATGCTGTAATATTTTAAATCTAAATTTTTGTATGTGAATACAATATATACTTAAACAAATTTCTCAAAATCTTTGTTTTACAGACCATGGTGAATGAAAATACCAGAAGAATAAAGTTTTCTTTCTGCTGAAAATTCTGTTCTGTTTTGATTCATTGAAGGTAAGAGCTGAGGTGGTTGTTACGTGCTTTCTGTTGGGGAGAAATCTTGCTCTTACAAAGACCCTGAGAGTGAACTTTGGGGCTTCCTCCACGCTCATGTTGAACACTTTTAAAATGAAACAATGAACTGTTTAGTCCTTTCTGCAGTAAGTTTGACCATCCTCCGAAAAGAAAACAGTAAGCCTTTGTATAGTACCTTATTGTATTTGTGTGACTAACATATTTATGGTATTAATCTGTTATACCTGAAAAAGCATACTCCAGAAATATTCTTCCCTACCCCATCAAACACCTGATTAAAATCATTCTTTACTCAGAAACAGTGTATCCTGGTGATGTGGTGATTCTTTCTACATTCTGAAGCTGGGAAAGGGTTACGCAAGCGCGTTTATAGTTTTCCTTGGACACGGTCTCAGTACTTAGCCTAGCTACCAGTGGGTTCTGCGTAGGCTTTGGTTTGTTCCTCAGATTCTCTGAGCACATGGGGAGGAACCACAGTTAAGCACATGTGCCTCCACGAGTGTCTTCTCAGGTCACATCTCAACCCAGGGCCATGTTTATTAGGTTTCTAATAGACATATTCGAATGGAAGGAGGAGGTCTGTGCTCCTTTATAGGAAGTTCTAGCCAGCACTGTAGGATGCTTCTGCGGGCGCATTGCAGATGAGCTGTTTTCCTAAGTGCACGGCTGTACTCCACCAAAGACAGTCACAACACAAGCTGCAGTCCAGGGGTCCACAGTGGCATCTCATGGCCAACAGCTGAACTGGATTCCAGATTTTGGTATTTCTAAGTGTTTGGCTGAATCTATATCACATTAAACATCGAGTGAAAAAGTGCAAAATTTAGCCTGTTCACCAGATGTTTCGCATGTAACTGGGCAAACATGTCAACTTAGGATGAAACATCTGGAAGTTTCAAGTACTTTGTAACTGACATCATGAAAGAATACAGTGGTACGGATAGCTAATTCAAAATAACAAAATGAAAACAAAAGATATATTTAACAGCAGGCAGTCACGGTTTCGGCATGCCCTCATATTTACAGAGCACAGGCTCAGATGGCTAAGTCTCCCTGCCATGCAGATGTGCAGAGAGCAGCAGGCGGCTCCTTCCTTCTGTCTGTAAGCAACCTCAAGTTCCTTCTGAGTCTCCAGGAGCTGACATGAGAACAGAATGAAACTGGATCAAACACTCAGATTTAATGTAAGCTTTTTTTTTTAAATGTTGCTCAGTTTCTTCTGGTGACGAGTACTCAGTCTTCCAGATGTGAGTACTTCTTGTTTCTTTTTCTATGACTTATCTGCATAATTGGAGGTGTATAACTTGTGGGTTCTCAGATAGCAAGAGAAGGACTGAAGTCCTTAGCTGTGGTGTCTTTTACATGGCCTCCATATCTCTTGTGCCTCTTGCAGGTGGACAGGGTCGGAGGAATTTGGGCTTGCAGTCGTCTGTCTCTCTTCTCACCGTGTTCAGATTTCACATCACCCCCCAACCCCACAGTATCCCGTCGGGGCTCCTGGACTTCTGCTTTTCAACTTCTGCTAATGCTGCAGCCTATTGACTTCACACACAGGAGTCTGAGCTGCTGCAGCTTCCAACTCTGCTGTCATGAAACCAAGAGAACTCCAGAGAAGAAAAAAGATTGCACCAGCAGTGATTGCTGCCCAGCTGTGACTCTGGTTGGTATAAGTGAACGCCAAAGCAGCCACTTCCTAGCGCCTCAAATTCCAGCTTTTCTCTTACTTCGCTCTTAACTTGTTGAGCTCAAATATTTTTCTCTCTGACCTTCAACTCTGTACTGGAAAACTTGAACATATCAAGCATTTCTTTGACTTTGTGCTTCCTCATTTATAAGTGTCTCTCAGATTGAAAGGTTGGGAGGTTTTCCTCTAGGTCAATGCCACCTCTAACAACTGCATGAATAATGTCCATAGATATTTTTGCTGTACTGGAAATATTTCTAAGTCTAAATGCTCCAGGATTAACCACTAATAGTTTAAATGGTAACCACAAGAGTATAAATATTTTTTTTTAAATGTTCAGTTGTGATGTCTTGAGAGATTGTTGTCGAGAGGAAAAACACTGCTCCTGAAGGTCAGAAGATGAAGACTGCCTTTCTCTCCGCCTTCCCCCTGCGTCATTCCTAGCTGGCTTCCTGCTTCCTGTTTTTCTCCTTCTATATATGTTGGTAGCTGAGTAAGATCGCAGACATATCAGGCCCACAGATATTTAAATTCAAAAGGACAACCACTCTTCAAGCAGTATGGAGATGTCTCAAAAGAATGGAAATAAATATTTCCTTCGATCCAACGACACCCCTTCTGGGAATATTTTCAAAGAGGTCAAAACAACATATAACATAGATACATGTATACCCATGTTCGTAGGAATAGCTAAAATATGGAAGTCACCAAAATACCCATCAACAGACCAGTGGCTACACAAACTGTGGAATGAGATACCGTGCATCTATAAAGTCCAACAGCCTGGAGGCTTTTACGGGCAAATGGAAGAAACTTGAGAACATCATGCTTAGTGAAGTGAGTCAGAAGCAGAAGGTGAAACATCGAATGGTCTCTCTGATATGAGAGTCCCAGATCACAACTATCTCATGGAACTTAAAATGAAAAACAAAGTGAAGCAGGGAGGCAGGGTGGGCAGGGAGGGAGGGGCGGGTAGGGGGAGGGACAAAAGGAGAGTGGGAAAGTCCTTGTCAGCTTGACAAGATACATATGTGCACATAAACCTTAAATTTTGCCGTTATACATATCAATAAAATGGGGAAAAACAAAAGTTTTAATAATTAGATAATTTTCAAAACTTTGAAGGAAAAGATGAAATAATTTTATGACATGGAAAGTAAGAATGAATATTCCAAATCATCTTGAAAGTATCATTAGAAGAATAATATACTTGCAATATCTAAGATTAATTAGGATTAGAATGCCTCCAAAATTTCAGCAAAACAGTAAGAAGTCAGAACATGTTGCAAAATGGCAACTATTAACTATCAGTCCACAGAAGAGGGAACACAGGATAACAAGACGTGAGACAGGCAAATGAAATGTTTCTGTGCTCAGCCGTACCAAGAGAAAAGGGAGACATATTTTACATTGGATAAGCTAGTAAAAATTAAAACGTAAGCAAGAAAACTGGAATATAGAAGCCTCTTATTATGATTAAGTATATTTGTACCTAAGGGTTCAGAAATTCTGTTCTTTGGAATATATCCTTTCTTTTTTTTAATACAAAGGAATTCCACTATCTTGTGGCTTCAAACAATATAGCTTTTTATGTTTTTAACTTACTTTGATTTTTTTACATTTTGTTATGTTCAAAATCTAGGATTGTCTTACTTGAGTTACGTTTAGTGTCTCATAAAGCTATTATTTGGCAGTTTCAAAATCTTGTGGTCTTATAAAAATTCAAGGTTCTTTTTCAAGCTTAGGAGATTTGTCAACTTAAAATGGAAGAGTCTAATTCCAAAACATTGGAGAAGTGTAAGGAACTGTAATCCAGTTTTTGCATGCTATAGCAGAATAAAGACATCTTCAGAAAGATTTTGAGCAAAAGCAGGCTCTTATTTATTTTCCCATTTTATTGATGCTTATATATACAATACTGAATACTTACTTTGATCTTGAGTATTTTGTGCACACATGTATTACAAAAAATTTTACAAATCATTTCCCTCTCCCTTTTGACCCTTCCACACTCTTCCCCTCCCCACCAAAATACCCATCAACAGACCAATGGATACATAAATTATGGTATTTGTACATAATGGAATAATACTCCTTTATAAAGACAGATAGGTTTGAGGCTTTTGTAAGTAAATGGATGTAACCTGAAACCATCATGCTCAGAGAAGTGAGTCAGACACAGAAGGTCAAATATCCAATGGTTTCTCTAATATGACTAACCGAGAATACAATAATTTCAGAGTGGGCATTTTAGAGATGAAAGAAATTTGTGTGGGCTGTTCTGACATAAGCCTGTTGGTTAGAGGAACTTATTACAAACATTGATAATCACTTATTTATAAAATGCACTGTTGCTGGGGACAAGTCATTTAGAAGTGATTTTTCTGAAATTTTTGTAATTTCAGAGAATTCTTGTAATAGGTCTTATAATAACCACACATTCAAGATGGCCCTTTCCTTCTTTCACTTTGCTGAAGGTGGACATAATGACTCCATTTGGGGACTGGCATCTGTTGCAGTTTATACGATTCATTTCCTCATTACTATAGAACACATGAGTTACACAGAACAAGAACTTGGGTTATCAAGAGTCATTTAAGAATTCTATGTCCTGCAACTGTATACATTGAGCCAATGAGCAAGTGTACAACTCTAGTTTTAGCTTTTTGAAGGCCGAGGCAGGAATATAGCTAGTTTAAGGCCAGGTTTGACATTTATAGAATAAAAGAATAGAAGTAAATGAGTATATAACTCAGCTTAAAGCCCTGAATTTCATGCTCAGTGCTTTAAACAAAGCAAGACAACCCCCAAATCTGAGAACAACCAAACAAAAAGAATATTTATTGGTCTATTTCTTCTATCTATGATGAGATATTGTGAGCAGTCTCCAACCACTGGGTGGTGGATATAAGAAATCAAAACTATATTCTAAAGGAAAAAAGTACTGTTTTGTCAATCAATAGATTTCATGTATTTACAGCATCATAAAGAGGTATGATAATACAGCAACAAGTAAAAAAGATATGAAATAGAATAAATCTATAGTATAATGCCATTTATGTATATTGAGAGTGCATGCACATCGAAATGATACACATTTGACAACAACATATGAAGAGCAATAAAAGAATTTTCAGAAAGCACAGTATGAATGTGGACATGGTAAGAAAAATCAGAAAGGAAACAGACTTACAATAATACAACCAAATAAATCAGTTATGTTTGAAATGTATGGTAGAGCATTCTTATACTCTTCTCCACATACTTTTGATACATACTGTGTTAGACTTACATATATCTTGGCAAATGTGTAGTGTTACAGCTCATGTAGTAATACATATCATATATGATTTGAGGTTGTGCTGGCCCTAATGTCTTGGGACAATGACACTGAAGCAATGAAAATAAGCAAGCATATTGCCCAAAAGGTGTATGTCTTTAATAACATTGACTCTGATTTTATTTTCAATACTATTTTATGACACTATTTTAAATATAATATTTTTGTATATATTAGGTGCTTCTCAAGTTATGGCGGTGTAGTTTAAGGTTTTGGACTCGATGGCACAAAACCAGTTGGCCTCCAGTAGGAAGTCTACTGGAAGTTTTGAACTTTGACCTTTTCCAAGCTGGTTATGCATGGTTCAATATTTTCTCAAGATACTAGCGAGTCACCAAGGGAAACACCTGACTCTTTAGAGTGTACTTGGTTTGACATGAGAGCAGTCATTCTATCAGGTGTATTTTATGCATTTTGAGTGAAGATATTTTCAGTCTATTATACGTTTGTTGGGCTATACCTTTATCATTAGTCAAGCTAGCTAGCATAGCTAGTCAATCAGGCTTGGACTGATTTTAGTCTCTAATACACATAGCGTTTTAGGATATGCTGTAAATTTCAATGTATCCCTCCCAGTCCTTCACCCTTGATGTCTTTTGCTTCAATAGGAGCCTCAGGAGGGACAGGAGCTCAGGCAGGATCACATCTGGAGCAAGGGTCTTCCAAGGAACAGGGCTATGCACATTCTACTAGGAGTCACAGGCATTAACAGAGCCTCAAATTCTCTCCCTAGGAGGCATTTTACACCCCAAGCAGAATTGCAGACCTAAACTATACAATCTCATCTGACTTGTCTTAACAGGTTTACAAAGAAAAAGCATTACAATTTCTGTTTTACTTAGACAAGAACTGAGTCAAAAATTAGTCAACAGTTTAAATTAAGAAAATGCTACTTTTTTAGGCCCTGCCATACATTGGGATATGATCAGTACTACTCATTGGTTTCCTTCCAGGTCAATGTTACTTGGACTGTCTTCCTCAAGTTACAGCCTTTTATTTCTGAAATATGTACATACAGTTTTATACTGGAAGGTAAGAAGAGTTTATTTCAAAAGGCATTGCTGTTAAAATGAGACACTGACTAAAAGTTACATCTTCACTTTACTGATAGAGTAATAGATTGTTAGAAAAACAATTTGGTTCGTAGACCCAGAGCATAGGGGTGTTTACCCCCTTTTCTTTGCTCTTAACCCCAGCCACTCCCCACCACTTAGCAGAAATACTTGAGCACCGTGTGTAACCCAGGGCACTTAGGACTATGACGCTCCTACTAAGCACCATGCTACGGATCCCCACTTCCATGGCTACAACCAAGGCGCCGCCAGCAAGAGCAAAGGTGTTCTGCGGAAGCCGGAGCAAAAAAGGAAGACTGAGAGCTGCAAGGAGCCGCAGCTACTTCACAGAGAGCAGAAATCGTCAAAGCTGAGTTTTGAGAGGCGGGTCTGAGGCAAGGAGGCTGTTTGGGAAAACACCAAACTGGCTGCCCAGAGATTGTGGGTTTTCCCAGTAGGGAGGACATTTTGTGTACCTGAGAGCGGGCAACAGGAAGTGGAAACCAGAGAGACGATGACACGATCTGAAGGAAAGCAAAAGCAGTTTAAAAGGTAGATTTAATTAAAACAATTAAAAAGAGACGCAAGCCCAAAGGCAGTTGAAATAGAATTGGTGTTGTAACGAGTGAATGATGCTGTGTACGTGGAAATATAAAGGAAGCTAGGAAAAGAAGTATATGTGGACGTCAATATGAAGGTAGTGTCTTAATAGAATATTTAGAATATTTTCATGTTCCTAATATATTGTGGAAAGAATATCTTTATATTTTCAGTACTGGTATTTTGCATAATTCATCTTTAGGTCTTACCGTATTTTTTTTAACTGCAAGACTCATACCTAAGCATAGTTCATTCTATTTTCAGTACATGTTTTATAATATCAATGACAATTGTTGTGGGTGCACATATTTTAAGGTTTTTTTTTTTAAAGACAGGATCTCTCCCTGCAGCCCCGGGGTAGTTCTGAACTCACTATGGAGCCCAGACTGGTGTTGGACTCACGGTAATCCTCCTGTCTCAGCCTCCTGCGTGCTGGGATTATAGGTATGGGCCAACATGCCCGGCTTATATGTGCTGGGGAATTGAACTTGGGTACTTAGTGCCTGATTTAGTGCTTGCTTGCTATGCAAGGGCTTTAACTGCTGAGCTATTCCTCCAGCCCCAAGGTAATGTTGTTTTAGCATACTTCCTTATTTTGGGTGATCAACACTGAACAAATTTAATGAATATGTTGATATATTCTATGTTTTAAATCTTCTTGAAATCATCTTGCTTTCTCATCACTCGAGCTTTTAAGTAGATTCCTGGACTTGCTCCCTTTTATTTTCACTAAAACCTACTTATGCAACTAGTTGAGTCCAGGTAATTACACTAATAAGTTGTACTTGCGTAACTCTTTGTTTATTTACCCAACTCATCTGAAAGAAAGCAGAAATTTATACAGACTCCGGTATCTAGAAAGAGTGCTTTATTCACTCAGCTGTCTGATGGGGAGATTTGTTGTAGCCAATCATATTTCTTGTTCACCTGGTTCACCTGTTTATAGGACTATTTTAATTTTTTTCAACTTAAATGACAGCAACATTTCTGAAGTGACACTTTAATTTAAAAATGAAATAAGATACAGTTGCTTTCATAGGGTGGTCATTTTTACTCTGTTTCTGAATTTTATTATCTTTTCAAAACTTTGATCAGAAAAATACTAAGTGATGAGGTGATATCTTTCTTTTGTAGCATTCGCAGTTTCTTTTTCTTTACATTTTTCTCAAAACAACTCGGAACTTGCTAACAAGGATTCCAGCTTCCTGTAACTAATACTTTTATGAAAAAAAGCATCATCTGGATTTGGACTGTCAGTGGGACAGCTGCCACTGAGACAAACCCCAAATACGATTTGTGGAAGCTGTATGCTGCTTTGAAAGTTTCTATTTCAATAAGATGCATTTGCTTCCCTTCAGAAAGCTCAAGGACAATTGAACTTTTCAATTATTAATTGGTTCCATCTCTGCAGGTAAAATACAAGTATTTTATACATGTAGATGATGCTGTTGCCATGAGAAACAACATCATCATCTAACCTCCTTAGTTAATGATTTTGTAATGGGTGAAATTCATAATCATTTTGGGCTGCAGTTCCTTCAGTTCCCGTTGAACTGTTCTTTCTTGATCTTGACTGTCATCTTGGCCCTAAACACAACTGGCTACCCACCACTTAAGGGTTAAATACTTTAAAGCCAGGGAAGGAAGGTGCAGTAAATTTGAAGTCAGACTTTCTAGGTTTGAGTCAGGATTTCTGCCATTTACTGATTTCTCTAAGTTCCAGTTTAGTCACATCTAAAATGGGAATGATAATATCCCTCACCTCATAAGAACTTGTGAGGAGTTGGTAACTACTTCTAAACAAACACACGTTTTGGGCCCATGATCTCCAAATAATTTACCCTCAATTAGGATTATCTGTGATAGTCATTCTTTCTATCTCACATACTTTGTTTTCTAATAAGTTAACAGGTAATATTTATGTGAAGACTAGTATGTAGTTACATTTTCTATGTGTTATATACATTTATCTAATCCTTGTAATAATCTTTGAGATGGCTGATCATATTTTACAGAGAAAATTAACAACTGAAAAACTATGATTTTCCCAGCATCAGACAGATATTAGTGTGTGTAATAGCCAAAAATCTATGAGTTTTGGTATGTAATAGTAAGATTATATAGCTCCTTGATAACAATGTACCCTCCTAAGGTTGCTCATTCAGTTTCCCTTCTCATGGGCATTCTGTGAAAGATCATACAAACAAATTCTCAGTTTACAACATGATTATGTTTCATGGGCTGATTTCTAAATATGTTGTTGCAATAATGAACATAATTTTGCCACAGAAAAAATATTAAAGGAGATAGTTAGGTTCTCAAAAGAGAACAAAAGTTTAAAAAGTTAGTTGATAAATATAAACTCTCAGAAGTACAAAAGTTGGTTGATAAATCGAAGTTCTTCACTTAAAGAAATAACACTGACTATGTCATTAAGGCCACTTCATTATTCTAATAAATCCCCATTTGTAAGCCAGCTCAGGAATACTACCATTACTCTGAGATACTTGTTTATGAGAAAATGGTGAGCATGCAGCAGGGAGCTTAGGAGAAAACTCCAGCTTCCAACATCAGCTGCAACGGCTGTCTGTTGAAAAGAAGAATCCTGTGTTCCAGACAGACAGGGCTTGGTGTTGTGGACACAGCCAAGGACTTCACAGAGCCACAACAGTGAGACCCGGGGACCGTCTCTAACACACCAGGGCTGTGGCAGAGAATCTGTTGTCTTGTGAAGTGCACAGATGATTATCCGTTGGCTGTTCCTGAGACGAAATGCCCATATAATTCTCATATCCCAAATTGCAAGGTGAAAGTATTGGAAATACAGATAAAGGCTCTTGTGGGAGTCTCAGAAATCTTTTTAGCAGGTGCCAAATGGGAAGGAAAGCATTAACAGTTTTATTCTGTTTATTCATTTGCCCATTCAGTCCTTTAATAAGTGTAATTGCTGCCTGTGAGAACAATATCATCTGGCAGGAGAGTGAGCTGAAAGGCACTAACTTCAATTGTAAGTGCTTTAGTAGGGGGGCCCACAGGCACCAGTGGAGGTATTTCAGGAGAACGCAATCGCGTATGAGTTATGAGGGAAGGACTGCAGACAGCTTAGGTCTTAATAGGGCAAATGACTTCAATGCAGCCTCAATTACTGGCTCTGCAGCACACTGGCAAACTCCGGCTTTTCTAGTCACTGTCTCTCTGTCCCAGGCTATTCCTTAACGTCACTGCTTCCAGACACATTAATATAAAATAATGAACATAAAAAAATAATAGAGTTGTAAAAATTTTAGATTTACTAGTACAAATTGTTTTAAAATGCTTTATAGATAGACATAGTAAAAGTTCTTTAGGTTATGTGTTTTCTGCCTCAGCCAAGAATTGAAATGTGTGTGTGTGTGTGTGTGTGTGTGTGTGTGTGTGCGCGCGCGCACGCGCGCGCGCGTGTGTGTGTGTAGGTGAGAGATGCACTATGCTACATCCCCAGGCCATTTTTTGGTTTTGGTTTTGAGGAAGGGTCTCACTAAATCCCTAAGTTGCTCAGGCTGAACTCACACTTGTGATCAGTCTGCCTCTGCCTCCCAGAGTGCTGAGAATTCTTGCCTGTGTCACCAAGTCTGAACGGAATATTATTTTCTAGTCAGAAAGAAGAGTCTACAGACCCATACCCAGGAAGGGAAGGGACTGGCGCATTTGGAAAAATGAAACCAATTCTGTTTAACAATAAAATTCACCTTGTGGAGCGTGGGAGGAGAACGGCGATGATGTCGGAGGTGGCGGGTGGAGAGCGCCAAGCAACGATGATTCTACGAGCTTGCTGCAGTTTGGCTTTATCCCAGCATCCCAGAGGCAGTGGGAGACCACGCCAAGGGCACATGAGTGAGTGACAGGATCAGCCTTGCCTGGGCTGAGTAGGCTGAGAGGTGAGAGTGAGGGGGGAAGGAAGATTTCCAGGAGAAAGGCTTGATAATAAGTTGCAAAAAAAAAAAAAAAAAAAAAAGCCCAAATATCCTCTTGATGGGGGTTGAAACAAATTTCTAAAGCTAGAATTGTGTGTGGGAATTGCTTGAACGCTGAGTTGAAGAGGAGACTCGTGTGATGAGCAGCTGACTCACAGACTGTGCGGTTCACAGCTAGGGTGCCTTACAGGAAGTCAAGTAGGTGGTGGGTGGCCGGACCATGACCTTGTGGCTGCTCATGCCATAGTTTGCGGCTCTGAACAATCAAGACTTTGTGTCTTCAGCTGTGGGTGCCTTCAAGAAGTGTTTGGAGTTGGACTGGAGGGGAGGGGAGGGAAGGAGAGGGGAAGGAAGGGAAGGGAGCCTGGAATACAGCCCGGGGAGGATGGTGAGCACACAAGGAGGAAAAGGAGAAGGAACTGACAGACAAATGGAAAGCTAGCAGCAGTGTCAGGGAAGAGCCGTAGGGTTCTTCAAGCAAGCACAGCGGTTAGAGTGCTGCTGAGCATGCGCAAGGCCCTGAGTTTGATTAGCCGGCACCGTGTAAGCTGGGTTGTCTCTACTTCCAGCACTCGGGAGGCTGACGCAGGAGGATTGCTCTGAGTTCTAGGCCAGCCCATTGGGCTCTGTAGTGAGTTCAGGAGCAGCCCCAACCCTGTCTTAGAAAGAAAAAAAAAAAAAAAAAAAGGTGTTCAGAGTTGACATATACCTGTAATACTCTGGGAAGCTGATGCAGGAAGATTCAAGTTTGAGTCCAGTCTGGACAGCTTAGGAACTTAATGAGACCCTGCCCACAGTGAATAAATAAATAGAAAAAGGACAGAGGATGTAGGAAAAAAATCCACTGAAAGTATCCCCACGTCATTCTGAAAATTACAAGTTAAATGATTCCTCTTTTACTCCCAACATAAAACAGGAAATAATCCTCTGCTCATGTTCTGAATTTTATTGAATCTCTATTTTCTTCTCGAATGTATACCTACCCTGGAGGGATAGACCTGGAATAATAAGACGTACTTCATGATTCGTACACAAAACTAGAAAAACATATGAATTAAATGAATTAAAACAGTGGATGATTAAAGAAAACTTTATTCACCGAAAGTAATTTAGATACACAGACTGTTGGAGTTGAAAACCTTTTTACAGTTCATCTAGCCTAACAGCCTCATTTTATTAATGAGAGAATTAAAGTTTAGCAAAGTTATTCCAAACTTATTCCTCTTTCACTCTTTGTTCTCAGCTTCCTCATTCGTTTTGCATGTGTGCCGGGATTTAAAAAATTCCTTCAGTGTGTGTGAGTGAAGTCCTCACATAAAACACTGCATAAAGGTAATTTTAGTCACGGCCCTTCTAAGCAGATGCTAGGTGCTTTCTAGATACTAATGAAAAGAAAACACTATCTATGTTTTAAATCTCTCTGTGTTATCATGGCGTTCTTAAATAAGGCTAATTCTTCATGAATTTTCTGACCAACAGGAAAATATGATGAATTAAAGAAATTAACTAGATCACTCTTAATAGAATGAGAATAGGGAGTGAATAATGTCTCACGTGCTCAGGAAACACACCCTCGAGCCCGGGATTGTCTATGTGAGACTAATTTCCTCTCTTATATCTATATTCGTTGAGGTATAGCTGACAGTAAGTAAAAACCAACAGGGAGACAGTCCAAATAAGCCCGAGGAAACCTAATTTAAGCTCTTTCCTATGTGATCTGTCTATGGAGCCTTAGAAAGAGCTGTGTTTGCCAGTGGGTTAGAGCCGCATTTTATTTTTCAATCAATCTTTCCTTTTTTCCAACTTCCTAATACTTCTTATTCTGTTGTAGTCAGACACTTGAATGGTGGAAGTTCTCTATTATTCATCAAATACCTCAAGCTGTTCCTGTCAAGTTTCTCAACTGATTTCTAAAGATATTCTGCAAAAATACAGCCAGAAACTTCTCTGCCAGGTATGAGCCCATCTGAGTAAAGAACACGGGAGCCAGACATTTTGCAGAAAGGAAATGGACCGGAAACCCGTATGCTTTCAATCCCTGCAGTTTGTTTACTTTGTAGCAGCTGTTAAGCCTACTTCCAACAATCTGATTGTTCGTCTCCATCTTTTCAGTTTCCTTACTAATAAGCCATAAGCTCCTTGACTGAAGAACAAAGACGTATCCAGGCAAACACTGTTTCTTATCTCCTTTTCAGTTAGGGCAAAAGAATTTTAGAGTTAATAGTCAGTTAAGAGTTTATTTTTAAAGTATCTAAAATGAGTTAATAGAGCATTTGGAATAAACTTCAAAATATGCAAAGAGAAACAAAAGAAATTTAGACAAGCTGCCTATTATCTGTGTAGAGTATTTTACGAAGATGCTAATTTCTAACTAAAATGTTCAACTCTTTTCTTTTCTTTTATAATAGTTAAATAAGAAAAGAAATTATGAAACCCAAAAGATTCCTTTGCATTAAAACCTTGTTCTTAAATTTAACTGAGTTGGAAGATTTAAATGGAAATAAAACATGCTAAAAATGCTTGTTTTAAAAAATATTTTGGGTAAATTTTAGCCCCATTTTCCAGATCCTCAGCAGAAGTCCTTAGCATTTAAGGTATATGCCTTGAAAAGGGCCCCAGGAAGCTGTGTGTGTGTGTGTGTGTGTGTGTGTGTGTTCACTTAGAAAATAAAATTTCCAAGTTAATATCAACAAAGTGCAGAAAATTTCCAAAAGGGGAAACTATTATAATACTTTTGATTAATTTTTCAAAGGCCAAATATGTTCAAGGAGTGGGTGCGAAAGCCATATACTCAAAAAAATATCAGTTAAATAGTTTGACTAACTGCATAGGTTTCTTGCAGAAACAGCCATAAAAGTTAGAAGACTACGTAACCAAAAGCTGCCCCTATGCAGTTTTAAACTTTCATCAATATATTTCACACTGGGCAGTTGTTAAAGCATTTTTTTTTAAACAAAAAGAGCTGTGTGATAGAACTGTTAAATACAATTATATTGGAAAACAATGCATGGATCACAAGAATTTTCAGAGTTAACATTTTGTACTTTTAAATTCTGTGATTTTAACAATAATTACATTTTTAGATGTTTTAAAACCTAAAGCCCTATCTAAATATTTTTCTTCTATCACTTATTATGATAGAAGCTGTGAAGGAAGAAATATGTTCGTAATTAATTTTCTCAAACATTGTACCATAGCTTGGGGACTGGATTATCAGAAAATGAGTAAGGAGCATGAAGCAGTAATAGAAATATTCGGAAGAAAGAACTGTTAGCATATTTGGAAGTCAAAAAAAAGTTCTACGGATGTGCGGGAAGGGGCATTTTAATGATGAAAGACTCAAAAGACCAAAGATACAAACAAAAATATGTTCCCTGAGAAGGAAGGGGCAGATAACTGTGCAGACACATGTGGGGATGCCAAGGGGCCGTGGGCCAGTGCTGGGGCTCAGTAGTCCCCTGCCTAAATACACAATCCTGATTGCATCACTTACTGTTTATATAATATGGAGCATAAGCTTGGGTGCTCAGTTTTATTATCTGCAAAATGGGTCAAAGAATAGCGGTTGCTAGGTAAGAAAGTTTGTCAAGGTCAAATAAGTTTGCATGGATATTGCCTGACACTAAGCGAACACTAATCATTTCTGGCTGATAAAACTATTTTATGTTTTTCTTTTTAAGTTGAATAGTTTGGAAGAGGATCTGCAAAGAATCTAGTCAAAAAATCACCTAATGCCAACAGCTATGTCAAGTAGACGTTTATTCACAGCAGGATAATGATAACGTCATTTCAGAAGAGTTCCTCCTTCTCGGGGCTCACTGCATGTTGTCAACCCCATTACAGCATTTTGTCTCTTCATTTTCAATTATGCTTCCTCACACAGAGGCTCATTTTTTAAAAACCTATGGTGTTAGACCCTAAAAGGCAATGCCTATACAGCCATTAGTTTTCAAACGTGTACAGCATGTGGCATTATGTGTTATCAATAATCCAAGCTTACGGACTTATTTTGAATGAATGGATACATGAAAGGTGATTATTCACATGCTAAAAATGACTGAGGCATTTAAGCAGAGCGAAAAGAACCTTGTCTTTGGGCATTCCTAAAATATTTCCTCAGCAGCTTTCCTCTATGTAACATGTGGTATTAATAAGAGATTTTCAAAATAAAAAAAATGTACTGATACCAAAATATTTTCAAAGACACTGATGTTTTAGTACTTTAGAAAATAGAAATGTTACTTTAACATTACTTGATTATTCTGCAGCATGTAAAAACATATTTTAAATGTGTTGGGGGAGTGGATGGGAGAAGTATGCCAAATAATTAACCATAAGCAGTAATAATGATAATTCATAAGTTTTTTAAAAATTTAAAATGTTTGTATTAGATCCAACATACCACTGGATATACAAATAGGGGCATTTATACACAATGGAACACTACGCGTCTATAAAGACAGATAGGTTAGAGGCTTCTGTAGGCAAATGGAGGCAACTTGAGACCATCGTGCTCAGTGAAGTGAGTCAGAAGCAGAAGGTGAAATATTGAATGGTCTCTCTGATATGAGAAACACAGATTACAATTGTCTTATGAAACTTAATGTGGGGAATAATGGGGTCTTGGGGGATGCCAAAGGAGAGAGGGGAATGTCTTGTAACTTTGCCATAGGATGTATGTATGTGCACAAAATACTCAAGATCAATGTAATCTTTAAACTTGGCACTTATACATATCAATAAAATGGGGAAAAAGATATTGACAGCCTTATTATTTTTTATGAGATGAATGTGAAACTTATAACTCTACAGTTCCTCAAGTGTATACTAAACACACCCACTCCTAGTTGATGACAGTTGGGCAGACCAAAGATGGACAAGTGATTGAGGCAGCCCTAATGACTGACGCCAGGCAGAGTGACCAAGTGAAGTTTGGGCTGACAGATTGGGTCAATTATCTGCAGAAACTGGACTTTGGGGGTCATTTATCTCAGAAGCTCAAGGCATCTGGTTGGCAGAGTCCGGATAGATGATGTGTAATTAGAGAGAAGGGAACTCAAGTCGAGAGAAAGCACCTTCCATTACCTGATCTGCCCCCCAGGAAGTGCCTTATGCCCTGAGATCTTCAAGGTAACCCGAACCTTCCAACGCATTCTCCTTTCTGCTCAAAAGACTTTCAGACACTTTCTAGTTTTTTGAAACCAAACCATCCCTAAGCTATAGAACAATAAATTTAAGCAAAAAGCAAACTGCAAACTAAGACCTAATTCTGTGCAAGAACAGCTGGAAAAGATTTCCGGGTCATTACGGATGACACAGGTCATGCTCAATGCAGCTAAATCTTTCTGAAACTAGTAGCTTTTCTGCCAAGAAGCCAACAAATCTCAGAACCCGGGTGTTAATTTTATGCTTTTTCTTTTTATTTCTCCTGCTCAGTCGACAAGCTCCATTGTTTTAATTTATAGACGACAAAGCTGCAGCCCAAGGAGGGAAACCATGTAATTCAAGTCCATGGGTCTTGTTTCCAGCAGGCCCAGGGACAGATGGCTGTGTTCTGTGACCTGTCTAATGGCCCTTCCTGTCACCACTTCAGTTTTATAGCTATAGTGCCATATCTAAATGAAAAAGAATTAAAAACTCTGTGAAACAGATGCATTGAAAGAGAGAGAGAGAGAGAGAGAGAGAGAGAGAGAGAGAGAGAGAGAGAGAGAGAGAGAGAGAGAGAGAGAGAGAGAGAGAGAGAAAAGAATTTTCATCTAAATATTTTCATCCCTTGTTGTCTATTGGGGACTGGCTGCAGAATTAGCATCACACACTCAAGGCCACGGGTGCCTAAGTCCCTCATGTAAAATGGTGTCATATTTGTATACAACCTGTGTATATCCTTCCATGTACTTTAAATCACCTTATAAATTATCATACTTAATACAGTAGATAGCCTATATAGTTATGTTGTATTCTTTAAAAACAACGATATTAAAATATTCGTGTCCAGTAAATGCACAATATGTTTTCCAAATATTTTTGATCCTCGGCCGGTTCAGCAGGTGAATATAAATTCTTTAGATTCAAAGAGCCAACAGAATTTGCATGTATTTCCAGTTCTAGTCTTTGGCCCTCTCCATAAACATGTGTTAACCACTTGAGCTCATCGCACCCTGTGGTTTGTGATTCTTACCCACAACTTGCAGTTCTGTTCTCATCCAAGGATTCCAGCGTTCTATTTCTCAATGTTTATTTGACATCCCTACTTGAGTGTCTAACAGTTACCACAAATCTGAAAAGTACAAAGCCAAACACTTGATTTCCATCCCTCCAATCGTTATCATGTTTTCTTTCTTTGCCTGTATCTTCTGTTTTCATTTCAGAGAATGGTGCTTGAATTAGACAAGGACTTAGTCTCAAAACTTTATGGTGATCCTTGACCACCTTCACACTTCCCCTTTGATCTGTCCACCCAGCATGTCTGCTCTGCCTTCAATACCTACCCCTTACTCCTAACCACTTTTTTCTAGACTACCGCTGTACTGGAGTCTTGACTATTGAATTCTAACAGTGGTAAAGTCCATTCTTAACTCCCATCAGAATATTTTTTTTTTTTTGAAAACACAAACATGGTTCATGTAGCTTTTGTGACTACAGTAGTCCAGTGACTTAGAAACAAAAACTGAACATATGGGAAAGCCTTCCTAAGTGTGCAAGTTTGTATGAAAGACGTCTACTACACTTCTGGCCTGATTTTTTTTCCTTCAAATTTTCTACTCTAATGATTTGCTTCAGCCACATTAACTCCTTTCTGCTGTCCTAACCCAACAAAATTTTCTTGCCTGAGGTCTACGTAATCAGAAATTTCTCTGTCAGGGTGACTGTCCTCTGTCTTCATGTATTGCTTCTTTAGAGGTCTCTGAAATGTTGCATACGTTCAAAGGGTAAAATTGGATAATTTCTATTTCCTATGTGTACGCTCCCATGACATATTACCACAAGCAAGAAAATGAAAGACATTTTTACTACCTTGGTCTATCTTTCAAATACCAGAGGTTCATAAATTTGATAAATTTTAATTATTTTGCATTTTATTCATAGTGGTTTTATTGTTCTATATAAGAAGTATTTGGTAAACCTAGGTCACAAACATTGTGTCCTGTGTTTTTCTTCTGTGAATTTTTGTGGATTTAGGTTTTATATTTAGGT
Organism: Ctenodactylus gundi; assembly: GCA_004027205.1. Lineage (NCBI taxonomy): Eukaryota > Metazoa > Chordata > Mammalia > Rodentia > Ctenodactylidae > Ctenodactylus > Ctenodactylus gundi. Next base: position 44,487 of record PVKB01000807.1, read on the forward strand.
CTGTGATAGATTTGAGGTAATTTTTGCAAGCAGTACAAGGTGTGGATTCAAATTGTATGCATTCAACTGTTCCTGGATTGTGTCTTGAAAATATTACTTCTTGAATCCACTGAATTTCCCTTGTACCTTTGGTCAAAATAAATGGGCCTTAGGTTCTATACTTTATTTTCTATTCCTTTTATTTATTTGGTGATCCTGATAGCAATAACATAGTCTGAATGACTGTCTTTTGTTTCTAGGTATTTAAGTCAGATAGTGTAAATTCTCTGGTACTTTTTAGATTGTTTTGATTATTCAAAATTCTTCACATTTCTGTATTTTAAAAGAATTTGTTACTGTTATAAAAAGTACAGAGATTTTGATTTAGATTCTATTAAATCTATCTAGTAACTTAGAAAGAGAAGTCAAAACACCACATAACAGAGATAGAGGTATACCCGTGTTCATAGCAGCATAACTAACAATAGCTAAAATATGGAAGTCATCAAAATATCCATTGACAGACCAATGGATACACAAACTATGGTATTTATACACAATGGAATACTACGCATCTACAAAGTCCAACAGCCTGGAGGTTTTCACAGGCAAATGGAAGAAACTTGAGAACATCATGCTTAGTGAAGTGAGTCAGAAGCAGAAGGTGAAACATCGGATGGTCTCTCTGATATGAGAGTCCCAGAGCACAACTCCTATGGAACTTAAAACGAAAAACAAAGTGAACCAGGGTGGTAGAGTGGGGAGGGAAGGAGGGGTGAGTAGGGGGAGGAACAAAAGGAGAGTGGGAAAGTCCTTGTCACCTTGACAAGATAAGTAGGTGCACAAAATGCTAAACTTCTTTGTAAACCTTAAATTTTGTGCTTATACATATCAATACAATGGGGAAAAATTGATTTCTTGTTACATTGAATCTCCAGGACAGGAACACAGTACTTTCTTTTATTTATTTAAGTATTCTGTTTTTTCTCTCAGTAAGCTTTTCAGCATTCAATATACATGAATTGCACATTTTTGACAGTTTTTAATATTTTGATAAGAAAGAGTACTGCTTATATTACATGGAAGGAAGTTTTAACTAAAAATATTGCTCCATCCTTGTAATCTTTCACATTCCAAGGCACACACCTGTTACTTTGTTAACTAAATTAACTCTTGCTTTCATGTTGAAGAATTCCCCCACACAAATCAAATTCAAATGTTTACATAAAAGTAACTTGGAATTGTGTGAATGAAGGGGGCAGTAGAAGCAGTGGGAATGCTTGTTATGAGATAATAGCACCGAAGAATTTTTGTGAGGTGCTGGGACTTAAGTAGTTTAGAATTTCTTGTGAAAATAATGTTTGCTTTTATTTAAAATATACTATTTATTTTGGACCAAGTCTAAAAATAGTGAGAACTGAAAGTTATAAAATTATGTTGATCCACCCTCAGTGGCCTCAGTGTAACTGGACAACAGGCTGATGTTCTTTAATTTGAGTTTTAGCCTTTGTTCAACAAAATAGAATAGAAGATTGCCTTCTAACACTGTTTCAGTGCTTCAGAACACTGATCATCAGCATCTCAGGACACTTAGCAAACAATAGAACCAGTCTTGTGTGGCAAGGATGACTTAAAAGTTTAAAACATAGCGATACTGTCCCATATTATAAACTTTGAAATTTCAGCATTTTAAATATCAGACTTTTAATTTTATTAACTCGTTTTTGCGTGATAAAAAATAAAACAATTTTGCAATAATGATTGCTTTCCATTTCATAAGGTGATTTAATATTTATGAAGAAAGATAAAAGTATATTATTCACAGGATTTTGGTAAGTTAGACAAATGTGGAGTTACACAAAATTTAAATTTACAAAGCCAGTTCTATATGAAAATAAAAATGCCATTTACTTTGCATATAGTTAAACAGAACGAAACGCAGGGATTTTTATGCTGATCTTGAACTCTGAAGCATTGCTGATTTCAGTTCCTCTAGTAGCTCTTTGTGGATCTTTATATTCTATCCTAATATAATGTTCTCTACAAATAGGGAAAGCATTCCTTTTTTTTCCTTTTTATTGGAAAACCTTTTATTTTTTTATTTATTTTTAATTGCCTCAACTAGAACTTCCAATGCTATGAGGACCAACTGGAAAAGTTGGCTTCATTCTACTTTGCTCAGTGGATAATTTTTAATTGCATTCTCTTGAGTATGGTAGCTGTGGGCTATTTACGGATGCCCTTTTTATACTCAGGAAAGTTCTTATGATTTATACTTTTCTAAATTTTTTAATCATAAGACAGTATTAGATTTAACAAATGCACTTTCTGTGTCCACTAAAATAATAAGACACTTTTTATTTGTTCTATTCATGGGTTTTATTACATTGAATGAGTCATATATATATATATATATATATATATATATATATATATATATATATCCATATTTCTAAAGAGGCACTGGAGGGGTGACTCAGTGATTAGAGCACTTGCTGCCTGGGAAGCACGAGGTCCTGGGTTCAATCCCCAGCATTGCAAAGTAGCTATGTCGTGGCACATCCCTCTAATCCCCAAACTTGGGTGGCTGAGGCAAGAGTGTTGTTGTGAGTTTGACACCAGCCTGGGCTACATGGGTTTATATAGTGGGTAGTGGGTTCAGGATTAGCCTGAAACCTTGTCTCAGAAAAAGCATGTATATGTGTGTGTGTGTGTGTGTGTGTGTGTGTGTGTGTGTGTGCATGTGCATGTGTGTGCATTTACTTTTGTGTGTTTTATATATACATATATACATATGTGTATATATAGAGAGAGAACAATACAAAAAGAAAATTAAGAACTACATTTACATTAGTAAAAAAAGATAAAATATTTAGAAAAACCAATGAAATATAACACTTGTACACTAAAAACTATAAAACACTGCTGGAAAAGTTAAAGAATGTGAAATACCACTAGTGTTTATTTTTGAAGATTTAGTATTATTTCAATGTCAATAATAGTTAATGCATGAACTATAAAAATTGTTATTTTCTAAAGAAATACAAAGTCTGAGCCTCAATTTAATGAAAGTATCTGAAAAGCCAAAATAATCTGTACAAATTGAAATAAATTAAAGCCACACACTTCTGTTTGCAAAACATATTACAAAACAAAAATAGTCAAAATGGTGTGCTATTGGCCTAGGTGACGTTAGAGGGACAAACTTCTGGAATAGAGTTGAGAATACAGATATAAACCATTACATAGGTTGTCAATTGATTTTTGACAAAAATGCTGAATCTTTCCAATAAACAAAGAATTATCTCTTCAACAGATGGCATTTGGAAAACTCAATTTTCACTTTTAAAGAGATGATATAGAAGACATCTTAAACAAAAATTAAATAACTGTGGGTAGATGACCTAAACAGAAATATTAAAACTGTAAAACCTTTTGAAGAAAATATTAGGTCATATTTTCAATGGATTCGTATATATATAACATCAAAGTCAACAAAAAATATAGTAAAAGATACATTAATTGTGATTTATCAAAATAAATAAGTTTTGGCTTCAAAGTATATTATCAGAGTGAAAAAAACAGCCAACCAGTGGAATGAAATAGCATATTTCAAATATAATTGATAATTATTTAAACTTGACAATATGTAAATTATATCTATGACTCAACATAGCAAAATACCACAATAAAAAGGGGGTATAGAACTTGAACCACTGCTCTTCCAAGCAAGATTTACCCATGGCCAGTAGGCATATAAGTATATGCTCAAACCATTATTAATTAAGCAAGCTCAAAAACAAAAGCACAATAAGATATCACATTCCTTCTGTTCATGTGGCTCAACTTTTTTAAAAAAGGAAAATGTGTTGGCTAAGTATGTGGAGAAATTAGAATTTTTATACTTTGCTGTTAGAAATGAAAATGTTGTCATTACAGAAAATAGTTTGGTAACTCCCCAACAAGCTAAACATAAAATTATGTCATGACCCAACAACTTCAACAATCAAATTCAAGTATGTATATGCTGAAGAATTGAAAAGAGGCCCGGGGATGTGGCTAAGAAGTTGTTCAGCCTGTGCAGCACTCTGGGACCGATTCCCCAGCACCACATAAACAGGCCGTGGTGGCACTCTTCACTTATACTGCCATCAATCTGAAGGCTAAGGCAGGATGATTGATTTGAGTTCAAGGTCAGCCTGAGCTACCAGTGAGTTCAGGACCAGCTTGGACTATAAAGCAAGACCCTGCCTCAAACAGGAAAACGCACCTACTCCATCACTCTTTGCCCTTTCAGAGTCACTTCCGGGAGTGTCTTGCCTCTAGTGCTTCCAGTTGTCCTGTTGCGGTCTCCTGGGGGCCCTGAACTGAGTTAAATGTTTATCTTTCATGTTCATTTTTTCATTTCAGAAAGATCCACACAGATCACATGGTTTCAGATTCGGCGAATAAGGTGGGTGAAGACCCACGTGATAGTTGGGCGAGCCTGCTCTATCATTGGTTGGGTGGTGCTTGCCATCTGTTTTCGATCACACACAGGAAAGAGGACTTTCAGAGCTGTTCAAGATGAGGGGCACTGTTTGGAGGGAGATTAATGATAATGTATCTTCTACAGCAATGCATTTAAAACATTTTAAATAGTCTGTTTGTTGATCATCTTTTGTATCTGAGTTTATCTGAGGGCTTCATTTGTAAGGTAGAAGAGGGCATTCACAGCATGATATGAATATAAATGAGATCTTTTTTATAATAAGAAATAATTCCTATATTAATTAAATATTATATATGTTTCTCTATTTGAGCATAATATTATAAGACAATGTGTATAGATAAGACCTATATAAAATTATAAAATATATAAATCAAAACAATATGTAGAATATTTATGTAGGTCACTATATTTTATTGACAATAAGCAATGTAATATGTTTGAACACATACACATTAGCAGTAGCAAACATAATCAAAGTTTTTAAGGACGTTTTATGCAAAAGTTTATCATACTTCAAATATTATAGTTTATGGAAATGATAAGAAATTTTCACAACCATAAATAAAACCCCAATATATTTTGAAAAGAGATTTCAAACACGTAGGTATAGCATAATATAGCTTGCTCTTAATTGAGAATAGCCTGGGTCTGCCTCCAGGTTTTGATACTTATTAACATGGGCAAGTCAGTTAAGCTCTTTTTAAAAAAATCCTCTTCCTATTTCATAGGGCTGTTTATAAACATACTATTTGGAACATTTCTTTTGAAGTAAAACCAATTCCAAATGCGTTGTCATTACAATGTGCAGGCACATTGACTCTTAGTATTTACATTTGAACAATTAAAATCTTATCAAATTCACACACACAGACACACATGACAACATTATTTTCATTAGTGGAATTTCAGCTAACCTTGTAAACAACAACTAAAAATTACTTTCTTATCCACATTTATATATGTGATTGTTTAGTGGAGGAACTATAACAGCTAATCATGACCGTCCCCTTGATTGGACTGAGAATCACCAAGGATAGTCAAGCTTACTCCCAGGTATGTCTCTGGATATCTCAAGAGATAGTTGGATCATGAAGGCTCCAACATCACAGTGGGTTAATCCATTAATGAGATCATAAACTGGTGGCGTTATGGGGCAGTACTGGAGACTGAGAAGGCAGATTTAGGTGAAGAGAGTGGGTCATATTCTTAGGTCTTATGTCTAGTTCTTGGACCCTTTCTATCTGGATGTTTTCTTGTCAGTGATCTTCCCGGGTACCATGAGGTACAAGACTCTTCAGCCACACCCTTTTGCGATGATGTCTTTTTCTTGATGCCATTTAGCAAGAAACTGAAATCTCTGAAGCTGTGAGCTGAGATAAATCCTTCCTTCTTTAAGTTATGTGTGACAGGCTTCTGGTCACAGTGACAAATGGCTGACCAACACGGGAACTACCCACTTTTTTGAACACTTCGTCCATGAGGACACTGAGACTAAATGAGTTTAAGTAATTTTTTCAAGGAGAAATAAATAAAGGAAAGACTAGTACTAAAAATTATGCAGACTTTTTCATACTTTGAGAAATAGCAGTATCTAATCACAGAATAAAGGGGAAGAGTACTGAGACATAGTAGTTCATCTTTTCACAGAAAAATGCACTTGCTGGAAGTTAGAAATATTTGCATTTAAGAGGTTTATGAGATAATAGTGTCTTGAAATTAAAAGGTAACAATTTCAATGATAAGGTTTGGGGCAAATACTGCTCATTCTAAAGCTAACAAATAAACTCAAAGGAAAAGTTTAAAAATATATGAAAGTGTCTGTCAAATTTTTGTAAAATGCAAAAAGTAGATAATAATAATTGAGTATGAAATAATAGTGAAGATACTTCATGTTCTAGAATTGCATTTTTGCCAACTAGTAATTTTGTTGTGTATATTTTACAGTGAACATTTAACACAGAGTTGTATTAGGAAAGTCTGTCTCGATATTTTGCAAATATGATGACCATAATGTGAGTTCCATAGAAACCAGTGAACCTTAAGTCCCTTTACAAGGATTTCTTCCATTTCCATTCCTGGAGCTAAGGTTGAAACTCATTCACAAGTTAAGTGCATGGGTCTGAGCCCCAGACCAGGATGGCTACATCGCTAATGATAAGAGAACAAGAGGTCAGTACAGTGATGTGTCCTCAAACATGGAATATATTGCCAAAACTTTGGTCTATTGTCTGTTTCTAAGTTAAAAACAAAAAGAAAAAAGAAATCTGAAACAACGGATGAGTCTTTGAGAAGCCATTATGCAGTTGTGTGTTTATGTGTCTATGTGCTTGTGTGTTTATTTTTTCTGTTAAGAAAAGCAAGTCTTTTTCAAAGCCTTAAAGATGCAATGGAAGCAAATCATCTCAGATATAAAAATGAATTGGGTTACTTTCACTGAAACTTTGGTGACTCATTTCCAGAAATTTTTATTCATTTTAATATTAATGGTTATATATTTTGGTGAAATGGCATACAAACAATCGAGAATGATTCTTCCTGTGACACAGAGTTGCTAGCAGGTGACATGTGATTCATGTGTTTCATATAATTAATCAATCCATATAATTCCTAAATAAACGCATAACTGTTTGCTATATGTGGTTGATTGTTGACAAATCTTGTGTACAACTCTTTTCCCAGTTTAAATAAACTGCTCATTGGAAATAAATGGGTTAAAGTAATACCCAGGATATTCTTTCAAACTGTGGTACTTATACACAATGGAATACTACGCATGTATAAAGTCCAGCAGCGTGGAGGTTTTTACAGGTAAATGATAGAAACTTGAAAACATCATGCTCAGTGAAGTGAGTCAGAAGCAGAAGGTGAAACATCGAATGGTCTCCCTGATATGAGAGTCCCAGACCACAAACCTTATGGAACTTAAAACGAAAAACAAAGTGAAACAGGGGGGTAGGGCAAAGAGGGAGAGGTAGGTGGGTAGGGGAAGGACAAAAGGAGAGTGGGAAAGTCCTTGTCACTTTGACAAGATACATAGGTGCGCAAAATGCTGAACTTCATTATAAACCTTAAATTTTGCACTTACACATATCAATAAAATGAGGACAAAAAATAAAATATGGTAAACCAGTTGCCCAGTATTGCACAGTAATGTATAAAAAGTTGGGTCAGTAGTATTGTCTTCCAAAATGGCTTCTTTACAATAAACCATTAACATGGTGATTTTACAATAAAGGAAATAACTGTTACTGCTTGTAACTTCCCTTACGGTGTTTTTTACTAGGAAGAAAGCCTAGAGATCAAACGTGTTCACTGAGACTGAGTTATTCTATCAACAATGCTCCCCGTCACTCTCCCGCCACTTCTCTGTGCCTGAAGAAACAAATGCCGAGGTCTCTTCCATGCAGCCAACATGGAATTCTGACAAGGGGGCAAAATGATACAAAGCCAACAAATACCAGAAGAATAACGCAAGGAATCTTGCCTCAAACAGCGTACACAGCCAAATGGTGGTAGCCTGAAAGCTGACTCTCCTCGTTTTTTTATAATCTACCTCAGGCTTCAAAGCGTAGCTCCAAAAATATGCTCCTCCTTCTCCACAAACTAATCTTATGAGCAACTTATACAGATGGCTATTCAACAATTATGTATAATATGATTTGATTTTAACTTAAACTAAATAAAACTAAATATAATGCATCATTTCCCCTTTTCATCTTTTCTTTATTCAAAAAGTTCTGTAGTGTCACAAACTGGTAGGGTCTGGTTCTGGGTACGGGGATTCTTGCTAAACTAACTTTCCACCTTTGCACAAAAGAAATACAGTTTTAGTCATGAACATAAAAATATAGTAGAAAATATATTTTATGGTGCTAGCTAAATTTTATGTGATATTCTATGCAATTTAGGTATGGTTGTCTTAATTTGCACGACATTATCAGCTGTAATAATTGCTTCTCTTGACAGAGAAAGACATTGTAACTAAACAAACGAAGTAAGCTGCTCCATTACTTGCAAATAATAACTGGATGAGATATTTCTCAAGTCTGGACATGTCTAAGGTTGAAGAATCAAGACTCTTCTTTACCGTTACACTCTAAGACCTCCTAATAAATTTCACCATGTCACCCTAGGCTCCTAAGAGAGATTAGAGCCCTAAGCAGGAGAAGAGAAGAATAGTCCTTTTTTTTTTTAACCCTAAATACTATGTTGAATGCTTTGTATGACTAATAGGCATTTTGCTGTCAAAAAGAAGGTTGACGATTGCAGAGAATCTTTGTTGAGTTGGATAAAATATTTGGACCCACTAGTGGTTTAGTTCTCAATTAGAAAAATCTGCTCTATTTTTTTTAACCAGCCCTACACACTATAAATTTATACTTTCTATACAAACCAAATTGGGCATTCACATCCATAAAAGTCTTGGAGCAGCCTTGGACTCATTTAGATCACATAATTCCCTAGAAGAAATAATTATTCTTTCAGGTGCAGGGGAAGTGGGGTGTACGTCCTTCCATAATGACTTGCAAGGCCCCATGAAAGGGAACAAAGAAATGCTTCACTGGGGAGACACAACACCACTATGAACTTACTAGGCTGAAACACGTAGCTATCATGGCCTTTTAGGGTACAAACTTAGAAAATCTCTTTTTTCAAATGAAAGTAAGTGAACATGATCAAAAGAATGGAAAATAGGACCCATGGAAAAAAGTTAAAAGTGCCGGGACATGTAAAACTAGAGAAGAGAGCTGTTGTTGCAAGATCTTAGCTGATAGATCATTATTTTAAGGAGATTAGAGCGAGAGAACCGTGCAGTCACACTGCAGAAAAGAGGAACAGATATTGCACAAGGGAAGCACTTTGGAATTGTAAAGACAAGAGAGTTTATAGATATTCATTATGGAGATTTAACAAAATTACAATGTTACACAATCATCTGTGCTGAATACTTTGATTGCTTGAGGCAAGAAACTAGGTACTAAAATTGGAGGTTGCTGACCTTATACTTTGAGACCTAATTATTCATAATTACAGAAAGAGCACAGTAACAGCACATTATGAAAGTAGTATTCAAATTGGCATTAGTTGTATAAAACACTTAAACTGATTAAAGTAAATTTAGAGGTACTTTCCTTCTGGATGCACCTTTTGTTTTAGCTCTAAAGTGTATTTGTTTTTACCTGATATATGATAACTTATGGAAGAAAGTGTTTTTTTTTTTAAAGCATTTTTTCCACCAAGTTAAACTAACAAATGATGGAATTTCCTTTTCTGTTTTCCAAGGCTACTTAAAAACTGAGAAGATATGTTCAAAATTTAAACTATTGAAGTTCACATTCCAGGAACTTCCTTGGCAATGGTAATCATGTGCCTGAGCTTCCAAATACTTTAGCCAAAATTCTGTGTGTTATTTGTCGAGTGGACGTGAACTCTGCTCGCTTTGCCAGATGGCAAATGCCTTGTAATGTTCTAAGCAATATTTAACAAAAACAAACGTGTGGAAAGCCATTTATTTTTAAAGAGAGATTACATGTTTAGAGTGATTATATCCATATCTGTGTATTTTATATACCATATAATATAAATAATAATTTTGTATAATTTATTAATTCATATAAGATACAAAAAACATTATAGATAGTAATATATATATATATATATATATATATATATATATATATATATATATATACAGCCATATTTATCTTACCTCTTTTTTAAATCTGGAAGCTTAGAATGATTACTGTAAATTTTGGAATGACCTTGCATTCCTGCTAACAATACCATTTGACACTTAACGTAGAGACTGGAAAGTCATCAATTAAGGACAGTAGAAATACTCAAAAGAGTATTAACACTTATTTTAGGGTCAGCAAGTTTAATATCCCTTTCTGCCATCCCATTCCCACGCTCACCAAAAAAAAAAAATGCCATAGGCAAAACCACATTAGAATGCTATTGATAATTGAGTATACCCAACATTAAATCTTATCCTGCTCTTAATCAGTTGTTTATCATTGAAGTCATTAAGTTTGTCAGGGCTCTTCCCTTTTGCCTGTGAACTGAAAAAATGAACCTTCCAGACAATCATGAGGACCGTGGTGACGGGTATGCACCACTCTGTGGCTGCGTCTCGTTCTTTTTGACCCACATCTTAGCCCGCAGGTGAGACTGGGATTCCTAGGAATTTTGTGGCTGCAGCTACACGGTGCTTATGATCAGTGAGGAGCAACGCTGCGGTGCAACCCTAACCGTCTGGGCACAGTTCATATTTTCATTAGCTGCTGTAGCATCTCACCTCACAGATTACCTTAACGACTGTGTAGACTCTGGCTCAAGCACAGACTACCCAAGGAAGAGCTGGTGTTGGAAATTGTATAAAAACCTTCATTTTTTTCAAAGGACAAAAGAAATCAAATAGAAGCCCAACAGGAAAATGAACGGAGATGTCGTGCTTTTCTTGGGTTCTTGGGAGAATATTAATTTAAATTCCTCAGTGAACATTACGGTTTGAAATACTGGTTACTATATATAGTAATCACTCTTTGAAGCAGGCTACTTATGTCAGAAGTGTGGGGGCTTTGATCCTGCTATATACTGGACTTGACTTGCAGCAGTGGTTTTGAGATTTTTTTTATCATGTGTGGAAAAATATCAGTTAATAGTTGGGATTGAGGGTTGCCATCATGTCTCTGGAGCTGAAACTAACACCAAGTTCCCTAAAATCTGTATGTCTGAAACCAGCTAGCAAACACAGCACCCAGGAAAATTCATTAACGCATTTTCATTCACCTTCACCCGTTTTTTTTGACAGCATGGATTATTTGAATTCATATGTAACTACACTGAAATGAGAAAATAAAGGGAGCAAAACAACTGATACACATTTATAAGTATGTGGAGGGTGGAGCAACGTGCTCTCTTTCACTGGAGTGACTGCGTGGTATCAACACAAACCAAAACCAGGCCTCTCGAAACTATTCAATAATCAGAGGGACAAATCCTTGCAAAATGGAAATGTGCTGACACAGCCTTCGAAAACTTATCACCCATCAACACAAACACACCTCTGTTCTCGTCTGCAATAGTAGTTCTTTAATGCTCTGTGCATTTAGATTAATTTTCTAGGCATTTTGGTTTTTCTCTTTCTGTTACAATATAAATTTTAAATGTCATATGCTTTTGCTATCTTTTTTCTTAATGTGAAAATAAGTTTTCTTATCATGTATGATGTGTTAATATTGAAATAAATACATAGAAGTGATTAAATGCAAGTGCTAGACAATTTTGAATGAATACAGAGAGAGGTATGTACCAAGCCTGGTAGCACAGGCCCATAATCCCAGCTCTTTGGGAGACTCAGGAAGGAGGACTGCTAGTTCTTGCACAGCGTGGGCAATTTAACAATTTAGTGAGACCTTGTCTCACATAAACAGTAAAATGGGCTGGGATGAAGCTCAGAGGGAAGGCCCAGTACCAGAGAAGAGAGAGAGAGAGAGTGACAGAGACAGAGACAGAGGAAAGAGGGCTGCTCACTAAACATCTAAGTATTTTGAATTAATATCTGTTTCATTGGACCCTTTTCTTAATACAGAGTCAGGCTCGGTAGCCCAGGCTGGTCCTGAACTCACCATGTAGCCCCAAGTGAGCCTTGGACTCACACTGGTCCTCCTGCCTCAGCCGCCAAAGTGCTGGGATTACAGGCATCTGCCACCACTCCCAGCCTATATGGTACAGAAGAATTGAACTTAGGGCCTTGTGTTTGCTAGCAAAGCACTTCAGACACGGTGCAATTTCTCCAGTCTGAGACATTTTTAGTGGATTAAAAAGATTATCTTCTGTGTAGCAGCAATTTGGAGCACGTGATATCAACTACGAGTTAGCTAGCCACCTTCTACTTTCTACGTGTGCCAAGAACTCCTGCGTATCCTCACTTGTGCCAGGCAAGAGGAAGGAATTCATAAGAATGATCATTTTTTTTCACTGAAAGAAAAAAGATGTTAAATATATTGTCTGATCATAAATTAAGAATTATTCAGTGCCATGAAAAGTAATGATTGCCACTACTTAACTTGATGGTGAGGTTTGATTTTGTTGTGATAGAATTTGTAGCAACAGAATCATATTTAGCGGGTATGAAATATAAGTATTAAATTATAAGCAGATATAAAAACCTCACAAACAGCTGAGATAATATTCCCATCTGGATTCCTTGAAATTTTATATACTGACAAATAAATTTATGTGAATTACAAAGCAGGTTATTGTCACACAGAGCAAGCTGGAATGATTTTTCTCAACTTCACTAAGTATTCAATATGGAGAATATTTAACTGGCAAGGAAAAATATATAAATGATTCAATAGTTAGTTCAACCTGGAAAAAAAGAATTCCATTCTATCTGTCTGTAATAAGTTAGTATAAGTTATGAACAGAGGAATATGTGCACCTGCCTTACTCACCATGGAGTTCTGAAAGTCACAATATTTGCATAACAAATACCTATAAACAATATTCACAAACTACATCTCATACTGGAATTTGGACTGTAAGGCTCTTTCTGGTTAAACCTCGTGATACTCAGGTTTCCAAGGAATAGACTTCTCCACACGGTTGTCCCTTGTCCTTAGTCTTCTCTGTCTAACGCACAGAAAGAAACAGGTTGACATGAAATCATGTGGAAGTATATGATAATGTGACACCAGGACTGAAAATCACAAGAGATTTAGGAGGAAAGGGAGGGGCAGGGAGGGCGGGCCTTAGTCCTGCCACGCCCTTTGTGCCAGGTTCTGTTCTCCTGTGTTTCATTCTGTCTGTCTTTCATCTCTCTTTCTACTGTCTATCTTATTGAATGCCTAGAATTTAATAAATTCTCTCTATTTTTTCTTTTTGAGATATTAAATGAAATTTCAGGTCACATTGATGGCATTGATTCGGTTTCTGTCTTTCAGTGATGGAAACTCTGAGCTCCGAGGGTAGGAAACGCACACAAAGGTCGTGTGTAGAGTGGGCAGCAGACTGTAACTTAGGGTGAGTTTTGTCTGTGCCCCAAATCTACCTACCTCCTCTACCTCCTAAGGAAAAGACAAATTATTTATGTAAGAAATCAAAAGAGAAAACACAGATTAAGAAGTTAGAAAAGGATTGTCTTGGAGTTAGTGAACTGGAAGCGCTTGTATTTTACACTGGAATCACTATATTTTGAAACAAATCATGAAACAGGTTAAAGGAACACATTAGCAGAAATAATGGAGTGTATCAACAGAAAGACATTGCATTTTAAGTGACCATTTAAAAGAACAATAGCAAAAATGCATTTGCATTTCAGTTGATCATAAAGTCTGTAGAGAATGGTAATTCTTTACTGAATCATGTGATTATTCTTTGAAAACAGGTTTATTTTAATGGGTAAATTAATATTCACTATCATATTAACTTTGACATTTTGATCCTCTAATTACAGGAAGATAGAAAGTCCTTATAAAATTTTTCTCTACTAACATTTTAATTTTCAAACAGAAAGTGGAGGTATTTCTACCTTCTAATATTTTAACAGATATTGTACTCAAAGAGAGACACTTTAGTTTTGCAAAATGTTTGTTTGCTTTGGGATATCAGAGTGCAGATACTTTTTTTAAAGGTATATGTGCTTCTTTATTAAGTACACACTGATACACAAATCAAAAATTTGTAAAGCCACAGAAACAAAATTAAACTTAACTTTGAAAATTAAACTGTAAATATAATTGAGATTCTCACTGAAACTAGAAATTTATTCATTGTAAAAATGTTAAAGGAATTCTAATATACATAAAATATTAATAATTTTCTGACTAATAGGGCAAAAGATAATGAGATAATTGTATAAAAGAGGAAAGCAGAAAACATTTTAAAAACAACAAAAATATAGATTGGTGGTGTTCTTGGTTTAAACAAGGTCACGTCATAGGGGTAACAATCAAAATCAATAGATTCTTCCTGATTTTGTTGTAGCAGAAGGGAATCTTTTCATCCCATGTTTGATAATGTTTTCACTTTGTGGGATTCCTCACTAGAAAATGCTAAGGGTTTTGAGACTTCTTTTTCTTGTTTAACAAAGAGCTACCCCATGTTGTCATCTTCTAATTCCCATTACATTAAATTTTTTTCATCTTTTTTTTTCTTTTTCAGTGGTACACTACTAAATATTTACCAGCGGTTTTCTGCAGCATAACAGGGAGCCCCGGTGAATGGCACTGATATCTGAGTGGTAAATATACCCTATGATTAACTTCAAGCTACCGACTTGATGTCAGTAAGAATCAGTGTACATAATTAGCTCACACTGGTATGTGCTGATCCCAGCACATCACTGCAGTTGGTGTGTATACTAAGCATTGTCTAGTCACAGAGAAGCAACACACAGGTGAAAGTGGGTCATAGAGCCTGGATGCTTTTGCTGGTACCAGTTGGTAAAGAAAGTTAAAAACGTCATAATCTCACAGAAAGAGATGGGGTAGACCTCCAAGGTACCCAGAGCCCTCTGTCTCGTTACCCTACCATGTTCAGTGCCATGTCACCTGCACCAAGCACCGCCCAGAAATCATTTTGTAACAGCAAAAATCAGACGTGAATGACCCACATGCTCTTTACTTCAGCGCAATGAACTATTTAGCCTATTTGGTTTTCAGAGGACATCACATCAAAAGCTTTTTTAATGTAAGACAAAATTATTTCCAAAAGATTAAGTGAATATTAATAATATTTCTGATTTCCTTGCTTCACATTTTATTTTTCAAATATATAAAGATTAAAATTAGAAATTTTCAATTTAGAAGGAATTTTTAAAATTCTGTAAAATATTTGGTAGATTAACTAAAATATTAGCAAGGCAAAAATCTTGCCCCTTATGATCCCTAGCTCTGTTGTTGTGTTTTAAAATTTGAATACAAATTTCAGATCTCAGGTTATTATATAGAATAACAAAGTTATTCAAATTTTTGTTATTTCAGATTGCAATGAATTTAGTTATGAATTAACCATTCACCGCTGAAGTGATTCTCAGGGATGGCAGACCCAAGCAGGGTTCTGCATGGGCTTCACCAGCTCTGAACTCAGAAGATCTTATGAGATTTTCTGTGGAAACATTGTCTGTGTAAGTGGGAATTCTCTAATCATACGTGGGAAATACCAAGGTCATTAAAGAAAAGTTAATCAAAAACGAAAATTGTCCACCTCCTCCCCCTATCCAATGGTGATCCTCGCTTTCTTTGGAAGGTAGATTGAATAAAATTTTACTCTTCTGGGGAGGATGTCTTAATGATTAAATAATTAGATCCTGGTTTTTAAAAAGTAACTTTTGTTTTATTTTAGTGCTGTTTCACCATTCTTTCCAACAATGAATCCACTTACTGCTCACACTGGTGGGGTCAGCCTCTGCCATTACCCTTCCATTCTTATGTTGCTGGATGGACAAACTTCCAGCATGCACATGCGTGCGCACACACAAGCACACACAATGAGCACTTGCATCCATGCACACATGTGCATGCATGTTCCAAGGGTTACTTGTAAGTTCTTCTGCTTATTACTGATTGAGTATTGAACTTCAGTAACATTCTCAAGCTTTTTCAATATTTTAAAAGTCTTTAAGCCACTTTTGTTCCTCGAAGTGTGAGAACTATGTTTCATTTTCTAGTTTATGAAAGTTCTTGCCAACATTGCATCTGGACCTCTTCAGTTGGGTTAAGCTCTGTCAGTGTTTCTCTCTTCTGGTGTGACCAATCACCTTTCCTCTGTCTTCCTTCACTTCCTCCTTCTTTTATTACTGAAATGAGCAGCGCATCGTCTGCTTACCCAAGCTGACACTTTATTTCCTCACAGGATAGACTGGGATGTCCTTCGAATCTTCACTGGGTGTGTTACATGCTTTCATTAATTCTCTCAGTTATTCTTACACACAGAATTGAATTTTCCTATTATGCTAACCAAAAAGTTTAACTATCACTCTCCTTAATTTTATATTCCCTTAATCTCCTTTTCAAAAATTTCCCTTAGGTGCCTGATTTTAAAAAAAAATGCTTTGAAATAGTCATGGGGAGTAAATAAATTAACATTTATAAAGTGTGTAGGTTAATGTTTGATAATTTGACACATATTTGACATGCATTCATTAAATAAATAAACATGTCTACCATCACTTTTAGTAAATTATGTCATCAAAGAACATTATCTGGTCAATGAATTTATTTCTTTTTTTGAGTACTTTATGTCTACATTTGCCCAGTTGATCAGGTTGGGCAAGTTTAAGCCCAGCCTGAGCAACTTGGCAACTTACCAGATTCTGTCTCAAAACAAAACAAAACAAAAATAAATAAATAAGGCCGAGGATAAAGCATGATGTGAAAGGGAAATCTCTAGAAACATAAAAAAAGAGGAGGGGGATAAAAAAGATATTTATGAACAAATAATTTTTGAATTATTAATAAAGGTAGAAAAAGTATCAAAAATATCAAATATATATCAAATAGCAAAATATATAGATTTTTCCAGGATTTACCTTACTATTGTAATTTCTAAATATATATATGGGGATTCAAATTTATTTTCTGTATGTGTTTTAAAACTCTGTCTCATAAAAAAAATCCATTTAATCTAGTCTGCTTTTAAACTGAATTACACCCTCATTGTCTTCTAAATTATACTTTTCTTTTGGAATATTAAAAGTCGATTTAACTATATGCCCTGAATTTTGTTTTAACTTTTCATTGCATCATACTTTTTTCCAGTGTTCTGAAGGGGTATTCTAATTTTCAATGTCCTCTTGATTCTTACCTGCTTTTGTTTCAAAATTTATAGCTCCCTTAAAATAGACACTGTTACCTTAACACTCCTTCTAGCATATGTTTTTGATTTTAAAGAAATACTTGGACTCCTCCCTTACCTTCCACTTCGACCGTGAATTCTTTTTTCACCTATTACGTTGGTTGTTCTGTTACTCTTAGCATTCTCTGTGCTCTGGGAAACACTGTCTTTATGGACGTATGTTTGACGCTTCTCCTGTTTCAATTCCAGTGATAAATTCCTGCCTTTCACTGTGGGCTCTTTCTCTTGCATGAAGTTGGTAGAAGAGTAATTGGAGCCAAATTCTAATTCAGGTGAATTTTTTTTGCTTTCTTCAGGCATGTGTAGGGGAACAAGCACTCCCGTTCCAGGCCACAGGGCAGCTCTTTCCAAGCTCCGGCCAGCCGGCCAGACTGCCCTTTGGATACTCAGCTAACAACTAACGCAGAGCTCTGGCTCACTCCTTCACCAGGCCAGGTTCCTCTTTCCCAACTACGTTGCATTATCCTTGCATTTGTACCCAAATGCCAGAAGTTCTCACTATTCTGGGTGTCTATTCCATTTTTCTGATTCATAAAGTATTACTTGTTTTTGAGTGTGCGCACATCTATCATCCATTATTTATTTATTTAATCTGATAATTTCTGTGTCCTGGTGAGTAGATTTGGAGTCCCAAAGCATGAACTTTCTAACACATTTCTTCTACTCTTATCAATGTGATGGTTTGAATGATCAAATCCAATTCTATTTCTGTGTTTGGTCAAACTCTTTTTCTGGCTCTCTTGTCTTCAGATGTGCCAGTCTTCTTACAGAGGCCTAAAAGATCCCCACATTCCCCTGGGGAGTCCTTATCTATTTATTCAGTCATCTCCTGCCAAGCCTTTCCAACTGCTTACCTACAACAACCTACCTTATTCAACCACACACACCTGTGCAAGTCATGTATATCTTTCTTATATATCTTAATCATGGACAAGTCACTTCTGAATGAGAGCTTTGCAGAATCACTGGAGTTTTACTTTTCCTTCACCTGCATTCAGTACTTTCTTTGCACCCTGTATTTCATTAAAACATGTTGTCGTTTCTCTCAAGGAAGGAGCCATGCTTTATTTGAACAAACATGTTGTATGATCATTTTAGGTGAGTTGACCAAATTTATTGATATTTCAATTACTTAATTTTTAATATGCACCCCAATTCAATATTATAGCAGTAGAGAGAATTTGTCTATTTATATATTAAAAAGTGTTTTTTTTTGAGTGAGTAAAGCTTAAGAAATGTGAGCTTCCATGCAGAACTCACAGACACCTCATCTACCAGAATTGGTACATGCACTTAACATATAATAACTCAGTTAGTCTACACCTCATAGCACTTTAAGGCAACCCTGGAAGTACTTTCATTTTTAGATATAGAAAATGAGGCATAAAATATTGCTCCCATGAAGTGTCATCTGAAGTTACAGAGCGAACTACAGACCTGGATCCCTATACTGGCTGTTTCTCTCCAAGGTCGAGTCTCTAGTTGTCACATTTTACCATTTTTCAATACACACATGTCACTTTTGGAGCATGTTATCTTTTAATAGACTAAACAATCAAAGGGTATAAAAATCACTTTATAAGGTTTTTCAACAAACACACCAAACCACGGCATGATGGATTTCTAGATTGATTGTATATTCCATGGAGAATTGCTCTAAAAGTTCTACCTGCTATGACAGCTTCAACTGCATTGAAAACGTGAGCTATTTTCTTTATTTTAAAAATATCTGTGGCTGCCTGACTTAAGAATATGACTTTTCTTTTATACCTATTTTCTCCTTGGAAACAAAATATCTCCAACATTAGAGTATCCCTACCTATTTGGCGGTAGGAATATGAAAAAAAAAAAAAAACAACTATGTAACCCCCATACTGTCTTGGGTCATGGCGAATATATGTGCAAATCATGAGAAAGGGTTTGTTTTGTGGAGGTTTTTTATCCTTTTTTTCAGGATGGAAGAGGGAAGGGAAACAGACATAAATATATAAATTATCTACTAAGGTCTACAACAGTTCCTGTTCCACATAACATTCAGATCGGACTTGTATTGGGTTTGTGCCCGCAGAAGTATGTTCCACCAAATGATGGGTTCTTTCAAATCCTAAAGTATTTGTTGTATCTTGGAAGCTCTGGGTGAGTTTTTCTCTCTCTCCCTCGCCACTCTATCTCTTTCTCTCTTTGTGCTTGATTCGTGAAAATCATCGTTGTCTGTTCATCTATTAACTGAAGAAGGAAAATAATAATCCCTGATCCTTCTCATATTGAGTGTCTCGAAAAGTGCAGGGCCTTGGCATTTGCTGGGTGTTGTCAAAAGTCGATCAGAGAAGAAGACGACATTTGCTCTTGCCATCTGTATTGATGGGAAGATTACCACCGCCACGTCTCAGCGGAAGCAACCTTTTGGATAGACTGTGCTACTGGCCCACCTATTAATATCGCAAGAAAGCGACGCCGTGGGTGTAGAACATCTCTTTGCAACCTCTGGTAGTTTAATAACTAGTCATACTTTACTAGTGGAAGAAAAACGTTCTTCTCAAACTTTAGCCATATCGCTGCATAATAGATAATCATTAACAATCTGGAAGAGGTTCTTACCCACTAATTATAATTACTGCACAGCTGATTCAGTCACTACAATTCTAGTAAAATTAGTATTGCTTTTAAATGTAGACCAACCTACTTGTTTGGCTGATTTTCTTTTCACTGAAAGATACTGTTACGAATTTAATAAACGTTGGAAACCAGGCAATCGATTGTTAAAATAGCTGATGTTTCCCACGAAACAGTCTCTTCTCCATTACTTTCTTCTAGATGTTGACAGTTTAATTATAATTTTGTTCTTTGAGAGATAGGTTTTTGGACATAAGAGATAATATGCCACGTATGTTTTAAAGATTTACCTCTAATCAATTCCAGTTATTCCATTTAGGGAGAAATTAAATGTGCCCCCAGCAAGTTTTCTTTCTAAAAGTTCACAATTTCTTCCTAGTATGAATTCTTCCTCGGTACCCTCTGAGTTGACCTTTTCCATCTCAGGAAGACTCACAGACTTAGCTTGTAATCCTTCACATTCTCTCATGCCATCACCTTCAGGCACAACACAAACACAGATGTGAGGGCCAAAAAAACTCAAAATAGGAGAACCCACGGTTGACCAAGCCTAATTGTTATTTTGGTCTACTCTCATTTTCTTAAAATGTTCTAGAAAAATACTGATGAATTGTGACCCTTTTATTGTGACGCTGAGGAACACGAGATCCTTTCTGGGTTTATTTTTTCCTCTCTGAAGGGAAGCCCCTTGTTTTTGCTTGTGGCACCTCTCTGCGTGCTACAGGATATTTTAGCTCTTGGAAAAAAAAAAAAAACATTTAATTGCTCCATTACTTGAAGAGATTCCAAAGCAAAGACTTCTTCATGCGTGAACACCTTCATCCCACACCTGGTCACATAGAGATGGTCACTCTTAGCATATTTCTTCCCAAAGCTATCGACATTTAACCAAGCTAACCAAAAGAAGATAACACCCATCTGCTGTGTGCTCAGCGGTCTAGTGTACGTGATGAATAACATTGTGCGATCTGCTCATAATGGAGTCTTCAGAGCCCACTGGGAAAGGAGAAAGAGGAGAGAGACTAAATGGAGGGGGACAGATGATGTGGAAGGATGGACGAGTTACCAGCTGGATGATGTGAAGGACAGTTGGCACAGAGGGAAAATTGGGGACACAAAGCAGCAAGTATTCCGAGTTCACAGATTAACATTAAAAATGCTTACCAATATTTAAAATGGAAATTTGTGAATAACATTGGAAAGATGAGTAAGATATTGAAGCTTACAAATTCTTTCATTTTCCAAATTGCACTCTGGAGTACTTGGTCATTTCTAAGTATGTACCTTGACTAGTTATAGTTTCCTAAGGAAAATAAATAAAACCATGACTATCTAGTTTCCCTGACTTCGTTTCTATACTTG
Source organism: Ctenodactylus gundi (assembly GCA_004027205.1). Taxonomy (NCBI): domain Eukaryota; kingdom Metazoa; phylum Chordata; class Mammalia; order Rodentia; family Ctenodactylidae; genus Ctenodactylus; species Ctenodactylus gundi. The sequence goes on from PVKB01000807.1 coordinate 65,797, forward strand.
TGTGGTATGAATTCTAGAGAAGAGAATTTGTATCCAGAAATAAGCCAGAATCCCAGACATGTCAAATGTAAAGTCCCTAATGTCTTGCAACTATGTAGGTGTCTGAAGCTCATAGGTGCTTTGCAGTGTGGGTACAGTAGTCAGAAATAAACTGGTTCATGTTCACAGACACTTAGGTTAATGTGACCTTGATGAGCTTCATTAAAAATCACCTTCTAAATCATTGTTTTACTTGGATAAGTATATTTAATCTCCTCAAATCTTTGAAAGCACTGTTTCCTCTGATCAAAATGGCATTTGTTTCTATTGTCAGAAGGGCTGACGCCTTTTATCTGGGGGTCCAGATCCCGCTTACTCAGAGAGGCCTCCCCCAGATGGACTTCTACCCTTTACTGCATTCCTCTAGTTTCTTCTAGACTTTGTTACGACCGTATTTGCTTATGTGTGTCCTTAATTGGGAAAAGAAGCCCCTTGAAGGCATAGTTATGGTTTACATTTATAATGTCCCCAAATGTCTCTTGTTTTCTGAAGTAAAGCTCATGGAAGGTGATTGGCTTAGGGGTCTATTCTCACCATGGGAGTAATCCATATGGCTTTATAGCTGAAATTCTGTTAGAAGCTGAGGCTCAGGTAGAGGAGACAGTCAGTGTCTCTCTGCTCTTTCGCTGCATGGGTTAAAAAGAATCCCTTCGCCATATCCTCAGCCACCGTGTTTCCACTTTAGAGCCAGCTCACTATGGACTCTCCACACACAAGAGCTAAGATAAGTCCCACCCCCTCATAGCTTGCAGGTTAAATATTTCTGTGCTAGTAAAGGACGGCTGGCTAACAATGGCCAGGATTATTTTATTTTGTATATTAACATATTTGTATATTTATTAAAATATTTGTATAGTAAGTAATATATTTCATACATTTTAGTTTGTATATTCTTGAAAATAAAAATCAATTCAATAAAGTTTGCGACAGAATTTAAGGAAAACAGGGAGCTTATAGTTCAAGATCACTCAAGGAGAGATGGTAATGGGAAGCTGATGGCTTTCTTCCGTCATTTCATCCTGTTCCTTCCTCCTTTCCGCTCTCTCTCCCTGAATTGGGCCGCTTACTCTAGATTAAATGCACAGAGTTATCCTCCCTGATACTTCCTGGAAATTAATTTTGTATCCACTGTTTAGAGTTCTTCAGCCATTAAGCTGTGATGTGTCTTCACAGCTGCTAAATCTCAGTCCCTGGCTAGTAGCAGCTACTAACGCTAGAGTCGCTATCAGCGAGAGGTAACAATCTGTCAGTACATATTTTTAAATGCCCAGGGAAATTTTGCTTTTTAAACAAACATTTGGGAAAGGTCTTTAGTAAGGCAGATTCTAGCTATCCATGTATCCATCTTTGTTTGCATTCATCACACTAGTCAGTATGTTGCTTTAATAAAATAAAAAAGTACTTCCGGATATTAATCTAATGAACAGTTCGGTCAACTGATTCGTGTCTCTATTGTTCACACATAAGTTACTTCTTTGACAGTAACTGTTCTGTATCATTAACAGTTGCAGTAAACAAACACGCATATCAAATAAATAAAAACTATGTCCTCCTGAGTGACAATGGTAATCAGGCATACAAATTTTGGATTTCTGGAAGAATTTCTTGCCACAAAATATGTCGACTATATTGATTATAAAATTTAACAGCATTTAGGGAAAAGTATTAAATATTCAGAAAATGATTAATATTGAAATCCAGTGTTCTGAAATTTATGTTTTATAATCATAAGTGGAAAAAAGAATAAAATGAACAGATTAGCTCTGCTCAAAGGCAAACATTTGTGAATTTTAGAAGTTCAATTTTGCATATATACACCTGCATGCATACACATAGTTCAATATATTCTGTAGAAACTAAACTCGTTTCCTTTTTATATATAAGATAATATTTTGTTTCAACTTTGATAACTATTTCAACCAGGATATATATTAAAGCAAATTAGTGGGGTACATTGTGCAGTCATTTCTAATAAAGTCATTTGTTACTACAATGGTTAATAAGCAAAATTTAAATATTCATTATATTTATACAATCCACTTTTTTGCATGAGTGTTCAACATTTGGCTTCCACTGAATGAAACGGAATTGCCTTAGGCCACATCTAAGATATCTAAGTTCTAGAAGCAGGAGAAGTAAAGAAGATTCTGTGTTCTGGAGAGTCAGAAGAGACAGAAAGCAACTTGCCCCAGGGGTTCAAAGAAGAGGCAGCAAAGGCACATCCTCTGAAGATATTTCAAGGCATTCATCAAATTAAAAGGTTGAGGTAGCTCTTTCTGAGAGTTTATGCAAGATACAGAGTTACATCAAAGTACACTTCCTGCTACAGAAGAAACAAATGCTCCCCTACTAAAGTGAGCACATCCCCTGATATTTGAGACCATGCCTGCAGATAGCAGGAGGAGAGAGGTCACAAAGTTGGAAAGATAACAGGTCTGAACAGCTCTGTTATCTCAGTCCACATATTTTAGGTTTTGTTTGGTACAGTGTTAGTAAAAACTTAAGACTTCTCTTCATAATTATAAAAAATGTACTGTGAGAAAACTCAGAAACTACAGAACAGTAAAAGGAAAGTTAAAATGTTTTCATGTCATCTGTCCATTCTATTCCACATGTTAAGTCGATAAGTCCCTGATCCCCACCTCACAGCTCTATCAAGGTTGGCCTCATTCTAATCACCAAAATAATTGAATACACTACTTCACATGCTTAGAAAATCTTTCTGATGAGATTAAATTTGGTATTTTGAGATGTGGAAGTTATCCTAGATAATAAAAATGGATCCAGTGTAATCAGAAGGGTGTGTGTGTGCGCGCGTGTATGTTTGTGTGTGTGAGTGTTTTATGAGGGAGAAGGGCCAGACACAGAGATGGAGTTGTGAGGGAAGCATATGCTCAAATAAAAATCAGAGGTAGAGAGTAACTGGATGGCAAAGAGACCACATATACAGTATATATAGTATGTATATATTGAGAGAGAGAGAGAGAGAGAGAGAGAGAGAGAGATGAGAGATTCTAGACTACTGACTGTGAATATGGAGGAAGAAGCCACGAGCCAATGAGTTAAAGAATTTGAGCACACTCGAGAAGCTGGATAAAGTAAGAGAAAGAAGGAAAACAGTCCTGTAGATTTCAGGACATCTGATCAGAATAGCGAGACAATAGAACTGTGCTTTATAAGCCCCTTGGTTAGTAGTGTATTGTGACTGTAGCAGGTAAGCTCAAAGAGGGCGGGGACTGCGTCTCTTTCCCAGAGTGCTGGGTTTCTCTCATTCCTGTCACAGAGAAGATGCCCAAAAATCATTTCTAATGAATTCCTATTTTCTCAAGAACACTAACAATAATAAATTGCAAGCAACCAGATGTATGATTGATCGGAAACTAATTTAAGACTTGATAAAAAATTCAAACTAGAAGCATAAGGTGACTTTATCTGTGTTTTAGAAGTGTAACTGTCATGAGTGTGAGTTAAGTAGACGAAGTGGCAGGAAGAGGTATTGCTAACGCTTGGGTAAGAAGTGATGAGGTCATTCCCGAGACAAGGATCGAAAGGAGAGGAAAGAACACATACCCGGATGTTGTGATAAAGGGCACACAAACGAGGTATGATCAGCCAATTATCTGGGATTTGTGGGACAATAGATTCCAGCCTGAACTTGTTCATTAGCCTCTAATATGACCTTTACGAGGGTATTTAATTATTGATAGCTCTATTACTTTGTTGTGATTTTTTTAAAAGAAAGAAAAAACAATCAGGACAAAGACCTGTTAGTAAAGTAATACTATACTTGTCTCACAATTGCCTTATTTTAAGCAAAACTATCCTAAAAGAGCTGCTCTGCAGTAACTTTTCTTTGATGCCCAGGAGTACTTATTTATTGGTTACTATGTTAACATTTATGCCTCTCCGTCCAGTTATGTCTTTGTTATTTGAGCAAAATTACTCTTTATACTTTTCATTCTCTATGGTGAAGTGCCACTCTTTCCTAAAATGGCTCAGCTGCACGTAACAGTGAAGCGTATTAAAAACCGGCTTTTGTTTGTCTCACATTGTCTTCTATGTAACACAACAGCTGCAGGACAAGGCCATAAATGAATAATATTACTCACTTCACAGGCTTCAAGTACTGCAACTCATTAAAAAACTGATGGGCAAATTGCCTGGTATCTCATTTTCAATATAAAGAAACAGAGCGCACGAGGAATGTGTGCCTGCTGTCCTTACCATTCAGACAAGAGAAACTTGTCAAGACTTCACATAAAAGAAAAGGGAATTTCACCTCTTTTTGTGTCAATTTTAGAAAATAGATACCCGTCTTTTAAATTTCTAAAGTACGTTTAAATCCCTCTATCAATAAAATTTCTTCCAAGCAATTAGGACTTTTCCTTTAAAAAATAATTAATGCCCTTTTTCTATCAAATTGAGCACAGTTTTTTATCTTTAGAAATTAGAAAAAGTACGTAGATGATAAATCTTTTCACCTTTCATTGCATTTCCTTTTTTAATCCCAAGTGCACAATGTCAACCTGCATCTTCTCAGTGCTACGGTGAGTGAGATGCAAAATAAAAATGGATGATTGAAGTGCATCATGAACTTAGATATATATCTCAATCCATTAAGATAGAGAGAGAGAACCAGTTTCTGACTGGAGAGGGCATTTAGAGGCACTGTGCACGCAAGGCTTCCAAGGCTGGGGCTCTAGAAGTTGAGAACAATGTATCAGACAATGGTACGTCATTTTCACTTGAGCAAAGCCAAGAACCTGAAACACTTTCCAGTGATCTCTCAATGCATAATGTCATTATACTTAAATCAGCCTTGGAAATGTTGGGAACATTACCAGTTGCACAGGAAGCAAAGTATTTCAGAGTAAGGTGTGAGATACCTGCAACCTGTGGGCTGTTAAAGATTTATACCACTTCTCTGATAGACATCTACCTGGGAAATATTGACTGGAGTTAACATGTGAAAAACTTTGTTTTCCTTGTTAAAGATGTGGGATTTTTCTACTTTGGGTATTTAAAAGCTATTGTAAAGCTCCACAGGTGAAATTTTGACCTGCAGGAATATTGATGTAAAGAAAAATAAAGAAGGTTTGAAAGATTATTCTGACATTTGGTGGTAAGAAATCTAGTCTGTAAATCATTGTCATGTTTTCAAGAGGATTGGATGGCCTAATAAAATTGACAAAGGCGTTTGGAAGTGTGGAAGAAAATTGAAACCTTTCCCAAGCAAAATAGTAACTACCAACTCTATATAAATTTGTTGATGCATTTTTTAATCTATCAAAGATACAGACATTCACTGAATACCTGTGGAAATTTTAATAACAAAAAAGCATCTTTTCAAGTACTCAATTATTTCTCAGAATTCAGCATTAAGAGAGTAAGCTATAATTTCAGAAATAAAATTGAGGCTTGTTTAATAAGCAGAAGTTCCCTAGAGATTTCGATCAACCAGTAAAAAATTGCAAGACATTATTATTTCTCAAAATCCATCAGCTTCTAGAGCATGGCTTTCACTTGCTGTCTTAAGATTATAGTCCACAAGAAAATGGAAGTTGGTGTGAGAAGTAAATTCTTACACTAAAACACCTAAATTGATAATTCATTATAGGGAATATACATTTTATTCAGAAGTGATAGATAACCCTAAATTAAAGGATTAGATTCCTTGTACATTACATTTCTATAGTTATGTTAGAAATGGAATTATAAGATGGTGCCTATAGTTCCAGCAATTTACTTTTTCAAATGATAGACACTTCAGTGGCTGGAATAAAAGAATATATAGTAATATCAAGTCTGACTATAGTGGCTTTTAAGAAAGCTTACCATTAGTGATTTTCTTTAGTACCAATTTAAGCATATTTTTTCATGGGAGGAAAAGTATAGAAGATAAAAGATGAAATATTTATGGCTAATTATTTTTGTTTGTTTTGATCTCACCTATATGTAGAAAGGATTATGTTATGGAGAGAAAAAAAAACTGTGGAAAGAAATATTTTTGAATTAAACTAATAAAAATGATTACTGAGCATCACTGAATCTTGCAGGTGTTCAATATTCCACAAAGACAAAACAAGCTCTCATTCTCATAGAATTTACCATGGAAATCATAATTCAATAAATAAACTACTACATGGAAGACGGAGATTGGGCTATGAAGAAAAGTAATACGGGATGAATGAGATAGAAAAATCACACTGGGAAAATACTAAATCAGGCGAGGTGTCCAGAAAAGTCATTTCTTCTAAGGTTATATTTGGGAAGGAATTTAAAGGGGGGGAAAAAAGAGGGCATCTTGCAGAAGAGCTTTCTACACACCTTAGGAGCCTCAGTGGTCAGAGAGATCCTGGCCTGGGCGCAGGGCTCCCAGGAGACCCATACAGCTCAGAAGTTGGTCTTTTGATAACACTTTGGATAAAATGAGACTGTGTGGAGAATCTTTGAGATGAGGATTATCATGACGTTCATCATAAAAGAATCACTCTGGCACTCATAGTGTCTGACAGGGGGACCTAGGTTCTGGGCAGAGGAAACAAGGTTGGGAACATGGAAGGAAAATGCATTGTTTTAGACACAAACATTTAGAAAAATTAAAATTGTTAGTATATTAGGGAAGCGGAGACATGAGGATCACAAGTTCGAGCCCAGCCTGGGCAATTTCATGAGTTAGTAAAACTTGTTTCTCATAAAAAGCAGAGGAGGAAGGCTGAAATAAGAGAAATCTGTGTAAAGGCCCTGGTTTCAATTTCAGAACTATCAAAACTAACATATCAACAAGCAGAATTTGAAAATTGGGAGAGAAAGAGATTCAGGGCTGTAGGTGGAGTAGAATCAAATTTTATTTGCCCATGAAGTATTAAAATAGAGTTGTGCATTTCTATGTGTGAGTTTGGACTTGAGTTGATTGGCTGAAAATGGAGACACCAGCTTAGGAATTGTAAAAAAGAACAGGAGGTATTTATGAACATGGGATTTGCAGAGGTCCCCAAGAAAGAGTGCAAACAGACTGGTAAACCTGGTTGAATAAGCACTGGTAGATAATCCTTTAGAGCAACCATTTGAAAATTAAAGTAAGGCACAGAATTTTTATCCTATTTCTTGAAGTAGGTAGCGTGAAGAAGCCCCAGAGCTGACGGTGAACCCCGACTTCCATCCCTGCCCGGCCTTAAGGGAAGTCCCTAAATCCCACAGCAGGCTGTGCCAAAGGGGAGCAGAGAGATGGCTTTCATGCCTTCCACCTGTCATGGGCCCCGCCTTAGTAACCTAATGGAGGACCTGGGCTTCTATCTGCAGTATTAAGGCATTTCTCTATCTTCCTACTAGAACAGTGTCAGGAAAGTCTTGGGTCAGAATTTCAGTGGTCACCCAGTGACAATGAGGACATCTCCAATCTCATGGTGCCATTGGAGACCTCTTGGGAGCTAAAGTTTTCACTTCACCTTAAATAATGAGGAGTAAGTTCCCCTTGGAAGTCACCAGAGGCTACAGGAAGGGGGATTTTGAAATTTAAGGCATGTATTGCTGGCATTAAGCAGTATAATCTCTTACCCTGAATGAATGGTATCAGCAGAAGCCAGCTAGACTGAAAGTTAAAATAACGCTTACCCATAGTACCCAAATGCCCAGGTTTCAACTGAAAATCATTCATTAAGCCAAGAATCAGGCTGATAAGAAACTTATTGAGAAAGAACAATCATGTGTACTGAGATTAAAAAAATAAATTGATGATAGAATTGTATAGAATATATTTTAGAGAACCTTTCATAAAACTCAGTGAAATAGAAATTATTGACAAGAGGTAGTGGGCACGTAGAAAGTTAGGGATGAAGGACATCTCTGAAGTGGAGAATTTACATGAAAACAGCATGGCTTGTGGTTTCTGTTCCCTAACAACTTGCAGCTGACCACTTGCGGAAACTGTTTATGGTTAAGAAGTGTTAATTAATAACAAGGTCCTTTGGGTGGAGAATTTTAAGAGTGGGGTTCTTATTGGGGGAGGGCTTTAACAACTGATCCTCAGAAACTGACCGGCTTTGGGAGATTATTCATGTTAGCAACTAAGCTTCTTAGTAAGTCTGCTTTCCTGTTAAGCTAATCTGTATAAACTCCTAGACAGAAAGACATTAGTAAGAGGTTCTGGGATCCTTTTAAGGTTGTAAATCTTTCACTCTTCCTTTGTTGTTTTTATTAAGTGAAATATGTTTTCCACACCTTGCCTCCTTTATCAGTGGCTTCACTCTTTAACTTTATGAGACACAACACCAACACAAGCAGAAACTGCCAGCCAGCATGCCGGCTGACTCATGAGGCATGTTATGGAGCCACTGTAAAAGGAAGAGTGTCTGAGCCAGGAATTAGGATCTACACAGAAGGTCAGCTAAGACACATAGAGTGATCTTCAGCAGAGGTTTATTGAAACATGAAGATCATCAAAACAAAACTTATGTGTGGAGCCATGTTCATGGTTCACAGTAGAGGGTTTTGGATCAAAGGAAGCATCATTAGGACACTGATCTTACCTTAGAAGATGGCAAAAAATAAAAAATAAAAAATAAAAACAGGGAAAGAAGAGTTGAAATTTGCTCATTAGTTCAAGAAATCAATGAAACTTTAGTAAAAAATTAGTGAAGAATTCTATGTACAATATTTTGGCCTAGCAAGGAAAAACACACAGTGACCAAAACGTGGCACTTAGTACACTATTCATGCAATGGGTAGGAATTTGCCTTCATTCATCTTATTTACCAGGATGATATTCTTTTCATAAGTTTATTAGTATTAATTACAATTCATTTGATTTTAAAGTTGCGCACCATTTTATAAACTGACTCCCAGTGTTAGTCTTATTTATGTTACATTCTAATGAAACTAATTCAAGTTGACTTTGGTGATCTAGGGGTTACTTTCCTTGGGAATAGAATCACGCATTTTCAACGGTGGAGACCTTCCCACTTCAGCGTTTCTGCTGACACTTGCTCAGTGCCACCAGAGGCTTAGCAAGCATGGAGGAGACTGACTGCAGCTGGCGAGGGCGGGCCGGGCCGGACTGAGATCGTCAGCGCAACCACGGCTCTGACCACCACGAGAACCTGAACTACGAGCGGCAGCAGGAAAACTGGGAAGACAGCTGAAGGCCACAGGGATCCCAGCGTTGGCAGGACGAGAGAATGAAAAACGTAAGCGGAAGAGACTGGGGGAACTGACTGTGGGGGAAGATAAAGGTTTTCTTAAGTTTTGTTTTATCCATTTTTTCTTAATTAGGTAAAAGGGAGGGGAATGGTAAAATAGCATCCATAAGCCAGCGGAAGATAAAGTAATTGTTGCATGTACAGAGGGACGCTCTTGAAAGTTGGAGAAGGGAGTTAAGAATCAAGAATTTCGAAGGAGCAACGTGTAGGTCAGAGGGCAAACATGACACAAAGGGCAATGCTAACAGTATACAGGAGTCACCGGAAGGAAGTGAATTAATGCAACCTGAAAAATACATCTCTAAGTGTGAAATGAAGGGGGTGAAAATCATAAATTTGAGGAAAGGAAAGCGATGCATCATCGTGAACTGCTATGCACATTTTAAAAACCTACCAGATATCAATAATCACTAAAACACGAAAAATTTACAATTCGTTTTTAAATTTGTATTTTCCATGAATAGTATTACCTGTATTTATAATTACACATATGTAAAAAATTGCAATACTGTTGGATAGCAGAAATGTAAATCGTCTCATTGGTTTTACTGGGCAAAACTGTTTTATTAAGATAGACTCACCTACACTGATGCTTTCCACCCCAGGCAGAAGGGTGACGTGGCTTAGTCTAGTGTGAACCTGAATTAAGGCTGTTTCTACACTAAATCTTAGGGACAAATCTAGTAGAAAACATAATTTTGAGCAAATACACATAATTACAAAATATGAAATAATAAATGTTCCCATAATATTTCAACAAAAAAATCTAATACGGCAAAAAATAGTCAGCATAGTGTTTACATGTGAGGGTGACAGTGATTGGCTATTTCATGGGGTTCTTTCCTGGGCAAATCCCAGAAGAAAGTGAAAGGGGTACATTTTAAACTCATGCAAAATGGGAGAACAAAAGATCAATGTGTCTCTTTCCCTCCCCTGCATAGTCCACAAGGGCATAATATCCATGATAGGCATGTCCCAGACAAGAGTAGGGTGAGTTAAGTTCATTAGTTGGGCACTTTGGGGGACACCAGACTCCCCTGCCACATTGCGTGGAGCATGGTGATGAGAGGTACAGCAGTGGCTCTGAGGCAAAAGGATTTGATGACATGGAATCCAAATGATGTTTAAATCTGAATGATCATATTCTCATCAGTGACCTCATGAATGTGCAAAGAAATTAAACTAGTCAATTGAATTAATTGCAGGAGGCCAGCTTCGGGCGAAAGCAAATGAATGGATTCAACTAGTATTTGCTCTTTCTGTTTTTACTTAAGATAGAAACATTGATTAAAAAAGATATCCATTTCTAGTATTCCCACCTGGATGGATAAAACAGAGACTGAATAGCATGTCATATTCGGATGCAGATAACAGCTAATCACTGAGCATATTAAGTTCCTGCTTATATCTTTTTTAGAGGAATTTGCAACTTTGACACGAGATGTATTTCAATTAATCTATGAAACATTTATTGAATCTATTGAAATATTTTTACCCTCAACAGACAAAAAGGAACTCAAGAAGAACATTTTTGATGGGCATATCAAGATGTTTAAAGTTTATCAATAAAATCGGAGTCAGTCTTTTGAGAGTCTTCCATACTGCTTTCCATAGTGGTTGAACTAGTTCACATTTCCACCAGCGGTGCAGGAGGGTTCCTTTTCCCCCACAGCCTCGCACTGATTGCTGTTTGTGTTTTTGATAACTCTTTGGAGTTAGTGGTATCTTAGTGATGTTTTGATTTGCATTTCTTTTATGGCTAAGGATGTCGAACATATTTTTGTGTATTTATTGGCCATTTGAGCTGTTTCATCTGTGAACTGCCTATTCATTTCTTTTGCCCATTTTTTTTGAATAAAGTCCTTATTTTTGAGGGGCTTACTTTTCTTCAGTTCCCTGTGTATTCTGGTTGTGAGCCTCTTATCTGAGGTATTGGTGGTGAATATTTTTTCCCAGTCTTTTGGAAATAAATATCCCCTTCGATCCAGCAATATGGCTTCTGGAAATACTCCCAAAAGAGTTAAAAACAACACACGACAGAGACAACAAGTATACCCATGTTCATAGCAACGCAAGTAACAATAGCTAAAATGTGGAAGACACCAAAATACCTATCAACAGACCAGTGGATACACAAACTGTGATATTTATACACAATGGAATACGATGCATCTACAAAAACAAATCGGTTGGAGGCTTTGTAGGCAAATGGAAAACTTGAGACCATGATGCTTAGTGAAGTGAGTCAGAAGCAGAAGGTGAAATATCGAATGGTTTCTCTGATACGAGAAACCCAGGTCACAATTATTTGGTGGAACTTAATGTGGGAAATAATAGGAACTTGGGGGGGGGGGCGGTCAGTGGGGGGATGGTTGAAAGGAGAGAGGGGAAGGATCTGTAACTTTGCAATGATATGTAAGTGCATGAAATCCTCAAGATCAATGTAAACTTTAAAATTTGCACTTGTTCATATCAATAAAATGGGGGAAAAATCACGGTCAGCATTAGGTTTTATTCAATAAATTGGTTCAGGTACCAAAATCCCATTTGCACTTTCCCTTTTGTCCAGGTATTTTCTGTCCAGTTCTCATTAATAATGGTGGAGTTGGATGGCTTCAGACTGAGCCTGGAATAGCAAGGTTTGTTACTTAGGTTTTAATTCTACTTACAGAAGACAGAAATTTAGAGGTAGCTTAGCAGATTTTGAATCCGAAGTAGGTTGACTCTAAAAAGAGCAGAAGGGAGAGGGGAAGGATTTGTAATTTTGCCATGATATGTATATACACAAAATATCCAAGATCAATCTAAACTTTATGTCCTGCACTTGTACATATCAATGAAATGGGAAAAAATGAAAAGAGCAGAAAGGAAAAAGATTCAACAGCCCTGCTCCAGAAGACACAGCAAACCAGACCTGCAGGCAAGTTCCTCCTGTCAGGTAATTTGATGGTCTGTTAGCTAAGAATGACTTTTACAGATGAGCATATGCAAAGTTAATTTGATAAGGAACATTAACTTTGAGCCCAAATTCATCTCAGCAGCGATCTCCCTAAAAGGGTTTCTACTCTTCTCATTACTAAACCTTCATTGTAAATAATTTTTTTACAATTAATACTCTTATTATATTTTAAATTATGTCAATAAAATTGATGTTTGTTTTTATATGAATACCTGCATAATATCTTCAATTGTGTTTCTTGGCCTAAAATGTTAATATCCAGTTTTTGAGAATCATGTGACCCTTGGCTGAATATATTGTTCTTCAAATTTTATCCTAGGTTCGAATTTCTTGGAAAACTTGATACGGCACCAGTGTCTTGGCCTCATCCCTCCTGTGTGATTCAGAGCGAGCCTGGGGAAAGGCCTGAGAATCTGGATTTCTATCTAGCAAATGCTCAAGGGAAGCTGATAATCGGATGCTAAAGACACACGCTAAGAATCACTGGTTTACATCAGTCTCTGCCTAGGAAGAAACAGACCTAGCAAATCATGTCTCCTGCCCAAAGTCGCACCTACAAAATTTCAGAGCCACATTTCAAAAATAACTTTTTGGGTTTAGGTTTAGAGTTCTTTCCAGCTAAACAAAGCTTTAATGAGCCTCATGAATTCCCTGTAAGTTTTCAATGAATTAGGAAAGAAAATCCTACCTGAAATCTGTAGAAGAATGTCACCAGGGTGAAAAGCCTATCATTTCGCCAGCCTGATGACTTTTGAAAACTGTTTACAGGGATACATTAAGCAGCCATTAGATCTGCTCTTAAATTCATCATCTGCGTGCAACATACTTCTGGCCCAGAATCAATAACAAGGCCATGGGGAAAACACCTATGTAGTGACTTCTATGTGGCAGGTTATTAATCCAGTTGGCTGTTCCACGCTGACCTCAATGAAATCAACAACTTGCCAATCATTTCATTCTTCCAGGGTCCTTTATCTTTTCTCCAGTAAATAAATCCTCTCAACAAATATAAAATTTAAAAAAAGTTCCTGAAAAATGTAAGTAAAGAGTTTGCCAACTTTTCCAGGATCACAGAGTTAATTTCACAATTAAATTCCATAAATCCTGTGTCCTCAGCTTTGACGTGTTAGGTTCAAATTTTCTATTACTTTTGCTTGGAAATGAAGGTGAAATTACCTCCTTTATTGTAACGGTATAAATTTAAGACTTTCGTCTTCTCTGTGTAAAATTAAACAATTTATTCCTATTTCCATTTCTGGCTTTTCAGTTTTTAGGTAAAAGGGGTGAATCATTATTTAATATTGTGCAATAAAGGAAGAATGGGACCCTTAGAGTGAGTATGTAATGACGCTTAAGATAAATACAAACACAGACGATGTCAACTCATCTCATGACCAGACAATTACAGCAGGCAAAGGTTAGCCACTCCATATCTAAAGCAACTGGATTTCCTAATTTTTAGCTCATGATAATAACAATCACGTGTTTTTGCATGCTGTTTCCCAGTTGAGTTCTGAGTATTCTACAGTCTTGATCCGCAAAACAATTTTATCAAGTAAGTGCAATTATTACTTGTATCGTCCTTTTAAGGACTGAACAAAAAAATAAGAAATTAGACTAATCCTACCCTAAAAAAGTGGCTCTTAAAAAAGGCTGAGCCTTTTGTTATCCAGGGTCAATATTCAATGAGCAGGAAGACATTGTAGCTGGTTTCTAGTTGGTAATGGTGAGAAAAATGACTGAACTTTTTAGAATGTACGAAACACTCGCTACCATTCTCACATACAAATAAAATTTTAAAAATGCCAGTGGTACCAAAATAGAAAATTCTTGCTCTAGAGTTCTTAGTTGCTTCTAACTGCTACACTATACAATTTGGAAGGATCAAGACTCATCTGTTGCGTGGAAGTTACTTGATGTGTAAGTGCACCTGCTGGTAATGAACTTGTTAGTCTCTGCTTCTGGCTTGAGAATTCTTTGGGTATTTGTTATACCAGCACAATCTGAATTTTGCTACTTCTTTTCAATTAATGTTTATCTTTGATTCTAAGTTTCATAACTGGAAACTTTTGAACAAAATGAGACCTTTGAGGTTATCAAAATTTTTATCTTGACTTTCTTTGTCATGTAGCTAAGACTCATGGAGTTTCTGGATGACAAAGGATTTTTTTCAAACTCTCCATGCATAGGAACCTTTTCAAAATTTCCAAACACTGACACAGTCATAACACAGTTTGCTTTCTACAGATTAGTCTTTGGAAAGTGTTGGCTCACAGTAGGAGGGAAATGTCCACATCTTTGGTTGCACTTCTAATAAAGGATGAATTATGTTATGGTTTAGTAAGAAGGTTTGTTCCTATAAATTTTTCATGAACAGTACACTTTGTGTCTCATTATACCTCAGAGGAGCTGTTTCCTACTATCAGCATGTCTATTTTAAGCAAGTGGTGAAAACAAAACCCTAGAACAATGGCTAAGTATTTTCCTCACCTTTTTTGTTTCTATAGAAATGCTTTCAGTGTGGGAGTATTGTGGACATAGCATCATTAAAAAATCACAAAACATACAAAGTAGACTGAACTATAAACAAGGAAGATGACAGGTCAGTTAATGGCTCAGATCTTGGAGAAGGAGCCTGCATTCTGGTGACCCTTTACACACACTTTAACACATACTGTTTTGAAGTTTGTTCTTAATTTAAAAGGTGCCAAATTAAAGAATTAGCACTGCTTGGGGTGAGAGATCAAATTCTGCATCTGAGTTGTTACCACAAATGTAGAAAACTGTGTGTAATTACTCGCGGTAGAATATTGCATGAAGAATTGCAAACTGTAAGAAAATTCACAGCTGAGATATACAAAGATAATTTCCCTAGAAAAAGAACAATTTACTGTAATGCAACTAAATGCTGGCGGCGACGAAAGTTCCATTTTATTTCTCTTACTTCTCTTTGGTTTACTGTTCTTTCATTTCTGTTTTCTATGCTTCGCTTTTTTATGCGGACTTTTTTTTTTCTTTTCCTGACACGAATTTTCCACCTTATTTACAGTGCTTCAAAGAAATTTAACCCAGAAAATGGAGAATGGTAGTAGTTCACTGATAGGTGATTTTTTAAAAATAAGCTATTGAGAAAGACAAACCAAAAGAAAATGTATTTATGTGTGAAATAATGTAATAAGCAGAAGACATAATTTTCTCATAGTGCACACATAATAAGAATAAATATTTTAAAATAAGCACTACTTAACATAGGAAATTTTTTTCCTCTAAAGTTTTGGAAATTAGCACCAGTATGCCTCTGTCTTTCAATACTTCTGACACAGTAAGAAATAAAACTTGAAAGCATTCTAGATATTATTTAAAAATTGAAGACATTACCATAGAAGCACTCACTGAAATGCTCCATTATGGTTATTCTGGTTCAGTCTATGTTTTGTGTCTGTAGGTAAAACTAGAAAAAATATTTGGTCCAGCTCAATACTTGTGGCAATTATAAAGCTGCATAGCTCAGGGAAGCAGATTCTGGCTGAGACAGAGTGATTCTGGCTCAACAATTTCTCCTATAAAATTCCCATTGATTTTAGTGTGCAGAGAATTTGGCCTTCTGTTTTTTTAACTCTCTCTTGTGTTGAGTTTAGAGCCATAAAGAAGGTAAGTCCAATTTTCTGAGCACATCTCTTGCCCTTTATTGAACTGTATAAACCAGCAGATCTATGACTTGCAGGTGCCATGCGCCCTAATGGCGCATGGTTACATCTTGTATCCTTGTACCTTTGGCACTTTAGTGAACCCGAATTGAGGAATACATGTCAATTGGAAGAGGCTGCTGAAAAGCACGTGGATTGGTAAACAAAGAATTACTCCTAATAATATACATCCCTACAAAAATATCAAATAGGTTTGTTAGGATTACCCAAGTCCTTTAAGACCAAATCTGAGGCATTAAAACTTACCACTCACACTTAAGTGATGTCTTCAATTAACTCTGTTAAAAAATACAAGGTAGTATCAGTATAACTTGTGATTTTCCACAACTTGTGAAACATAAACCAGCTCACATTATTCTCCTACTGGACTATATATTTTTCCAAAGGTCTTAAATGACAGTTTCTTATATATATAATGATACATAGGTAGTTACTAATATGAATGACTTGTCTAACTTCCACCTATATTTGCAATCTTATAAAGCATGGGGTAGAGAGCATTTCATATATGATATACTCAAAAAGCCCAATGTTTCTATAATTTCTAAAATATGATTTTGGGACATTTACGTATTACCAATCACTGTAAAGCAGCTGTGCTGTTTTCTCTGATTTTGTGACTTACGACATGCCAAGATGTTACAGACACTCTGAAATTTCTGAGGATATGAGACAATTTCCAGAGTATATCAGTGTTTTTCTGTTTGAGCAAGAACTCAGAAATATACCTTAAACAGTACCAGGTATCAATGAGTCAGGTGGTCTGAAACAGATTGTCTATGGGCTTATTTGAGAAACGTAAATATAGAAGTGGAATTTCAATGTAAAAGGGAAATTTCTGTTGGTGGTCTCCACCCTTTTTACACCAAGGACCACTTTGGTTGAAGAAGAGGACACGTTGTGAGTACGTATCAATGTGTGTGTGTGAATGCTTGTTATGTATTAGGTTGTAGGTTGTTGGAGGAAAGCTTTGAAATGGCACGCATGCATCAGCGGGAGGGGAGCAGGAGTGAAGCTCCGCCCCCTGTCAATCAACAGCAGCACCTAATCAACAGCATTAGAACGTAGTAGGACATGCTGACAGAGGGTGGAGTTCTGTTCCCTGCCAACCTCCTGATCGCTATTCATCTGTCCAGGCAGCTCAGTCCTTCCATAGCCACCCAAGGGAACTGGTCCTTTGCTAAGAGGGTTAGGGATTCCTGCTGTAAGTAATATCTACACTGCTCTCAAAATCATTCACAGAACTTCCATTCTTTCATCAATTTCACTCATCCATTCACTAAATTATCCAATATTTAAATGTTTACTTGAAAGAAAGAGAGAAATAATGTACTAGTTCTTTAATGACATTCATAAATGTGTTGGCACATTAAGAAAAGTTATTTCTTATAAAAATGAAGGAGAAACAATATTTTAAAGTGTACTTCATAGATTTAAAATAAGGCACACTTATTTGTGTATTCTAAAACGCCGTAGGTTTCAGAAAAATTTATTTAGAATACAGTGACAGGTGTCAGTTTTGTTGGATTTTTATTTCAGAACAATTATTTCCTTGTAGTATTTTTATTGCAGACTAGCTTAAATAATAAGTACACAGTCCATGGTTTGTACTTAAGGGAAAGCTTTCAAAATACTGTTTTTCATTTGCCAGATTTGGTCTGTTTCTTGTGGCCATAGGCAATAGTTCAATGATCTGTACCATATTAAATATTCTTTGCAAAAAGAGCTCATTATTTTATAGTCATAAAATTCATAGAGTAACTTATATTTTCATTTTCTGGCTATTCACAGAACACACACACACACACACACACACACACACACATACACTTGTAATTGTGGAAAACGATATGCAGTCAACATGACTCAGTATGTTTTGTATACTATCTGTGTCATATTTTTTGATTGTGTTACACTCTTATAAGGAAAGAATAACACAAATGCTAACCCACATCTTAAGTATGGCACTGTGAGCAGCAATATAAAAACATTGTAACAATAAGTGAAATCCATAGCAGCTCATTAAATTCAGAAGTAACGGTTTAATCAGGGAGAATCAACATAGTTTCAATGGTCAGTGGAAGGTCTGTCTATTCTATCAGGGTCTAGTTCAATCCTTAGATAAGTTAGACAAGATGGGTTTTGTCAGGAGACCTAAGCGCAAGCTAATGTGGAGGCTATTTGTCACTTAATACATGAGCAATACAATCCATAACAACAGTACAGATTCACTTACAAAGGAGAAAGGAGGAGACCAGCCTGTCTCCGCATCGACTTGCTTCTTGTTTTCTAGTGTTCTCGAACTTAAACTGACTTCTCTTTCTCCAACATGGAGCTAAATAAATTTACTCATTTTACCAAAGTAATTCATTACATTATGTATTTCTTTTCATTTCTTTTTTGGTATTCTTTTTGATTTTCTGGTCTCTTGTTCAAAAACATAATCTGAGAGAATACCACTGGGCTTAAATATATAAATGTATGAAGTTCCTTAACTCTATGATCTTATCTATAAATGGGGACCGTGTAACTCATAGTGGGTACGTAGAGCACAGATAACTGTTGGTCAACTTTTCTGAAGGAATACAACAGGGCATATCTCTAGATCGTTTTTACATGCATACTGATAGTGACTCAAGGAACTAAATCCTACCATCTGTGTTTGTAAGATATAAATGACAATAACCTATGAATAAACATCTTTATTTATGTGGAATGTTGGCCTCATGAGGATATTCAATGTTGCTCTTACTATCTATCTCAAGGCTCCTCCATTGTGCAGCATTAAGTGACATTGGGGTTAAATCTGATTAAATTTAAAATATAACTTGTATTTGGATGGAGCGATGCAGTATTCCTCTGAATCTTATGCCAACAGAAGGCAGATGGAAACCTGCCTGAGTCTCCCTGCCTCCGGAGGCCCCTGCAGAAGGACTACCGAGAAGGTGCGCACTCATGATTACTTAGTGGGAGATCTCCTTGGAATAAAACACAACTAAAAATGAAACAAGTGTAGGTGGTTCTAAAGAAATATTGTAAGTTCTCTTAAGTTTGCAAAAACCCCCACTTTTTTGCTTCTATTGCATGAAAAATCTTACTGAAATTTGAAGTAAGAAAGATGTTTATTTTGAGGTTATTAATAGTTGATCTCATAGAAAGGTAAGGTCAGATATGACTAAATAAAATTTCAAACGAAGGTCAAATCGTTCCTGAGAAAGTCAAGTCATTCCTGAAATTGCATGTGATGAAGTAACTGTGTTGTTGCAGTTCAGTCTTTCAGCCTTATAAAGTGAAAAGTATGTGCTGAATTCCCAATTTTGAAAAAAGTGTTTAGAAGATAGGATAAAGATCTATCTTTTAGGCTGTATTGGATTGGAGAGAGAAGTTCAACATTCTAGAACTTACGTTTTTTTTTTTTTTTTTTTTTTTTTTTTTTTTTTTTTTTTTTTTTTTTTTTTTTTTTTTTTTTTTTTTTTTTTTTTTTTTTTTTTTTTTTTTTTTTTTTTTTTTTTTTTTTTTTTTTTTTTTTTTTTTTTTTTTTTTTTTTTTTTTTTTTTTTGAGACAGGATCTCACTCTAGCTCAGGATGGTGCTGAACACGCTATGTAGCCCAGGCTGGCCTTGAACTCATGGCAGTCCTCCTGCCTCAGCCTCCCAAGTGCTGGGATTGCAGGCGTGTACCATCACACCTAGCTTTATTTGGTGCTGGAGAATGGAACTCAGGGTCTTCTGCTTGCAAGGCAAGCGCTTTAACTACTGTGCCATTCCCCCAGCCCAGAACTTATAATTCCCAAGAATTACTGACAAAATTAAATGTTTCTTCCCCCTAATGTTTTCAGTTACTCAGTAAACTCTTCTTTTAAACCCTGCGACACCTGAGCTCAAATTTGTAGTAAAAATAAGATTATACGGAAAGGGCAGAATCAGTCATATTCTCATAGAAGACAAACAACACGGTAGAGTATAAGCTACATAAAAATAAATTTTGTGTTTAATGTGACATTTACCAAAGTCATGGAGATATACAACTAACATGAGTTGGAGAAAAATGAACTATTAGTTTCTACCTGTTTGAATTACCAGACTTGAGAGCTAAAAATAAAATCTACTACTATTCAGGAACATCAAGAGTAAAAACGGCATATTCATGATCAATGAAGTGAATACCAGTGGTAAGCAAGCGTAGCCAAGGACTTATAAATACACGCGAGTTTACCTTCCTGACCAGAGGATCCGAACGGCACTGCCATCTGGAGGGGCAAGCTGGCTAGAGGGGAGGTTTCGAGACAGTGCCAAATCTCTATCCACTGTATGAGTCCAAATTACGAGGAAAAGAAACACACAATTATTTCATACCTAAGCTTTACCAAGAGACTTCCCGCACCACTGATTCTAGAAGACTGGAATTCAAAAATATTGTTCTGATGTGACTTTTTTTTTTTTTAAAGAGGGCCAGATGTGCTGTAGCAATCTACCCAGCGTGGTAGTGTCAGTGGTGATGAAAAGAAATGAAGGTTTTTGTGGTTCTTGCTTCTAGCACCCCAAAGCACGACTCAACATTAAGAGCACTTCAGAAAAGAAAAATAAATAAAAATAAAAATAAAAAACATGTATAGGTCTGTATTCCTGTAGGACTGACAAGTGTTCCTGCCTTTTAATTGCGTTTTCCATGGGAGCCATATTCTGGAGGGAGATGATGGCTCACATTGTAAACAAAAATGTGAAAATTAATCTGGCCACTGTTTGGATTTGGAATGTTCATCAAGGTCTATCTATTGAAAGCTGGGTGCCCATGTGGTGCTCTTGAGAGATAGCGGAGGCTTTGAAGATGACTGGGAAGTTTTCGATTATGGAGGGCAGGCACCTGAGGGGGATTGTGGAATGCCACCCCTTTCTTTCCCTGCTTTTCTCTTTCTGGTGGTCTTTCTTGCTGTCTTTCTTTCCAGGCTGTCCGTGTTTGCCTTGCCACAGGCCACAAGCAGCAGGCCTGATCAAACAGCTGTGGGCTGACACCTCCATTGCAGGAAGCCAAAATAAGTCTTCGATCTATATAAGTTCATTATCATAGATTTTCTTTTACAGTAATGGAATGACTTATAAATCAGCAAAGAAAAGAAATTCAACCTTTAATAAATAAGGCATTCTGAATATCTAACCATATTATGATTCAATGCTTAGCATTTTACAATAATTAATATGCTACACACATAGCAGATAGCAAAACGTAGACAACACTCCTCTGCTAAGTTACAGTACAAAACGAAGAAGTAAACTTAGTCGCACAGTCGTCACCACATGAACATATGCTGCTGGGTATACCTGGGTACTCATCTATCCACAACCTATCCACAGCTATATAAACACTCACTATAGTTTTCTTTAGCTCAGAGATGTGCTATAGTCAGATTTGGACTTACTCTCTTTCCCTAGATAATTCTCCTCTCCCATAATCCGCTTCTCTCATTTCTTCTTTAGCTCATGGATGTGATACGGTCAGAATTAGACTTACTCTGTTCCCCAGAGAATTTCACTCTCCCTTCATCCACTTCTGTCAATTTTCCTGCCCTGTATCTTCAGGTATGCCATGGATTTAATTACTTGCTTCAATATCTTCATGGTTTTGATTTTCTAAACATCCCCCCAGGAAACCACCCTATCTTGCTCACTATCTCAGCGATCTCTTCTTGCACATCTCAATGTGTTCTTTGAACATTTGTATCTTAAGGTGCTACCCTGCTCTGTTTCTTACTTCTTTCCAGGTAGTTTCTAGAGTCAGTCTCCCCTCCTCCTCAGCATTAAGTTACTGCACACATCAAAGCAACTCCACAATCCCCCCTTCTCCCCCCGTCTAGCGAGCACGTTCTATAGAATGGTTGAACGGTTGTCTGTAATACAGATCACCTTGACCCACTATGACATCATGGGTTTTCTTTCTAACCTATACGTCTGCTTCTACTTTCATTACCTTGTGATACCATATTTACATACACAGTTTTCAAACTCCCTTCCCATTTCTGCCTTCTACCCCTTTTTCATACTTAAGTGTTTATTAAATCTGTTTTCAAACATACTATTAAGATCTGTCTACTCATTGCCAATAACATAAGATCAGTGTAATTTTTTGTTGGATTCTTGGTTTCCTGAAAAATACTTTTCCCTTTCTCTCTGAGTCTCTGCCACCCCAACATCAGTTCCTTGAGTCCAGAGACAATTCTGAAGGGTGGATTGAATCATGACTCCTCCCTCCCGCCGTGGACAAACCCTGCTCTCACAGGGAAGTGCTCATACTCCTCATCTGAGGAAACAGCACCAAGCATAACAGAGCTCCTGGTCTGAAGCAGCTCAGCTCATGCCGGGGTACTCTGAGCTGTATTTGAATGATGTGCTGACGCTTCCAAATATCATACTAAGCTTTGTATGTGACTTTTTTTGCAGTGATATGAGTTCCAAAAAGACTCTTCTCATGCTGTGTTGTGCACATTCTCCTCATCCCTTCAGGATGATAAGGATAGTACAAATATTCTTTTATTAAGACAACTCACTTAACTAACACCTCCCTTCTGAATTTTCACAACTACCTCCAGACACAACCACTGGCTCATCAGCGCCCAGAGTGCTTTACACAGACATTGGTCCAGAATCACAAGCATTACACATCTTTGTATTTTCTGGCTTATCTGTCTGTTTAGTAGAAAAAAAGGCCCTTTAGGGATGCATAATTTTTGTAGAAATCAGTTTGGAAAATTTTTATTCCTAGTACTTGGCACAAAAGAAGACAACAATAATTATTGGGTGACATGAATTAATAATTAGTACATCATCCAATACAACAAATAAAAGATGAAAGTATGCTTGGGAAACTCTGGCAGTGTCTACCAACAAGGTACCACTCAACTCTTCCATGGTTTGCTTTTTATCATCGGTTGTGTTTACTACTGATAGCATAACCCAAATTCCTGCCTCACTTTCTCTGTTTCCATTTATATTCTAGTTATGGGTTTTCATTGATAATCATATCTACTCTAATACAGAAGCCATCTTGTTTGAATTTTTCATTCCTTATTCTAATCTTTTCTAAAAAAAATTCAAACAGCTCTTTGCAGGTATACTCAAAATCTCTGTACTTGTACTTCCCTTTTTCTTTAAATGTAAACATGTCTTGGCACACGTCTTTTAAACAGCTCTACTCTGATAGCTCAGTTGACTAAACTTGAACTCATCTTTTCCAGAAAACATTTGTCTTACCGTTGCTCTTGTCAAGGGTCTACCAGTCTTCAAATCTCTCAGACTTAAACACTCAAATGTTCCCTAAGCCGATAATTTGCTAAGCCTTGCTGTGGGTTTACCTGAGCAACAGTCTTCTTCTGTCCCTTATTTTCCATCTTTATTCGTTCCACTCCACTGCAGATACTCATTATCTCTTAACGAGTTGGAAATGCCTATTGAATTTGTCTCCGACATTGCCTCTCTGTTCTGTAATCAAATCTAAGTTGGTAGATTAATCACACCTGCACTGCAAGTTGGTGTGTGGCATTTAAGTTCAAATATTTTGTTTAGGTTTCTGTTTCTTATCTACAAACCCAAGCCATCCAGCATTAAAATGGCTTGATAGTATTTCTTCAATGCACATCTTTAGCATTTTAACTTAGTGATTTTCCCCCTACAGCTATTTCCCTGTGTGTTGCAACAAACTTTTATGAATGCCTGCAAGGGAGAAGGAATGATTATTTGCAAAAATATAAATAAATACATAAATCAATGTGACTGAACCAGCTCAGTCAGTTAACAGGGTGCAGAGAGAAAGAAAGGAAGAAAGATGAACTCTTGGAGGAGCAAAAGATAATTTGTTCAGTAAGACCTTCCTTTTATACTCCAGTTGTTTACAAGAAAACATTCAGGCTTACATGTGTTTACAAAACATACTTAAGATAACAGCCCAGGCTGGCCTTGGACTCATGGCAATCCTCCTGCCTCAGCCTCCCTAGTGCTGGGATTACAGGCGTGCACGACCACAGCCGGCTTATGTGGTGCTGGGGAATTGAACTCGGGCACTTAACACTTGAAGATTAAGAACTCTTCTTTAAAGAAAGAACTTGGCCCCAGGCGGTCAGGAATGTTAAGATCCAAGGGCGCAGACATCAATGGACCTTTACCTTTGAAGACTTTAATCTAAAGCAGGGGATATATGCCTCTACATACGCATGTGCATGTACACGTGTGTCGACACACATACCCACACATAGAGAGAACTATGATTCATGTTAAAATTACTGAATGTAGCAAGACCCTTATAGCTAATACAGTGTTTTATTGATTGATTGATTGATTGATTGGTGTTAGGACATAATACCCAACACCCACAGTGTGAAGGAGGAAAGGTTTATTTTAGCTCATGGTGTCAGGAGGTTTCAGTCCATTCATGGTCAGATAGCAATCACCAATGGGTGTGACAGATGGCCTAGCTGGAGAACTGCTCATCCAATGAGAGACAGAAAATAGAGGGCGTGTAATAAAGGACGAAGCTAACAAATATCTTTCTGAGTCACATCCTATCGGCCCACTCCTCCCAACCCAGCCCCACTTTTCACAACCCAGGAAATTCGTGGATTAACCTCCATGATTGAATCACTTTCCAAGCAAGAGAACTTGGGTAAAAATCCCAGATTTAACCATAACATATAGTTAATAAAGAGAAAGTCTGTCTTTGATTTTTTAAAGAAATGAAATAATAGATACGAGAGGAAAGGAAAGGTCATCTTCCTATCTGAGCTGTGGATGACTTTTTTCAAGTTGTTTTACCTACTTTTTCTCATTCCTACACACACTGTCCCTAACTTCCAAGAAGCTCAGTCACCTGTGTTTCCTCACATAGTCCTGCATTATTTTTGTTTTGTTTTGTGTGCTTTCAATCCCCAAATATCTCTGAATATCGATACCCTACTTACCTGTCTGGCATAGTCCAAAGCCATCCATGATGTCTTCCTAGAACTCGTCGCCAGTGCAGCACTATTACAGAGATCAATAAACCTATATCTTACTCATAATTTACTCTTTAATGTCCAATCTAATGTTTTATGCATACTGCATCAGTGCACTTTCATTTACTCAGCAAATATGCACTGAGTACCACTGCCTGCAGGCTGTGCTCCACATCTGGGGTGCGGATAAGTGCACAGGAACAAAGTATCTGTCACGCGAGGCTCGCATTAAAGGTGTGAAGCAAGCGAGATAAACAAAAGCAAATGAACAGGTGAATATTTAATGTTAATTTAGTCCATTGATAAATGTTGAAGGGAAAAATCAAGCCAGCTGCAGAATACTAGGGAGTACAAGACTGTAGGCACTTAATTTATGTAAGTGGTCAGGGAAACAATCTCACTAATGAGGTTATATTTGATCTAGAAACCCAAACCAAGCGCAGGGAATCAATTCTGTGAGCATCTGAGGGAAGAATATGCTGATCACGGGGTTCCACCAAGCGCGAGGGCTCAGCGCAGCTACAGGCCAAGAGTAGAAGGGGCTGGAGAGCGAGATTTATGTAACACAAGCCCCGAAGAAGGGTCACTGAGGAGATTGGGTCTTTTACCAAACTAAATATCGTCATACGAAGTCATTAGTGACTTTAAAAATACTAGAGACGAAGCCCTGACTTCTGTGAGTTCTGAGAGGCACTCAAATACGAAGAAAGATTTTAAAGAACGATTTAAAGAAGGAGAAGCTGGGCACGGTGGCACAGGCTGTAACCACAGAACACTAGGATTAAACAGGAGGATCACAAAATTCAAGTCTAGTCTGAGGAACTTCTCACCTTAGTGAAATCATGCCTCAAAATTAACACTAAGAAATAGGCCAGGGATGTGGCTTGGTGTGCAGACACTGGGTTAATCCTCAGTATACCCAGCCCCTGCCAAAAAATAAAAGAGGGAGAAGACTAGGAGAAGGACGAGAAGCTGGAACAATATGACAACCTGTGAAACCTCTCCTATAGCAATGGTGCTTGAGTTCTCTTTTGATCACATTGTGTACATAATGAAATAAAGATACAACTCATATCACAGAATCAGGGGGAGGTCTGGCTTGTCATCCTGCCTCTGGACACTCCCACCTGGAAGGATGAGAGTCAGGGCTCTGCGGCAGTTCCAGGGCAGGAGAGAAGCTGGGGACGCAGGAGAAGCTGCCCTTGCCGGCCTGGCGCAGGTCTCCTGCATGTGACCTGCTTCCTATCGGGCTGCGGATTGGCAGTGGTATCAGCTCTGTGTTCTAGAGATGTGTGGTCCAAAGAAAGATTAAAAGTAGGCCAGAAGCTAGACAGAGAAGATGCCACACCAAGGCTTATTATTTTCCCTTTCTTCCTTCCTGTTTCTTTTTCCCTCCTTTCTTCTCTCCTTTCCTTCTGTTTTTATTTTTTTCTGTCTTCCTAGAATTAACAATAGCCATCTCATAGGTCTGTTCCGAACAGAGATGTCATAACGGTGGTCCAGAAAAGCTGAGAGGAGATGAGGTTGAGGCCTCAAATTCCATCATACCAGGATTAGCTCGTTCGAAGAAACTGAAAGGAAGGCAGCGTACATAGGTTCAGAGTTCAAGATACTGGAAAATGTGGTGAAAACATGCAGAAGTTCTCCTCATAGCTTAACCTCAGGGAATGGTCTGAAAGCAGATTTAAGAATTTGTTTCTTTTTTAAACAGATAAAA
Source organism: Ctenodactylus gundi (assembly GCA_004027205.1). Lineage (NCBI taxonomy): Eukaryota > Metazoa > Chordata > Mammalia > Rodentia > Ctenodactylidae > Ctenodactylus > Ctenodactylus gundi. The sequence goes on from PVKB01000807.1 coordinate 92,393, forward strand.
CTGCAAACCTTACAATGACTGCCACGTGTATCCTACAATTTTAATTTTTCTTCATGATCTTCATAATCTTAGGTCAATTATTATTTATTTACATCTAGATAAACTTATTCTTACTTAATATTCAGTTGAAAGTTCAGCTCTGCCTAGCAGTATAATTTATCAAATTCAGAAAAGAACCCGTTGATTTAGAATGGATCACAAATATCTTGAATTTATTGTTTACATAAGAATTTCCTAAAAACATAAAAAGACATTCTTACATATGAATCAGGGAATTGCGTGTGCACTTAAAGCCCATAATTACCTGTCAAATTAACATTTTGTGGCATAGCAGTAAATTGATTTATTAAGGATAACTGCTATGAAAATTGATTATAGCCAGTAAAATCTTAACTGATATAATGTAGTCTTCACAACTATTATGACACAGAACCACAAAACTTGTTTCCATGACTTTTTGCAAAGATTACAGTTAAGAAGTGGCAGAAAGTGTTGAAAAAAATTCCAGGCCAGGTTAAACTAAGAACTGCACACCTGGACTTTACGTTACTGTGTGTGTGAGCAAATACACCAGAAAAGCATAGGCCACGCATGGCTTACCACACTCACTGGACTGTGTAGCCTTTTTCCATGGAAAATCCTACAGGACTGCTCATAATAGAACATATTTTGAGAAACACTGGATAATGTGATGCTTGGGTGGAGAAACAGAACTGAAGAGAAAAATTAAAAGAAAAAATCGCTCAAATGGTGGGTACAGCAAAAATTGGTCTTAAAAGTAAAAAAGACTTTCACCTTGCTATTTTTGAATGGCTTATTTTTATTGAATATTAATATCCTTTTATATTCAAAAATATTATTTAACCTTAACTACATGATGACCATTCTCTGAGAAAATTGTCTCCATATCAATATGTGCATTTTCTCTAATTTTTGACCTTTGAAATAGTGTCAGTAAAATAAATAACATTTAAATGCATGTAAAAATCACATAAAAATCTCATTATCCAAAAATGACAAAATAGATCCTTCTTTAAGAATATATACTTGGTGTTGAACAGGAAAATGACTTCGAAATTAGATTTGCCATTATGGAGACTTAAAATTAGTTTTAATAATATTGAATAGTTTATGTTTAAAAGATGTATCTTTTTGAAAAGCCAAAACCTATCAAAGTGTGCGCGCGCACACACACACACACACACACACACACACACACACACACACACACAGTGTATTTTAAGTGAAAAAGCTTAGTCCAGTATGGTTTTGATCAATATTATTTTTTGAGCCAATATCCTCTATGGGCAATAAAAATTTCCAAAATAGTAGATGAGACTAATTTTGGGAAAATATATATCAGCTTTCATTTCATATTAGATTTGCCACTCCCTTCAATAAGCGGTATTAATGCCAGAGTGTAACTGATATTCTGGGTGGAAGGCAGGAGTAAAAACACATTTTCTTTAGGTACAACAGAACAAGTCACAAATATTAGTATGCACTTGACACAACTCTTCCAAAAAAGAAAAAAAAAACCGCTTCTATTCTAAATTGCTGGTTTTCTTTGTTTCCCTGTTATTTCACTCTCCTCTTTAAGGCACAATCGATGTGATGAATTCCAATATGTTTCCAAGCATGCTCCTGTCCAGACTGTCCTTGTGATCACAGTTGGTGTATAATTCCCATTGGGCCTGAGGCTGAAGCTGACCCATAAATGCCACAGGGGCGTGAAGTACTCAAGTGGCCATATTTCTTTCTGTATCTTTTCTGAAGTATTTGGATTATAGCATCCTATCCAACATAGAAGGGATTTACCTTAGTTTAACATACATTTACTTAATAAACATTGGGTTTACCTGCTACTAGGAGATAATAAAAGGAAGACAAACATTGCCCCTGCTTGTACAACGCCATAAGTCTAGTTGGGTAGAGAGACAGTCCACGTGCTAGGTACACAATATTTAGGCTGCTGTCTGATGTGAAAAGCAGAGTACACCTGCTTTGACAGTGGGAAGGGAAACGCGAGATTTGGTTTCAGAGCAGTAGCTTTACAGAGGGATCTTTGAGTACATACTAAAATATTTGACCGAACTTGAATTCAGCAGATGAAGAATTGGTTATGTAAAGAAAATGATAATCTGCATATTAATAAACTTAATTATTAACTACTTTGCTAATTTCAGCCCATGAAACCCTACACATGTACTTAATGAGCATCTATTATACAACAGGCATGTCTTTTCCAAGGAAATAATACAGTTCTGAATAAGACAGGTCAAGGCCCAGTTCTCATGTATGTTAAACTCTCAGGGTGGGAAAACAAGGCAAGAGCAAATAAGGACATGTATGCAGATGGATAAAAAGATAATTATAGACTAAAAAAATCAGTCGCTATTTAAGCATAAGGATAAAGGGTGACTTGGTAACATATCAAGAGCTACTCTAGAGAGTCCAGAGACTGAGAAATTGGCGTTTGTGGGGCGTACCCACTAGGGAAGGAGCCGTCAGATAGAAGGAGGTGAGGAGATTAAGGGAACAAAGCTCAGGGCAAGGGAAGTGTCAAGGTCAATGGCTCGCGAGTGTACAAATATTTCAATGGAGTAAGAACTAATTCGTTATGTAAAGAAAAGGATAATCTGCATATTAATAAATCAAATATTAATAAAGAAGAGTGTTGGGACAAAGTAGTCTGGAAGGAATTAACAGGAGCTAGAAGAGGAAGAAACTCAGACGACAGCGGGAGCTTTAGTTTCATTCTACTTCCGGTGTGGGAATGTCAAATACACCCACTTGACAAAGACTGCTCTGCTCCAAGGAGAACGTGTATCGGGTGGGAAGTAAGAGGGAGAGAAGCATGTTTATTTTGAAGCCAACATGAGAGAAAAAGGTGAATCCTGGCTTCCTTTAAGGTGATGGCATAGAAATAAATGAAGATAGAAGCATAGAAAATTCAATGTGGTAGTGCATAGAAAAGACTATTCTAGTACATCAGAAATGAAGAGAGTCAGGGGGTAAAAAGAAAAATGAAATAGTATGTCAAGTGTTTTTATCTGTTTACAAATATGTAGCACTTTTAATATCATTTTTTGAGAAGAGGAAGACTGAGTAGAAGCCATCTTTATTTGCTTTCATGAGTTTTGTGCATGCATCTGTTGGCGGGTTTATCACACCGCTGGGTCCTGTGGAAGGCCCATAATTACATGCAACATCCGCCCTACATCATGTCACGTGATACTGAGGGGCAGACAATGCCCTCGTCAAGCGCCAAGATAAGTACTTTCTCATTTGATCTCTACAGCATCATACATATTTTAATTCAATTTTTTAGACAGATTAGAAAGGTGCTAAATAGGGTAAATCTGTGATTTGCTTTTTTGATTTAAGGAGGAAATTTTAGAAGTATTTTTTAACCCAACCTTTGATATATTTCCAGAAACGCACATAGGTTTTTTAGAAAAAAATGCTATATACCATTCCTCTTTCAGTGTTCTCAGTGAAGATATCTGACTGAAGATAAAAACTCATTGTGTAGCATTTTGTAAGTTTGAATGTTCTGGGATATTTTCTGATACAATGTAATTGTCATAAACTCTAAAGTGCATCTTTAATTTTAAAGAAGTTGAAATACATACTCTAGGATTTGATGTAATTTACCAAGGACAAAGTAAAATTATGCACTGATATTGAAGCAGAATTCATCTAAAGCTAGTTGGTGTTCAGTTCCCAGTGTAGGTTGTGACGTCAAAGGCACAAATTCAGTGAGAAAGTACCAGCTCAAAAGGAAAATACCTACACATTATTTGACTAAAGAAATGGAGGAAACCTGGTGAGAAAAGCAAAATTACTTATTAAATGAACTTAACTTATTTTAGTCAACTGACTAGAATGTACTGGGAAAAGCAAAACTCTTTGAAATTTTTAAAGACAATAGTACTATATTATATGTGTATTTTATTTTTTTAAGCAAATGTTTTTCTATGCCTTTGTCAACAATGCATAGTGAAAAAGATTATTTGGTAGAAGAGGTGATTCGTTGATTCTGAGGCACAGAAACACAAAGATAAAGTTCTACCCTGCTTATACTCACCCATCTCCACACAAAGGCATTGTACTGTTGATAATAAAGCAGCTTACCTTTTTAAACATTCTATCATGGTATTGGTTTCCGGCAATGTTCATATGCATTCATCTTACGTAGAATAGAGAAAATTAACATAGTGAATGCTTTAAAGGTAACACAATTACTTGGGTTCGAACAAGTGTGTTGTGAGCTTTTCTCTAGGGAGAATAGAGAAAGATATCTGGGCTGAAGCTACAGTTTCAGTGATTTGTTTTATGCTAAAGAACAAGAAAAAAGAAGAGAAGTTGAACAAATCCCCTAATATGAAAATAATGCCATATTCTCTAAGCACAATAATGACAGTTTATATGGGCTCAGATGAGAACGGAAGAATAACTTTCATATTTGTAACTGAATATGACAGTTTTTAATTCTACAAATAAAATATGTTTATTAGTCCATTTAATTTTAGTAAAAGTATTTGTTATTTTCTCTTATAATTATTTTATTAGTATATTTTTCAATACATAATGATTATATCCATCTTGGGGAATTGGGACATATACACATGATGTGTACTGATCATAATATTTTCTTAACTAAAAATTTAATTGATTCTATAGTATATGATCTGCACAAATCTTAGTGTTATAACACAAACTATCTCCTAGTGACTACTTTTTTTGAGAACTCACCAAGAGATAGAAGGATAGGAAGAACAAATATGCACCAGCATGGGTGGGATGACTCAGCATTTAAAGTGTCTAGCAAAGCGCAAGGCCCTGGGTTCAATTTCCCAGCATCACATAAACCTGGTGTGGTTTTGCTCACCTGTAATCTCAGCACTAAGATATGGATACTGAGGCAGGAAGATTGCTGTGTGATTAAGACTAGCTTGGGCTACACACTGAGCTCAGGACCATCCTAGACTATACTGTGAGCCCTATAAATTCAAATAAATAAATAAAAATACATAAAGCTCTAAAAAGTGGGCCACTGCGTAAGCCTAGTCTACTTTCAGAATAAATTGAAAGAGAGTTAATGAGTCTTAGGTATGAGAAGGTTAAAGCTAAAAGGAATCCTGGAGATCTTGCCCAAATTCATTCTTTTTAAAAGAGTTTGAGGATTAGGCAAAGAAAACAATTGCGAAAGCCATGATGCCAATGTGGCAGAACACTACCTGCTGACTTGAGGCCTGCATCACAAAGAAAACTCTGAGTGGAGATTTAGGGAGTCCAGGATATGAAAGTAATTACCTCAACAAATTTCTCCAGCTACCACCGCATTCAGAACTCCCCAGTGCCCTGATGTTTAAGAGAATATCAGTCTCCATTTTTGATTTAGTAGCTAGAATTTAGGGAAGCAATTTTCCAATGCATAAATGATACCTCAAATTTTCATACCAAAGGTAAAAAAATAAACAAGTGAATAAAGGCATCACTATGCCTTGCTATGGATTAATTGAATACCACATTGTTGTATTATGTTTATTGTTAATGCAAATGTTACACATGGTGATATCAAAAGAGATATGGAGAGTAACCTTGCTTATCTATCTAAAGATGAATGGGAAGCAGTCAGGTTCTCAAAGGGAAGCCCATGAAAGACAGCTATTGTGCTGAAAGAATGCAGTCCTCAGAGAAATAGAAATTTGGTGACAGTAAAATAATTTTTACATTTCAATTTCTAAAGGTTGTCAGTTTCTGTCACGTTCTTTTCATTATGTAAATAGCGCTTGCATTTAATTTTCACACAACTTGTTTTAATCAATTCCACTGAATGGGATGAAGGTTACAGCTCGGAGAATATGTAACCCACGCGCTTAACAAGGACAAAGCTCACCCAGTCATGGATGGGTGATTGTGAGTAACCATAGCTGCTTCAACCTCCTGCCTCTTGGTGCCAATAAATGAAAGACAATACTCTCCACAATGGCGATGATGTGCTTACCACAGAAAAACTCAATGTCCTCCAATACAAGTAGGAAAGAGATCGAATTCTAATATAATGAGGCAAATGCTCTGCATATCTGGTTTCTGAAGCAAGCTGAATGTCTAGTTTCAATTGGTTCTTTGCATCTCCATTGTGGTATCGATTGTTCTTCATGTGATGAATTGCTTGCAACTTTGTTTTTTCGATGAATTTTTTCTTCAAAAAGTAAATTGTATGAGTACATTCCTCACTCTTACTGATAGATCTGCCCTGCTAAATAACCGACAGCAAGGTTGCTGAATGAGGGATCTTTCAATTGCTTTTCTGTGTGGGGTAAGGGCATTCGGACCAGGGAGTGCAGAATGAAGTTAAAACCGAAAAACTGTCAGAAAAGTTATGTAGTATCAGTTCCCAGGTAGCATCTTGGGGAAAAAGCTAAAATACTAGAGGCACAAGTGGAGTGGGAAGTAGAAATTCTCATGATGGGAAAGAAGCAGGAGATAGATGGTCACACCAGGAAGTGCTTGAAGAATACAGGTCTTAGGGGACACAGCAATTGAGTGAGGACAACACTAAAGACCGAAATAACAGAGACATCAGATGAGGTTAGGAGCAAAATCAAGCCCTTCTTTTTTATGATGAGTGACAGGTGACTGATTGCCTTACTGCTGTTTTTTAAGAAGGAAAAGATCTTCAAGAATTGTCTAGGTTTGACTTGTTGCTTCAGAATGTCTAAATCTCATTTCCTTTATTTTATCTGTTTACTTTAAAATGAAAAGGAAAATTTCCAAATGTGTAAAAAAGATAAAAGATTCAAGATGAAATCCAGTTAAAAAATCAGAGAAGAAATGGTAACAAAACAATCTATATAATATTATGTCATACCTGCTCCCAACATAATAAGCCTACATATAGCAGAAATAAAAATATTCAAATATTGTTGTAAATAAAATTTTAAATAATAGTGGTTAAAGAAAGAATAATGTAGAAGAAGTTTCAAATGACAGGTTGTGGGGGATTCTGGTTGGGTCGAAGCCTATCTACTAAGTGTCCAGGACACTATGTTATATAAGCAGGCTTCACAGCAAAGATGGCGTCTGAGGCAGGCCTCAAGTCCCCTGGTCTAGGGACAAACTGCTGATCTGTAGTCCCATTTTCCTTCTTTCACCTTCTTTCTCCTTCTGGGCAACCTCACTGGTTAAGGACATCTAAGGAAAAGTTCTGACTCCCCCTCTCTGATTGGGCCTCGTTGACTTCTGTGTTGTTGTAGTCGATATAAGCTTAGTACTTAATAAATCGGACTGCATTCACTGAAATGAGTCTTGGGAGTGGTTTCTCCATCATCCAACCCCTCCTCAGCTGTTTTGGGGGTCCCCACAGGACGGAGACCTCAACAATGAGTAACTTGAGTGTGAATGATTTTATATGACTCATTTGTGACCATAAATATATAGGCTGTAAAATTTCAGTTTTGAAAGCTGCCAGTTCAAGTCAAAACTTGTCATCATATAGAATAATTTTATGAAATGTGGCGAGAGAAAGCCTATGCCTTGTTTCCAGTACACAAGTTACTAGCATGTTTGTTCTGTTTTTATGGTCATCAAAGTCAATTGAGCAAAACATAGTTAAAAATAAGATTTAAATATTTTAACATTCCCACCAAGAATGTGAACGTGTTCTCTCACACAGACCATTTCTTCTATTGTCTTCCTTCAATTAGCAGGCAGTTAATTACAACACAGTTTTCTAAAACAAGGAAACTTCTTGCAAGGATATTATCACTCCAGATTTCATTATCAATGTACATTTAGATAGACTTTAGCATCTATTCTTATTTCACTACTTTTTCTTCTTTACCTGTTGAAACCTATTAGCATTATTTATTTTTGTCTATTTTCCACATTCTTAAAATATTTCTTTTGAGTTTTTTCTTAGAAAAAAGTCTCAATCTGAATCTTTTTATTTCTTTATAAGTGAGTTGCTATGGTTTCTAGATGAGTATAGGATTTAATCTTAATTCATTTTCCAGATTAAGTTATTTTAATATTTATCTAAGAATTTAATAGTATCCAGCAAACCACACTTTCAGGTTTAAGAATGTTTTATGGAATTATTCTATTAATTTTTAAACATTTCTCATATGTTTTTTCTCAAACGTATTAAAATTCATATATTATTTATATATTTATTAATATTTCTCTGAGGATTATTTTCTAATATTTCATATTTATACCTTTCCCTATTTTAAAATAAATTTTCCATATTAATTGCTATCCTTCAGTTTTATTAAATTATTTTGTCTAAAAGCCTGTGTTGAGTTGAACTTACATCACACAGAGCTTTTTAAAATTTTTTCTTTGTTTTTCTTCTTTTTGCATCAGTTATACTCAGTGTTAGGCATATTACTTGATTACCAAGTGCTTTCCCTCGTGTTCTCTCCACTGGCTAGTAGCAGGATTACCCACTTGAGTTAGATGGTTGGCATTCATGCCTGCATTCTTAGAAAGCTGGGGAATAGTCACTGCACGTTGTTTCATGGCCAAACATAGAACATATGAATAACCTATGGCCTACTTTTGGAGTGTTCTGAATGAATCTGAGTCCTCCCCATTCTCAAGTCTATACCAGGGCAGGAGAGAGAGGAGGTCACCACACAGCACCAGAGCTGGGAGTATTTATTAGCATAAGTTAAGCCAAATTGCGGTGTGAATGAAAGATGGCAAAATGGAAGTTTCCATTCCATTTCCTATCTTGAGAGAATTCATATACATTTGCTAGATTTTTAACCACAAGAACTTTTAAAATCTGTAGTTTTCATGCTGGTTATCAGTCTTGGACCTCCATCTTCCTCCTCAGCAAAACAGTGAGACTTTGAGCTAAGTCCAAATTTCTTACCATAAATTTAGCAGTGGTATCTATTAGTATTTACTCCAATGATTCAAAAATTGTATCTAAACCAAAAGCTGTAGGAAAACACTTATAAAAATAGTATTAATAATTGTCAAAATTTGGATGCAACCCAAAAGAGTATCTCGATGGATAACCAACTGTCATATATCTATACAATCAGTCATTAATCAACAATGAAATAAAATGAGCTCGAGTCATCCAAAGCACGGAAGGAACCAAAATATGTAATTCCAGGTGAAAACAATCAGTATGAAAGAGAGCTGACCTGAAAAATAGATCGTACGGAGTGAAAAAATATAGATCATTCTGTAAAAGCCAAGACTTAAGACAGAGACAAGGGGAAGATCAGACTTTTAGGGGCTCAATCCGTAGGAGAGTTAAAGAGTCAAAACGGGTGGAGCAGAGGAAATTTCCAGGGCAGTGAAGCTACTCTGCATGATCGTGTGGTGGTGAATACATGTCATTGGCCATTTCTCCATATTTATAAAATGTTCAAGAGAAAGAATGATTTCTAATATAAAGTATGAAGTATTGAACCATCAGGTGTAACAATTGTACCACACAAATCAATGAAGGGTATTGATAATAGAGGAAATTTGGGGAAATGAGGGAGGGATATAAGAATTTTGAAATTTTTGTTCATATTTTTATTGTAAATCTAAAAGTGTCAAAATATTAAAATCTAGGAAGTAAAACAAATAGATGACTGAAAGTAGCATGACGTCCAGTTAGGAAAATATTCCAAGTCATAGTCCTTTTCCACACGTATCGCAGCACGCCTAACCAGAAGCACCAAGAAGGCAAGTCAGACAACCTCATCATCTTGCAATGGGCATTAGGGAGAAAATCAAAGTGGTAAAATTAGTTTGTAAATCTGTTTTCTTATCCTTGGACATATTAAGTAAAAAAAAAATCCTTCTTAATTATGCAGACCTCAGTTAACATGAAACAGGAATTGTTTTGAGTTGCAACACAGGATCATTTAGAGGTGGCTAGCCATTTTAACAAAAATAACTATTGCAAAATTTATATAGGTTTAAGTTAGAAAATCAAGGTGTCACACTCAAAGCTGATTCAGGGTGGAAAAGCATTGTAGGATGAATCGGAAGCTCAGGGAATGAAAATTTCTTTCATGTCTTTGTGACTAGAGCAATTCAACTATCAGCAGATATTGATGATCAACTTATTGCTGAAACTGTACATCTGGGTTTTATAAAATTAAAAAGCGTCAGTCACTTCAAAGGGCTGTGTGTGAACTCATGCTCTCTACTCCCTAGCAATGTCTTCTAGTGGATAACTATGATTAAGACTCACATACAATGTTAACTTTTCTAGTGGTTACATTTAAAAAGATGAGAATTCAACATGTAAAATTAATTTTAATAAACTAATTCACTTAACATGATATCAACAAATACCATTTCACATGATAATGGCGCGTAATATTTTCCCAAAATCTTTGGCGTGAAAGGTGTTTTATACTCACAGAAAATGTTGACTTACACGGACCACATTTTGAGTAGCCTATAGACATCTGTGATCTTGAGAGTACATTTAATAATTGAGGTCTGAAGGCAGTAGAAATGAAGAATAAAATCTGGCAACTCATGTGACAGGAGCAAAGAATATCAAAAGAAGTTATTATGTTATCTTACAGAATCCAGAGAAAGCTTCATCTTAAATCTCACATCTGAATGTAGACATAGGAGATATGATGGGAAGGGCCATCCAGGAGGATGAGGGGAGCACACAGTGCAAACCGAAAGGAACTGAAAACCATGGGTATCTACGCTGTACGAGGAATGTCATGCAGGTAAATTGTGTGGAATGGACTGAAAGAGTTGGAATAAGCAGCACACCAAAGCTAACAAGAATATTAAGCCTTGGATGATAGGACAGAAAACCCTTCATGAGGGGATTAGTAAACTGACTCTGTGTCCTGGGGCTGCCAATAGCTAACTATGTGGCCCGATTTAAGTTGCTTCACCATATGATCTCCAGTCTCCACTTTCTACAATTAAAGCAATTCAGTAACTAAACTAGATAATGTCTAACTTTCTTTACAATTAAAATGCAATGTGCAAATTTGCAGTGTATGAATTAAAATGGTTCACGATTTAGATATATACAGAAATGTAAAAGTTGGCATTCATAAGATAGAACAGTACAGTTATGTAACATAGTTAAACCTATTCTGAGAAGACATTAAGATAGTGATTTAATTTTTAAATTATATTAGTCAATGCTATATTCTCTAAGCATCAACGTTTAACTTTCTACCTCCCATTTTCCTAGAAGTGGGAACTACTTATGCAGAGAATTACAGGTTTTCTCTTATCTTTCCTGTTGCATGGAATCTGAAACTGTAAATCTACTAAGTAACGGTGTGGTTTGTCTAAATGTATCCTTCTAAAGTAAACTTAGAATCTATCGGATAATTCCAAAGGAATTACCCAACAAAAGGTCACATAGAACTTCTGTATCAATTTGTAGAGTTGAAGATCAGTTAAGTCCTAAGAAAAGAATAGAGATTTAAAAGAAATTAACAGCAAAGTAAGACTCAAGCAAATTAACGTTACCCCTGGGCTGACACATTTCATGGAGAAAGAGAAACTCATCAATCTTTCTCAGAGCTATGTGGAAGAGAAAGAGGCTGTCTGTGGTTTCACAATGAGAAAGAGATAAGCTTAGAAACACCCAAAGCAAGTGGTACAAAAGACCAGCTCTGTATGATACAAGCAGTCATAAAGGATGACAACTATCTTTTCATTCTGTGGTACTTCATTAAAAAATCGTAGTCCGGCTTTCACAGAGGATTGTAGTGTGGAGTTAAATTGAACCACTAAAAATAAATGAAGAGTCATCAAACAAACAAAATTCTGAGGGGTAAAAATATAGAATATTGATGTAAACATGCATTTTTCTGTGACTTATGAATATCGACTGAATTAAGGAGTTGAAAATGGGAAAATGTCTGTTACAGTGTGTCGGAAGTTCAGAGAAGGCGTGGGATAGAAAAGTCTGAGTGATACGACAATGTCAGATAAAAATATGGTGGATTATGTCTCAAAGAGGCTGTTGTATAAGGAAGGCCCTCCTCAATGAAGTCTTGAAGATGAATGGAGGGTCATTAGAATCCATCAAGAATATGTTTCTTTTTGGAAGGGAGAGAGTGAGGGGCAAGCAGCACTCTGCACAGCAAATGAAGCCTGAAGAAATGTCGACTGAATTGGGAGTACTGAAAGACAGCTGCTACTAAAGAGATGAATTCCTTGGGATTCCTGTTAAGATCGAATGTGGCCGCTTGTAACATCACCCTGGAAGCTGTTGGGCACAACAAGAATTTAAAGAGAGACACCTACATAGAAACTAATTTGGGATGATGACTCAGTTCCTGGGAGGTCTGTGATGAGGCCAAAGGAAAGCATTATGAATAACTTTAAATCTGGAGTGGACAATGAAATGGAGGAAGCAGAATTATGTTTACAGTAAGTGAGCTTTCTTAGTACAGGGATCAACATCTGGCTTTGGTTACATTTATCTGAACGTAGTGAAAATGTTTGAATTAACTAAAAAAGATTAGACTAAATTTCATAACAGTGTTTACACAGCAGAATAAATGACAAAACAGATACATGGGAAAAGTGTCTGTTTATGCCCACATTTCGAAGAGCACCCCGAGCTACATTATCTTAGCGTGACTGACATAAAACAGGGCTCCACATAAAGTCCTAATGATTGTCATTACAAATTGTGTTGAGCAAAGGTGATTTAAACAGAGATGTCCCGTGGCTTTGTTTATTGCTATGATAAAAAGAGTTGGAATGTATTCCTACCCGAATTGACAGAAAACATGGTTAGGAAATATTTTTAAATTTTACTTTCCTATTACTGGGAGCAACTCAGGTGTCATCATTATTCTTGGGAATTCAACTTCTTAAGACTTTCCAATCTCTTTTTACCTCTGTGAATAAAAAAAAATGACACTTGGATTGTTTAGCACACATTGAATAAAATATGTACTATCTCCTTAGAGGCAACTTAGCTTTTCTAATCTGTATTTTCTGGATTTTAGGTCACTCATACATCATACATCATATATTTTTTGACTTTATTTTGGAATCCGAATTCTTCCTTTGCTGTTGTATCACCTGATTTGAGCCAGGAAACATGTAGAGGGAACTCATACTAGAGGGTAAGACATGACCATATATAAAGGAAGAAAGTCAGTTAAGTAGAAGGATAAACAGTTTAGCTTTGGAAGGTATGTTTATGAATTTCTGGCTTTAAACAAGTGACTAGGATGTCTTAGGGATGACAAGGCAAATATAAACATCATTCACTTCAACATCATCATTACGAGAAAAGTACAAATATCCTGATACCAGGTATGTTAAGCAGGGTGGAGTCAAGTTGAACAGGAATCCTCTCAGTGAGTCTTAGATTTTCTCCCACTAATTTCTGAGTTTCATGAGGGGGGCAACACGTACATTAAATTAGCTAAATGTGAAACCTAAACTGGAAGAAAATATTCAAACAGAAACATCATTTTTTTTCTGGTACTTTATAGTTCATCTGTCTTCAGAAGCAATGACTAACCTTCAGCTCTTCTGTGAAAATGTTCATGTCACAGAACAAGGTAACTTTGGGCAGACTCTAGAACATTTGGCCAAGAGCGAATTCATGATGACCCTCCAGTACCAAAGCTGAAGCCTAAACCACACAGGCACTTCAGGAAAAGCCTGTGACCTGGAACGCCTTGTGTCACACTGAAACTCAGTAGAAACCATTAATTAAATTTATCATTAGCTAAAATAAACAGGTTCCATATGAAGTAAAAATATTATAATTTCATGTTTCAAAAATATTATGATTTCATTAGTTGAGAGTGATAAACAAACAGTATAAAAGTCAACAAAAATTTAATTTTACTTCAAGTCTAAATTTGTTTGGAAGTCTTTTTTTCATAATTCTGGTGAAAAATTCTATTTGGATCATTTCTAATTTTCTTATGTGAAGGAATGCTTAATTTTCACTAATATTTAATACAAAAATTCAAGCAGGGTCTATGTGACTTTTCTTTTCTCAAATATATTTGTGCATCATTTTAGATTATTAAAATTAAAAAAAGTTAAAATATATCCAATCTCACTGAGAAATATCACAAAAGATAAAATTGGACAATATAGAGTCTCAGGAAGTACTGTCTTAGAATATGAGTTGTCAGCATGCCCATACATTGGTCCTAAATTTGCAATTGCTAAACTATCATTTGCTTGTTTTAAGGAATGAATTTTATCAAGTCACAAATTTTATTCATCCCTACTCAAATCTGAAAGGGAATTGCATTTTCCTCAGCAAGATACCATCCACATGTAAAAAAGGATAGAGGGAGGAGTACAGAACAGAGCTATATTTGGGTCTTGAATGTCCTTCAAAGCTTAGGTGTTCCAGACTTGTTCTCCAGGGTGTTTCTATCAATGGGACGTAGAAACTTTAAGAGGTGAGGCCAAAGGACGTGCTCAGGTAGCGGATTGCATAACTTTCCAGGATATGGTCAGACTTCGGCTTCCTTCCTGCATACTTTTGCTTTCCAGACATAATGTGATCATCCCTGCCATGGTTTTCCACCATAGGCAAAGTCATTTTGAACTGAAAATTCCAAAACCGTGAGCCAAAATAAATGATCTGTCTTTTTGTTATACTTTCTCTCAACTATTATGTCTCAGTACTGGAAACTTGACTTCCTCAGGGATTTAAAAATCTGCTATAAGTAGAAAGTTTATGTCATTAGGCAACCTACTAGTACATTAACAGAAATAGTGTTGTTATCAGTCAACTGGTTATTGCTGGCTTTCAATACCAAAATTCTTCAATTTAAAGGAGGAAAGATTTATTTTGTTTGTAGTTTCACAAGGTTCATCAATAGGAAATTGACCCCAGTGAAGAAACATCACGTTAAACGGTTTGGTGGAGGAAAGTGGGTAACACCGCTGCAGCCTATAAAAGGAACACATTGGATGGGCTAAGGACGAAGGCACATAGCGTAATGCCAGCCAAGTTCACCTATGGTGTTGCAAAGGAAATAATGTGCTTTTTTTCCAAGGCTATCAATCCACTGGATGCATATTTCACATTTTATTTAATCATTCATCACTAGTTGAACTTTTGAGTTTGAAAAATGGCTCTCAGAAAATACAATGGAAATTACTAGAAGTATCACAAACATGCTTTCCAATGCTTATGGAAAATACAACGCAGTATCATAATAAAAAAATTTCAGAGCTCTAACATGGCCATCCCTAACATTTCTGATACCAGGGACTGGTTTTGAGGGGAAAAAAATATTTCCATGTTTGGTGAGTGAGGTGGTGGAAAATATGGTTTGGGTAGGGTACAGATAGGAAAGGGGTAGGTGTGGTTTCTGGATGATTCAAACCCATTACATTTATTGTTTACTTTATATTTATAATATTGCCATATATAATGAAAGAATCATATAAAAATCATGCAATTCATCATTATCGTGTATCAGTGGAAACCCTGAGTTTATTTTTCTCCAACTAGTATAGGGTTTAGCTATTATGAGAATCTAACGTCTCTGCTAATTTTACAGGAGGTGGAACTCAGCTGATAATGTGAGCAATGGGGAGCACCTGTAAATAGAGATGCAGCTTGCGTGGCCTCTGCCGACTGCCTACTGTGCAACCTGGTTTCTCATGCACTCTGGACAGTCCATGATCAAGGAGTTGGGTACCAAAAACCTATTATGACAAAGAAAGTCGGTATTTATTTTTAAAAATAATGGGCAGAATTATTTTTAGAAGTTTTTTATCTAAAAATTGTGAAGATTCGAATTATATATATTATTTAAAAATAAAAACTATCTTTTGAGAAAAAACTGCACAAAAGAAGCACTATTAATTTATTTTTGATATGGTCTATTTTTCAAATTTAACTCAAATTCTATGAAATGTTAATGTAACTAAAATTATTTCAAAGATAAAATTTAAACTGAGTATAAAAAAACAAGCACAATGAGTTATAATTGGAGTTGAAATATTATTTTTCTTAATCTCCAACTCAATTTCTGAATCATGAAATATTCAAAAATACCAACCTTTCTGGTTAATGAAGAATAGTTAAAAAAGAAAGAATAGGTTTTCTCGGTGTTATTTGGTAATTAATGCTTTACCATTTCCATTCTGTGGATGATTCCTCCTATATGGTAAAGGTTATTTTCAAAGAAGATTTACAGTATTCTGATCTCAAGAGACCTAAAATTTTACAGATTTGAAGACAAATACACAGAAACGTTTTTAAGAAAATAGACTAAAAAAATTTCCAAGGCAGGCGAAGACACAACACCCTTATCCTCCAAGTAAGTTTGACACCGACTGAAGAAAAATAGAACAGTCAAAATCAAAGAAACATTAAAAACTGAGCAATTAAAGTGAATAGACAACTTTCAACGAGGAAGCACAAATACATGAAAAATATTCAATATCCTTAACCATTAGAGAAATGTAAACCAAAACAACACTGAAATACCATATTAACCCAAAGAGAATGGCATATACCAAGAACTCAAATAACAATAGATGCTGCTGAGCTTGTAGGGGAAAAGAGAATACTTTTACAATGGGAGTGTGGTTCAACGACTAGGAAAAGCAGTATGAGATTCCTCAAGAAACTGACAATAGATATTCTATTTGTCCCAACAATATCCCTTCTGGCTATATTTCCAAAGGACTTATAAGCAATATAGAACAGAGATACACGTATACTTATGTTTACAGCAGCACAACTAATAATAGGCAAATAGTGGAAGATGTCAAAATATCCAACAGTAGACTAATGGATAATTAACAATGTGGTGTGTGCACACAATGGAGTGCTACTCTGCCATGAAGCATAGATTTGAGTCATTTGTAGGTAAATGAACACCATTTGAGATCATTATGCTTAGTGCATTGAATCAAACTCAGAGAATTAAGTACTTCATGGGGTTTCACTAATAAGAGAACCCAGAAAACAGATAAATAATAAATTCAAATAGGTGAGATGTTGGGAACCAGAAAGAGTTGATGAAGGAATGGATGGTGGAAATGGAGAGGGGAAGAAAGGTAATGTTGATGTGATACATAAACGCACAAAACCCTCAAGTTCATTGTTACCGTTGTGAATAAAGATGATAAAGAACGAAGCACATCCCGGACTCCAGGGCCCGCAGAGCTGCTGACACTTGGGTATCTCCAAAACACATTGCTGTGAGGATCTTTCCTCCTCAGAACCAAACACCTGTTCCCATCAGCCTTGTCATATTTCCAGAATGAAGCTACTATAAATTCTCATGGGGAATCCCCCCGCCACACACACACACACACACACACACACACACACACACACACAAAGAAAAAAGAAGGAAAGGGAAAAATAATAATATATTTTATTTTTCCACGTAGATATTCATTGTGGAATTAATTACTAGTTTTTCCAAAGCTTCTGTACTTATACAAACAATAAACTATAGAATTTGTTTGTGAGAAGAATCAGATAAGAAGGTAGTGTGTTGGTATATTTGTAAAATAGAGTATTACATCTAATAAAATCAAGACACGACTACTATCTTAAGATGATGATGAGACATTCAAGTGCAATGCGTGATTTTTTTCCATAGCAAAAGAATGATGGACATTTGACACCTTACCATATTTGATTGTCTATAATTAACTCACGGATTTTCTGATAAGGAAAGAACATCAGGGACAAACTTATATTCAATAAATTTTAAGGAGAAATCATTCCCTGGTTTAGCGTGTCAAAGTGTTTTTTATTCCTGTAAATCAAACTGCTTAATTTAAATAGTATTATACTGTAATTGTTTAAAATATAATTTTTTTACTCCAATCACAAGGTTTGGAAGTCTCATATAGCTATATGTAGCCTTTCTAAGAGCTCTAAAGGCTCCTGTTTTACAGAGAAGAAATTGAAGATTAAATGTTTAATGCAGCTGTATCTAACCTTTCCAATAGCTCTAAAGGTTAATATCGCCCCATGTTTTACAAGGGGAGCATTGAAGATTGGATTTTCACATTGTTATATACAATCGTTTTGAAGGTTATGAAGGTACATATCCTATTTTTTCTCCCAGAAGAAAAACTGAGCTCCGTATGTGCTCATGGTCAATTGATCGGTTAATTGTCAATGTTGGGATTTGACCCCAATTCTGCCTATTTCAAAATACAGATGATTTCTATTATTTCACATATCACTTATGTTCAGTTTTTGCTTAGCTCATTTATACAAATTCAAAATGAGAAGTATGAATCATTTACTGAACTTCTACTATATTTATAATTTTGCTGAAGAACAAAATCTAAATTGGCCAGTGACCTAAATTTTGTATTTAAAATACAAAAGATATTCTTGAGTTCAGGAATTCCTAAGCATAGATTTCTCTTTATGCAATTACTCAATCTTATTCTTGAATTCTTGTCTTTATGTCAATCAAAACAAAGGGAAATGGTCTTGTTGCTGTTGCAATGAAGACCTGCCTACTTCCCATTAATCTTTTCCCCCTTTCTTTCATAAAATAAAAGTTGCTTTGCAAATAATAGAACCAAAAGAAAGATGATAGGGTGGCAGTGGGTTTAAGTATTTCTAATTTAAGAGAGATTTATTGAATGCTTATCTTCCATCATTGAGAATTCTTAATTCGAGTTCATGCATTTCATAAGCTTTCTGGAAGTGGATGCAACCCCATGTAGAGAAGTGAGTCAGAGCATTTTTCTTCTAATGGACCTCCTGGATTTCTTTGTGTGACTAAGGAACCTGTGCATTTTCCAGAGCTGATATAAATAAAGGGGATAAAATAATATAACGGTGGTGAGTTGAACCATTCCAAGTAGAGGCAACATATTTTTTTCTTTAGAATATACACCAATCATGGATATTTCTACTTTTTCTATCCCTTTTTTACTATTTAGGTTGTTATAAATGATCTTATCTCTTGAAATGGCTTTGACTAGAAGAGTTTTAAATATTCTCTGAAGCCGTCTAGTCCTATTCTAAACTGGAAAAGAAGTTGGGGAGAAGTCTCATTTATATGGAGATGTCAAGGTGAAACTTTCCTTGGGAAGCATAAAATCCCAAGAAAAATAACAAGGAGGCAGTTTTTTAAGGCATCTAACCAGAGATTCAGCTGGGTCTTATTTTTGTTATCTGAATGGCTATTTCCCAAGTCTACCCTTGAACTGGATATTTAATGAATGTTTTATAATGGAAATGACCCCTGAGGAGGACATACAGGTTATTTTTCCTTGCCTCATTAAACCTGGACGAGGTAATTGTTAGGAGACTCCCCTTTTTTCTTCTGTAAGATAGAATCTTACTAGCATATGTGAGTAAGACATTTGTTCAATCCATCATACTGGAATGTTTTTTCCCTAGATAATACTAATCCCAAATTAACTACAACCTTTTCATTACAAAAGACTCCAGATATCACTTATTCAAGAGTTAGTTCCTTCCTATGCTTAGCAATTCACAATGGCATGCAAAGTCCTTTTTTGAGCATTTTATGGAAGGTGGCACCCAACACATCACGGCTCCAAGTGCCTCATGGTTTGAGGATGCAGGTGACTTCTGTGCCATGGCCTTTGGGGTTTGGAAACGAGCAATTGTTTTTTCTCTCTTTTGTACTGTTTTTGTACAATACTGACCAGTCCTTATCGAGACGTTGAAAGAATTGGGGGTATACATTTTTGATTCTGAGTCTCTTTTATTTGTGTCATGAGAAATCACTCACTCCTCAAGCCTAGAAATGAAAGATTTAATTTTTTTCTTATTGACTGAGTCCAGATCTTTGCTCGTCTGTAGGGTCTATTTGAAGCACTTATTTAGTGGTTTAATGGTTTCAAGGCATATGTTTGCTACACATCACGTAGTGTAAGGCTAGATTTAAGTTATCTTCTCTGACCACTGGAAAGAAGTTTTGATGTTAAAGGCTCAACTCCTCATGCACCCAGTTCTGCACACACTGGATGGAATTGCTCTGACTCGCCTCCATTGGCCTTGCTGATGTCTTCCAACGTCTTTGTCTAAGAGACACAGTGCACTGTGTGTATGCAGAGCACACTAAATCTCCAGAAAGGGAATTGCTACACCAAGCCAGGCACATGCTATATATTCATACACAAACCAAGGCCTGTGTTTTCATGACATTTTGCTTGGCTTAGAAAGTTTGAGTATTCCCAATTTGAGCAACTTATTCATGAGTTTGCCATAAAAAGATAATTTTTGGTATGAACAGATACACACATATTGTACAAGTTTGCAGTTTTCTGTAAATAGAAGCACACACACACACACACACACACACACACACACACACACAGTCTTTTCAGATCGTAGATAATCTTATTTTTCTGTGATCTTGCCACATTCAGGTAATCGCTACCACATAGTAGATAATTATTTCTTATAAAGACAGTAAAGATGAATTTCAAAATTTGTCTCTACGCACATTATGTAACAGACTTTTCCTTACACTGTTCAGTTTTTATTTTTGACAGTTGGGACTATAAAATTGTTTTCTGCTTATGTAATTAGTGTGCCTTAATCAACCAAATGTTTTACTTGTAAGCAAATGGCCCCTAACAAGTCAAATATCGTACAGGCTCTACTCTTAAAGTTAGATCTGTAATTGATTGCATTGTCATGTCCTTTCTCCTTGGCTCTGGGTACTCTCTTGGTGAAACCTTGTTTAAATTGTTACTTTTTCTGTCTAGTTTGTTGAATGCACTGTTTTCTGCCTGTATGTATGATACATAAATATAAAGGAAAGGGCATCCTTCCAGTGGCATCTCAGGGCACAGGAAAAGAAGAATGTTAAGTATTCAGCTCAGGCTAGAGAAGATGGCTGTCTGATTGCTTGCCTTATTTTTCTTTGCCAGAGCAGATAGAGTACGCTTATCTATTAAAGGCACTCCCGGGCAACATTATGCCAGGACACCTGTGGAGCTTGTCAAGGCAAGTTCTCAAACAGGTCACTGGTTGCAGGGACAGCTTCAAGAACAGAATAACAAGCATCTTGGCTCATGAGAAACACCAATCTCCATGCTTTCATGTGATCTTATGAAGAACATAAAATTGATCATCTAACTGGGAAGCGGATGGGGACAGATATTCACTTCCATGATTTCTTAATTAATCATTAATCTACAGCTTGATTTATAAACTTGTGCACTGACGCCTTTTGTAGACTGTATTATAAATATGTGAACAGAAGTATTTTTATGTATACAACTTTTAATTTTCTGAAATCAGAATTTAGTAGGTGCCATCAATTTATAGCAAGTTGTGCTTGAACTGTTGTCCCAAATCCTTATTCTTTGCTATAATAAACGATCTAAACAAATTTATGGAAATAATCTCTTATTCTTTTATCTGTTAGGAGTTTGGTGTCACTGTGAAAATAGATCATTTTATCTTAGTAAAATGCTTAAAATAAGTTTCTCATAGCTTGAGAAAACTAATATATATATATATATATATATATATATATATATATATATCTCAAATATATTTATGTTTAGATTTCTTAACTGTCAGTTAGTAGATGGCAGAATGAAATAAATTCTGGAGGAAAATAGCATTACAACCAATTATAACACCAAATTATGGACTCAAAGTGGAAGAGTGCAGAAATTGCATTCTTAATACAGCTTTTGGGGAGAAGTAGATTTTTTTTAGCCTAAAATTAAGTGGTTCTATGATTTTTGTTAAGTAGTATGACTTTTCTTTTTCCTATTGGAACAAGAGCTTCATTTTATCCTTTGTCAAAACTAAATGTAGGCTAGCAAGAAAAGTTTTGCAAAAGAGATTTCTTGAGCTTATCCTCCACCTCACGATATAAAATTATCATCTTGGGTGATACAGCTGCATGCAGTCAGTGCACCTAAAATACACTGATAGCAATTAGAAACAACATTATTTCAACAAGTAAATCCCATTCACTACCAAATAGCAATGAATTATATTCTCAGCTAACTTCAACCAGCACTCAAGGTTTTTACAAGAAGACTGGGAAATAATTTCGAGCACCAAAACTTCTCCCCAAATGTTTTGCTCTTAGCTTTGTAATGCACTGTAAATTTCTAAAGCAAAAGAATTTACTGCTTGCTGTTAAGTGTTAAATTGTTTTGTGTCTAATAAGCTGATGGAGGCTGAAGAAAATACACACTTAGCATGTGGTGGGATGAAAAGAAAGTGAAGGGACTCTAGCCGGAGCTACAACCTCCCACAGATTGAAACATCCCCAGGTTAATCCTGGATCTGAGAGTATATGTTTTAATAACTCCAGCATAAAATTGTTTCTTTAAATATATGAATATGACCAAATATACGAAATTGAGTTTTTAAAAAGCATACAAAAGAAAGTTGAGGTAAATAATCCATCCAGGATGTGGTTACAGGAGCAGAGGTATACAATCACTAACCAAGAATCACATGCTGTAATTGGTAATTCGCATAGTCAGGGTCCTCGTGCATTCATGCTGGAACTTGAGGTCCTCGTCAAGAACAGATAACCCATCAATCATCTCCATGAATGTCTACTGAAAAGTCACCTCACGGGAGCCTGTGTACAGCTTGAATAAGAGACACAAGACATTAAGTAATACTTCGGAAAAGAATCTTAGCCATATTAAGAAGAGATCTGATTTGAGAGGTTTTGTAGTCCTGCTTTTTGGAGCACAGATTTGGAGGGACTCGGTCCTGGCCTTCACTCTATGTTCTTTTTTGTTTTATTGGGTATTTTGGGAAAGTCACATAAGCTGTTTGAACATCAGTGTTCTCGCTTGGAAAGTAGGGATAATGTGATCTATGCTGCCCTCTGTAGGGTCGTCATGAAGAGTCAATAGTAAAACTTTTGAACTATCTTTGTTCACAGTCCCTGCGTTTTAAGTGGTACAAGTAAAATTTCCTTAAGTTTGTTATTTTCTTTCAACATAAGTTTGGTTCCAAATTCTCGTCCCAACTCAAACTACCCTTAGACATTCATTTCTCTGAGTGTCAGTATTTTTTCCTATCACCTACTTCTAAAGATTGTATTTTAAGAAATGATAACATGACAGTAATACTCCATAAATTCTACATTTTTAAAACAAAAATACTGGCCATATGTTATCTTATTAAAAACATTTTACTGGTATATTTCATGTCAGATAGACATCAAGAATGCAGCAATGTGGATCTTATAATTCCTGACTTCAAGATGATCACAGTATGATAGAGGAAGAAAATATTTTAGTGGTTCAATTTCTAAAGATGCACGATCATGGTGAAGATAGGAGCCGGCCCTGAGGAGCCCTTTGAGGATTTGAATTTCAACAAGTATGAAAGGTAGAATAACTGAGAGCGAAATTAGGAAATCCTTCATTAGCATGAGATACTCAGAGAAATATGGGGAACGCCATGTGGTTGGCAAATACACTGAGAAACAAGGAAGAGCAGACGATTGGGAAGTTAAGCTAGTTCTTTTAAGCTACTTTTTATGAATTAAAAATTAATCTATTTATTATTTTTGCTAATGTTGTTAGCATCAGTGCCACATTGAATGAAGAATATAGCCTTATATATTGGGCTTCCAAAGGAAGATTGAACTCTGGGAAAATGTACTGAATTCAGAGATTAAAAAAATTATTCAGGAACAACATCTAATGTGATCTACATTCTTTATTATTAACAACAAGAAAAAGAAAAGAAAGGAAAAACTCAGCAGAAATATGTATTGTACTTTATAAAGGATTTAATAAGTATATTACATATTAAAATATTCTTATTTTTCATTAAAACTGTTAGATTAGGAGCTGCAATAAATATATTAATTTTCCAGCACCGTGCACTTGTGCACTCACACAGACGTACACATACTGTGATACCAGTGTTAAGATTATAGTTCTGGGACTAATGCATAGGCCGAGCATATGTTTGTCATGAATATCTATCTTCATCTTCTACGCATAAATTTTCCATAATCATCTTTTTTTCTCCCATGTAGACTCTAGGGTCAGCTCAGGTTCAGAATATCATTATTCCCTGTACTATAGATAGTGGTTAATTCTAGCATACAATAATAACAGTAAGATGAAATTCTCCAGAGGTGAACAGGATTATGGGAGGTAAAATTCCAAAACAATTATAAACAGCCAAGTCAAGGACTTTGTACAGTTCAGATAGCACTACTATTGATGACGAATGAGGTCACCATATTTTCTTAATTGCTAATTGTCTGTGTTATTTGATGTCAGGAGACCTGGGACACACTGATCAAATTATCTTGTTTATTGAATCACTTGAAACATTTTTTATTCCTTAGTCTCCTTCTGGCTCACTGTTCATTGAATTTAGATCTCAGGTTGAGTAAGGTAGAAATAACAGGAAACTCTGGTTCCTGAATAGCCTTGTGGACTTAGTTATTAACAAATGTCCAAAATATAAGAGTTTTTCAACACCGCCATCTGTAATGAACACGTTTAAGGTTGTGTCTGAACAAGAACCACATATATATGCTCATAGAAAAGACAAATCAAGACAACAGGCTTTGTGAAAATTTTCAGGACACAGCTGATAATTCTATTCAACTATTTTGAGGATAATGCCTAGTTTCATTTCTCATTTCAACATGTGTAGGCATATATCTGAGCACTCGACCATAGAAGAATTGGAATGATTGTTGTGTTTTGACCGAGTCATTTCATTGTGTTGTTTGGCCAGTTGCTTTCCGAGGAAAGCAATCACTGCATGGGATATAGAACACATGCATGTGCCTTTTCCATGCAGAATTGCAACAGCTTTTGCATGTCAGGTAACCCCCTAATGTCCACTTTCCTGAACTACAAAATGGGAGATAGATATCTAAGATGTGACTCTCAAATGTATGATAAAGGTAGACATGTGTCCAATTGTGAAATTTGGTACGAATCTATATCACTGTCTGCTTATGGCTACTGGCAGCAATGTTCCTTATCTAAATAACCCAAACTAAGCAAAAAAAAAAAAAAAAATTAGAGAAAACAACAGGAAAATATAAACTTACATGGAGAATTCTCGATCTAAAGTTCATGGTTATCAGGCAGATATTCTTTTGTTCACAACCACCCCCCCAAAAAAATATTCTGATTTTCTAGCAATAGTTCTCGTTGCTTCTCTTTGTACTAAACACTCCTTCAAATCAAAATATCTACTAAGTACTTGACACAGGAAGAAGGCGCAGGGAGTGGTCCAATAGACACTTCTGAGCCACACAAAAAGCATATTTTAACATGATAACGCAGGAAGTTCTTAGATTCAGTGATACATATGAAAGAACATTGTATGTCTCAGGGAAAGAAATGCTCTTTCCCTCTGGAGCCATACCGGTGCATAAACCTTTCTCCAAAGTATCACATGATGACAGGAGAGAGAAGTTCAGTTCACTAATGAGAAATTTATAATAAGAAACAATATTGTGAAGGAAGAGATCATCCCTTAGATAAGTTCAACTATCCTGAAGAGCAAGTATCACAATTCTGGAATTGCTCGATGAGCTATGAAAACGAGTGATGTTATAGCCAGTATCTACAACAGAGTGCTAAATTACTTATTGGAGTGGGTGTGACATTTTGTGCTTCCAATATCCATGTGTGCATGACCTATTTTCTCTTATACTTGGCAATATTATCACTTTTCCTAGGCATTTGTATGGTTATAAAGGGTCTTTGTGGTGGTATTTTCTGTGGTGGTATTCTCTAGCCATTGGATTTATAATTTTGGTGTCTTCTTGTTTATTGCCACATTATAGACATTCGGCTAATTGTTATATGTTGATCTAGTGATCTGTGAGATTTTGTTGAAGTCACTCATTAACATTCAGGATTACATCAAAGCTTTGTTATTATATGTTATATATTGTCACTCTATCTAAAAATGGGGACAGTTTTATTTCTTCTTTTATGATTTATGCTGTTTTTTCTTTGTTGTCTTATCCTGGTGTGAACTCACAGTACTGTCAACACACCGACTAGTAACGGGAGCTATGGACATACTTATCAATAATTTTATGGAGAAATTAGTTTTTGACTATGCTTTTCAACTTCTTTTTCTTTTTTTCAATACTGGGTATCGAGTCCATGATTTTCATACTGAATTATATCCTCAAGACTGACGCTAGGCCCTCCCCATCCTTTTCTTACATCTTTGTTTTCAAACAGTATCTGGCTAAGCTACTAAGTCATCCAGCCTGAGCTCAAACTTCTGATCCTTCTGCCTTAGCTTGCTTGAATACTGAGAATACAAGTGTGACATTTTATTTTATTAATAGGTGTTCCTTAGCAATCTGAATATGTTTCTCTCTCAGCATGAATGATTGTTGAACTTTGTCTAGGATTTAAAACAAATAATTGGCACGACTGTGTTATTCTTTCTTATTTTGTTAATTTAGTAACTTGTGGTGATTTTTTTCATATAAATCTTTCCAACTTCTAATTCCAGAATAAACCAACTTGGTCATGGTATATGATTTTGTTCATATATTGTTAATACACATATGATGATATGTGCTTGTGACAGATATTAGTCTACACATTTTAAAGAGCATTTGTACTAACTTTGTCCAGCTATAATCTCAGAATAATTCTAGCTTCCTAAAATGAACTGGAAAATAGATCATCCTACTCTGTTTTCTGACATAGTTTAAGCCAAAGGGGTGTCAATTATTTAAATAGCTTAAAAAATTATGCAGTGAAGCTGACTGCACCTATAGCTCCTTGAGGAGAGGAAATTAAATTACAAATTAAAAAATCATAATAAGGCTCTTCAAGTTATCTGATATATATATATATATATATATATATATATATATATATATGATAACTTGTGGGTTTTTTTAGGAGTTGGTCAATTCGATTTAAATTGTCAATTTATAAATTTATTTGTGTAGAATTGGTGTTAAGATTTATTGGTTATCTTTGGTGCCTGCAAGGTCTGTGGTAAGACCCTATTTTGTTCCTAACATTGATAATTTGGATTTTTTTTTTTTATTGTTCTCCCTCCTTTCCTAGTCTTGCTAGTGGTTTCCCATTTATCCATATCTTCAAAACTTTTAAAAAATTAATCTTCACTCTTGGCCGTTTTACAATGCACTAATTTCTCCTTTTCGATTCCTTCTTTCCATTTGCATTACAATTTGTCTGGCTCTTCGTTTCCGGATTCCCGATGGGAACTCTCTTCCCTCTTCACATGCCAGCATTTTCTATCCTGTATTTCTGTCCCAGTATGAGCAACGTGTCACAATTTTGATGGCTTGTGTTTCACTGTTTATTCAGTTCCATTTGATTAAAAAATAAAAATAAAAGTGCTCTTGAGCCTTTACTGAAGCCTAGATTAATTAAAGTGGATTTTTACTTGGCAATTCTTCTGCTATCAGTCTGCTCTTGATTTCTAACGATACCATTGTAGTCAGTAGACAAATTCTATAAAAAATCTGATATTTGTACATTTGATAATATTTGTATTATGGCTCAATGTTAGACTATTTTTGAGCACACCTGTGGTTTATTGGCAGGAATATACATTCTGTTGTTTCCTAGTGCTCTGTTGATTTTATCAGAGACTGCTGGTACTACTTTCTCTCACACTCTTGCTGATTATCCTGTGAGTGTTTCTGTCAATTCTTGTTTCAGGGTATTAGAAACTCCAATTATATTTGAAATTTTTTTTCTGTTGAAAATAGAAGCAGAAAATAAAATTTCTGGGAAGAAAGATATTTTGAAATATATTTAAATTTATTTCTACCACAAAGGGAAGCAATTTTGACTTCCTTTACATGTGTCAAAATACCTCATCAAAGCAAATATTTTAATGAAACTTCAAATTTATTTATATTAATTCAAAGTATAATAGACTACACCTATGCAACGATATTGTCCTTTTATCTTTCTTTTTCCTTCTCTATTTTTTTTATTTTTGGTATTCTGAGATTGAACAAAAATTTTTATGTATTTTAATTAAGCATTTCACTGCTGAGCTATATCCTCAGCTCAGTGACATAACATGTGCCTAGCATGGCTAAGACCCTAGGTTCAAAGTTCAGTCCTCAGTATCACAACAAGAAAAAAAAATGAAACTAAATTTTTAATATGTAGGCCCAGGTGACAAAATGTTATCCATGTAAGGTGGATATTATTAAGAAGATAAATTTTATCTGGAACTCAAGTGATTAGAAATATTTTTATATAGAATATTCTATTACTTTTGAAATGCTCTATGACGCACTTCTAACACAACCAAAATACAAAAGTTTTCTTAAGTAATTGTCTTGCCTGAATGTTGCCCTAAGACTAATTTATAATGTTTCAGCACATTTTATAATTTTGATTGGAGAATGATGGATAACATTCATCATGCAGATTAATATTAAAATTTAAAAACAGCAGGGTAAAAATTTATGTATAATGTGTTACTATTTAGTTTTCATATTTAAAAAATCATTACCATATAAAATAGTTCTTCTTGTAATATCATTAAGTGTTTATCTAAAGAGTGATAACAAGATCTATTATTTACTATTTCTCAAAAATTAAACCCTGATTGCTTTCATGAGAATCTCTCCAGTGCTTTTTCTGACCTACATAAGCATCACACTCCTGTGGCAAATTAGCACCTCAGGCACAAGGCCTGGGGAGTTCTAGGGAGTGTTTCATAAAGGTCCCCAAGGTGCTGTGTATGCATGCCAAAATTTGAGAATTCCTTTCTTATTGATTGAAATCCAATGCGCACCACCAACTTGTAATTTAAATAATAATTAGGTAGAAAAAATATTTAGACTGGTCTCTGGTAACTTATTGTCTCTTGTAAATTATACTCAAAGCTGTAATCAAGTATTATCCTACATACTTTTGCAATTCTGATGGTATCTTGTTTTTGCTTCTACTCTTAATCCTCTAAAATTTTCCTCATGCTTTTTCCTCATCTTAAAATGGCAGACCATCTGGAGACAGTTCCAAAGATGTCAGTAAGTTCAGTATTTATTTTTCATCTTTTTTTTGAATCAGAGACACCAGTTTATTAGATTTTCCTTCTTCATGTCAGATACGTGTGTGCGTGCGTGTGTGCGTGTGTGTGTGTGTGTGTGTGTGTGTGTCTGTGTGTCTGTGTGTCTAGTACTGGGGATTAAACTCAAGACCTTCACACTGAGCTACATCCCAGCCTCTATTTTTTTGCATATTTGAAATAGGGTCTCATTAAGTTGCTCAGTTGCCCATGTTGGGATCAAACTTGTCATCTTTACCTCTTCCTTCCACAGTGCTAGAATTACAGGCCTGTGCCACCAGGTGTGACCGTATGTAGTATTTTTAATCATACATAATTGCCATCAAGTAATAGCTGCTGCAGTTTTGTACTGATGACAGTTATATATTTCTCTTGTGGACATGGCAGACCTTGGAGTAGCTCTGGATTCAGGTAAGGGTGAGAAATTTCTGTTACTCGATGTCCTTCTTTTCTGTGGTGAGGCATTTGCCAGCGGCTATGCATGGAAGTCATCAAAAAAAATCTGGTGTATTTTGAGAGCCACTGAAATTTTATGCTTTCTAAAAAGAATCTTAGAAATCTTTATGCATGAATGGCTCTGTTATTATTTGGATTTAAATGTCCCTCAAAATTCTCACATTTGGATATTGTGAAATGCCAATGGAACCATGTGCTGTAAAGAGATGGGGTCTGGTCAGAGGGGCCAGGACACTAGGATTTGATCCAGAAGGTGACTTCTGGGACAAGACTTATAAGGATAGCTCCACCCTTTCTCCCTCTCTTGATTTTCTGTCTCCCATGCTACGAACAGCTCTCTGTTTGTATTTCTGCTGTGCGCTTCCATCATTCCCAGATGCCCACCAACGGACTGTGTGAGACTTCCTGAAACTGTGAGTTCAAATAAACTCTTCTCCCCTTAAATCGTGGATGTCAGAAATTCTGTTCTAGCAGTGAAAAAGTAATCAAGACATTTTCTTAAGTTATTGCACCCATGTAGAACAGGAGGTTTGGCCAGAATCCAAGAGGCTAGAACTCATTATTCCTGCATTGAAAATACTTTGTGTGGCAAACTACATCCTAATTTCCAACTATTGTATTAATTCCTTACAAGAGTACCATGCATTGGACATTACCAGGAAACTTCCAGAGTCTCCTGGGATGCACATCTCTTCTTCATCTTCAGTCACGTTTTTGATGAAAGCAGCAAAGGACGTAAGGCAGCTAAGCATGCTCTCACCTATCAGAATTGGCATGTATCATGAATGAAAATGAAACGATTGCAAGTATAAATCATAGGGATTTAAGATTGTTGGGGCAGTCGGTGGTGTAATATAATGAGCTGTATGTAGACATTATACTCCTGATAGGCACTGATGGACACATGGGAATCACACTTACTGGTCTCTTTCTGATTTTAGTATATTTTATAGTGAGTGTCTTAAGATTGTTTTGCTGTTGCTGAATTTTGTAATAATGTCTCTCATCTCTCTTGTATACGTCTTCACATTTTTTTTCCAGTTGCACTGTCAAATTTTCACTCTCTTCACTTTTCTGTATGACACATTTAGCACTGCTGATAAATTAGAACTGTCTTTCTCTCAAGCACTGTCAAGAAAAGTCCAACAAGGCCTTTTGACCTACCAATTGAAGCATTGTGTGTCTCTTCCAATTTATGGTGTTTATGTCTGAAGTCGAAAGGAGAATTGCTTTAGTTGCCAAAGATGAAAACCCTAAAATGTATTGTTGGAACTCAAGTGCACATGGATCAGTATTTGAAGCAGTAGAGGGCTGTAGCTTACCAGCAGCATAGAAGAGAAGATCTTTGATTGCCTGTGGGACTTTTGAGTAGAACTTGAAGTATACAGTTATATCAAAAATACGAGCACTGGTAAGTTCAATTTTTTGAAAGAACATTCACTGAACTTGATAAGATATATGCATTGTCAATAATTTACTCTTTCTTCACCCAATAGTTAAATTGGAGAAATTTTGTATTAAACCCTTGATGTTTGAAACTAGTAGAAAAATAAAATGAGCATATAATATGTTCCCACACTGGTTATACCTCCTTTATGAATTAGAAAAAATAGTTTAAGAACATCTATTTAGCAGGAAAGATATATCCTAATTCTAAGATATCCTAATTCTACCTTTGGTAATACTCGGTTCTGTGCCTTGCTCAGTGACTTCCATAATTGTCCTCTCAGCTTTTATGGTCCTATAGTACTTAGACATTCATGTCCATAATATTTTTGAAATCTGGCATCTGATTGTCCTTTTTTGGCTCTTTGCCTCTGTTGAAATTCTAATTCAATGAGCATCAGACCTAAAAGAGCCATACATTCCATGAAAGCATTCCAGTCACCTTACCATTGTATCGGGGCTCACTCCTGCCACAACACCCTCACCCTTTGTAAGCAGGTGCGCTGTACACTGGGAAGACTGTAGCCTAAGTAGAGAAGGACTGACAGTTCATTAGAATCTGCTGATTTTTCTTAGATAAGGGAGTGAAGTTGTTTAGTTTAGTACACATGCATATATTATACAAAAAAAGAATTGAGCCTGAATTTTAAATAATTATAAATTGCTTCTCTCCCTATGAGTACATGGGAACACTGGCAGTGCTTCTCGATTAAACTTAGTAACATGCTGTTTTTACACTTCTTCTTAGTAGATCTGTGCTTTGCTTTGTTGGCTGTCAAGGTGGTCAAGGAGAAGTAGGAAGAGAAACCTGGGAAATCGATGCTAGAAGACAAGCAGGCATAATCTCTTTTTCACGTGAAATGAATGAATATGAATGGCTAAGATTCCTCTTTTTTTCTGGTTGAACCAGCTGCTCATATCCATCTCTAAGTGGATTCTCTCTATGCCACGGGCTCTAGTAAGTGACATACCCCAAAAGAGACACTTCCAGGCAGCAGGGTATATTAGCATAAGATGGCAGAATGTGCACATTTCAGTCAATTCAGGATGCTCTACTGAAACGAAATGGACTTACTGGCTAAACCATGACCATTTGTCTCTCCCTGTCTAGAGGCAAAACGTCTCAGATCAGGGTGCCGGGACCGGCATGGACCTCTAATTGCTGTGACTTCACATGGTTTTGTTTGGTGCATGTGTTTGCATGGAGGACGGCTGCACACCATTTCATTTTTCTATGAGAGCTCCACCTTCATGTTCTAATCTAAACCACACATTAGAGATTACTGTATGCAAAAAGGGGTTTTGTAGAAACATAAATCTTCACTCTGTACCAGAGAAACACAATGAACTTCCATGGTGTACAGTTAAACTTCTTTATAATATACTATGTGAATGCGCCAATTTGTTTTGATAATTTCAAGGAAATAGCTAATGAATGATCTGCTAGCATAAATGACATCCGGAAAGCAGAGGCCACGGGTTGGTAGGCAATCATAAAACGACTGGCTCCCAACCATAAGGTTCATGAGCAGGCGGGATAAGGGCTGTCACGTGGTGTGTGAGAAACATCAGTGGAAGTCATCATGCAAGGGCAACATAGAGCCTAAGTGTCGGGGCTGGTTCCTGTAATACTTCCTCAGAACCTTAGTTTCAATCTTACTCCCAACACTGTTACTGTTTTGTAAGAATAAGTTTCCAGTGAAAAATTCTGTTTGACAGGCAACATCTCTCAGTCAAAGTATGAAACTGGTGTGTTTTTCTGTCGCTCTGGATAGAGGCACATATGATATACAACAAAAATGATTCTAAGTCACATTTACATTAACCTTACATACAATTTAATTTGTCATTTAGAATTTCTGGATTGTATGCAACTTATTATAAAGAAGACATATTGCCAAATATCAATTCTCCAAAAATATGGCTAACTAATCAATTGTAAAATAAAGAAAAGATCTTAAGGAAACTATAGTTGCTGTTTACTTAGTTGGGCATAATTGGGCACTATTTATTGTATTAATGTTTACTGACGACAGGCGAAGTCCATTAATAAAGCAGGTGAATAATACTTAATATATGTAAGAGCTTTCCTACTACCTTTAAAAATCTTGTAATCAAATTATGTGTTATGATTATGGAAGATTAAAATCATACCTGAAGTGAATATCAATACCAATGCTAGCACCACCTATAAGTGCAAATCACAGGTGCCATTTCAATTGAAATAGTAACATTCTGAACGTATATGACATTAGCTGTAATATCGATATATTTATTGCCTAATATATCCAAATATTTCAAAATACAATAAAAGATATTAGTGAGATTTTACATATTTTTTCATACCAAGCCTTCAAATCTGATACATAATTTACACTTACAAAAACTTAATTTAAATCTACATTTCTTGTGTTTCATTGCCATAGAGCATTGGTAGATTGTGTATGAGCTATCACTGCCCTATGAAGACTGAGTCTTAGTGAAACATGGGGTTTATGCATGATAAACTCCAGAGGAAAAACAAAAGAGCAATAAATCATCAATGAAGTGGGCTATAGAATTCACTGGACTTAATATGGTATCTTACTTTGCTAAATTCATAACTTAAATTAATAGGTAGTAGAAGAAATTTCTTTGAAGTTAGTTTTAAAATTTCAAGTAGAGCTTTGTTACCAAGATGAAAATGACCAGTAGAGAGTTGTAAGATGATCTCACATGCTTTCAATTTAATAAAATAAATAACCATTGAATTTTTAGGCACCATTAATTCTACTGTACCACATATGTGTATTCTAGTAAGTACTAGTAAAGTCTCAAAACACTGAGATCTTTACATGTTTACTTAGTACTGGGTATATATTTATATTTCCTTAGGCAAAATATTTGAATACACAAAATTCTTAGTATCTGAATGTTCCCAATAAAGTAAAATTGGTTGCTTGAGGGTAAAAATATGTAGCCGTCCTAACATAAGTAAATTGTTCCTCTTTGTTTTTAAACTGAGGCATGCCAAATTAGTGTCTAGCATGTCATTCTTCATAGTACTTCTCACATTGGTTGATGGCTTTCTGAACCTAAAAAATGAAATTACATATAAAGGACAATCTAACTTTCTATATTTTTAAATTATGTATTCATGAAAGTATTTTGCTTCTGATAATCTTCTAATAGGAATAATAATGTTCAAGAAGGCTCAACTGAAAAGATGTATGAAAGCTTCCTCTTTGATTGTTTTTGTCTTGTGTATGTTGAACCATCCCTGCATCACTGGGAGGAAGCCCAAATGGTCATGATGCATTATTTTTATAATGTTTGCACTCTGTTGATGAGTATATCGAGTATTTTTTGCTTTGTTCATTAAAGAAATCTGTCCATAGATTTTTTTTGACTCTGTCTGGTTTTGGTATTAATGCTATACTGGCTTTCAGGAATGAAATGGATGTGTTCTTTTTTGAATTCTAGGAAAATTGTTTATAAATGTTGTCATTAAATGAACTCTGTAATTCTGGTAGATTTCTTCAGTGAATCCATTGGATTAGGGCTTTATGTAGTGGGGAAAAAATCATCAAACAGGACTAAACACTGAAGGCTCCTGTACAGCAAATGAAAGAGGCAACAGAGTAAAGAAACAACCTATAGAAGAGGAAAATCAATTTAGTACTTATACCTCAAACAGAAGACTAATAACCAGAGCACATAAAGAAGAAGATGAAGAAATAAAGAACCTGATAAAAAATGAGCCAAAATGATGGACCATTTCTACATGGTTGGTGGGACTATAAATTAGTACAAATACTATTGGAATTAGTATAAAGGTTTCTTCAAAGAATGAAAACAAAAATCAAATTTGACTCAGCTATACTTCCCCTCGGTATCTTTCCAAAAGAACTTATCATACAATATTATAGAGACATATGTGTACCCATGTTCATAGCAGAACAATTCATAATAACTGAATCCTGGAGACATTGTATGTGTACATGAATAGATGAATAGAAAAAGAAACTGTGGTGATATATACACAATGGCGTATGGTGCTTTCATAAAGAAAGATAAATTTGAAGCATTTGTAAACATGCACATTCTGAGATCAAAATCCTTAATGAACTAAACTAGCAAAAAAGGTTGAATGAAAATGGGGTCACCTGAGGTCAATAAAGCTCAGTGAAATGGACCAAGCACAAAAGACTGACTACAGATGGGGTCCCTCTTATGAAATGCACAAAAATAATGACATAAAAAGGCCCCAACAGGAAAGACAGGATAAAAAGAGGCAACGGTCAGATGGGGTGAACCTCTGAAGGAGGGGTGGGCATAGACGCTTACTGGTTCCCCAAACCCCAAGATTCTAATGTGCTTGGAATTTATGTATTTACCAAAAATGCTCAATTTTATGTCATATGAATTTTTTACCACAATAAAAGTATTTTTTAAAAAAATGAAGTATCACATGGTCTCACTTACATGACAAAGCCAAAATATAAATGACAAAAGAGTAAACGTAAGAGAGAGGATAGACAATAGGAAGATAGTCTCCTTGGAGATGGGAAGGGGGCTTGGGAATGAAGGAACAGGAACGAACGTGGGTGTGGAAGGGACTTGGGAAGAAAACCGATCAAAACGCAATATGCAAACATAGCAATTACCGATGCTGCACATATTCAACATGTAAACGAGTTGATGGTGGAAACACACATATGCATTTTTAAATAAAATAATTACGTTTTGTTTGGAGAATTATAAAACTGTCTTCTATATTAGTATATGGATGTATACTTAAAGACGTTTTCTCATATTGCCATACAATTTTTACTGTTTGAACAGAACGAAGAAGGGGGAACATCATGGGGGTCGGAGCTGGGACCCTGCAGAGTTTTATTTGCAGGAAAATGGAAGGCTATTTGCCTCAGTGAAATAAAAAGATGAGAAATTTTGATTAGAAACGTGATATGAACTTTTAAAAATTTCCGTGGCTGCTGCGTTGAGAACAGATTCAGGCAGGCAAAATGTAAGGTCAGTTATGATAACATTGTTAAAATCCAGAAGAGAAGATGGAAACGTCTACTAGAGAACTAGCATTGGAAAAAACTGAGTGAAGGAACTTTGTGTTCATTTTGTGGTAGGTTCACGAGGATTTCCTCATGGATTCCCACAGTCATTTGGCTGATCATGAAGTAAGTTAAGGATGCATCTAATTTTTTTTTTTTTGTCAGATCAAGAGAGAAGCAGTTGCAACTGAGTTTGGGAAGAATACACACAGAGTTTGGGTGTGACATTCAGAGGAAATGGGAAGAAATTCAGAGACTGGGTTTTGGCTCAAGTTTGAGCTAGCTGCTGATTAGATATTGCAGCAGAGGCAATCTAATAAAGTCATGGATAGACAAAGCAAGACTTCAGAGACAATGAGTTGCATCCTCAGAAGGCATTCAGTTTTAAAGCCGTGCACTGGATGGGATGGTGAAGAATATGTGCACGTAGGGACAACAGCAGATGCTTAGCAGTGGATTTTATGGGGGTCCCTTTTATGAAATGCACGCAAAAATGTAACATAAAAAGGCCCAAACATGAATGGCAGGGCAGGAAGAGAGGCAAAGGTCAGCTAGGAAAGGGGTGAACCTCTGAAAGGGGGGTAGACACAGACACTCACTAGTTCCCCAGACCTCATGGTTCTAATGTGGTACATAATTTGGAATTCATGTATTTGCAAAACAAAAACAAAAACAAAAAAGTTAAATTTTATGCCACGTGAATTTTTCTACCAAAAGAAGAAAAGATAAAAAAATTAAAGAAAAGAGGAAACTTGATCCACTCATCCACCTAAGAATGATACCTATGTGAGGAAAGTTGATCAGGGTATGGCATTCTGCAAGCTCTGAGACTCTTTCATTTGAATCCTTGA
The DNA here is from genome assembly GCA_004027205.1 of Ctenodactylus gundi. NCBI lineage: Eukaryota > Metazoa > Chordata > Mammalia > Rodentia > Ctenodactylidae > Ctenodactylus > Ctenodactylus gundi. Next base: position 129,193 of record PVKB01000807.1, read on the forward strand.
GATGGCGTTTCCTGTCTGCTGTCAGAGTACAATTTCTGTTTGAATCAGGGAATTCAAAAGGACTTAACATTCCAGTCCAATCCTGCACTCTGACAACTTAAATGTGGTCTTGATGTTTTAATTATCTTTATTATTTTTGAGATTATAATTCTCTTTTTATTTTCTTGGTTATTCCCATCCCCCAAAAGCTCAGTTTTATAATTATCCAGCAAAAACTATTTTAACACCAAAAATAAATTAAGACAATGATCTGTATAGAAACTGCATACTATTTAAGGTTTCCTCTTCCTTTCTTATAATAATTCAACTGATTTAAGATTATAACATTTAATATGTCAGCTCTTACATGTAATTCTATTATGATGCCATTGAAATGCTACTGAAATACTTGCTAGATATAAATTATTTTACTACATATATAGGTTTTGTTAGGTGTTTTCTATACATTGAGAGCTTGTAAATCACATTTTAAATATGGTTCAAAAAAAGCCAAATTGTTGATGAATACTCCATTAAAAATCTACACTATACATCAAACTATTAGAGGTATGTTGGATCTATGCTTTTAAATTTTGGAGAAATATATGATGACCTCTGTTACCACTTCTGTTGAGCAAAGTATTGGTGAGCCTGGACAGTATTACATAACAATAATACAAAGATGTTATCATTGGCAAATTCTACAGTCATCTATAGAAAAGATCAAAAAACACGGAAAAATTGGAAATCATAAGCAAAATAAGTGACACTTTTGACAAGTGATGAGCAATGTCACTCGTATACACACACACACACACACACACACACACACACACACACACTCTTCTATACTAGCAATAATTGAATTCAAGTTTAAGAGAAAGCCCTAATTTTTATGTGATAGAAATAGAGATTCTACAGAATGTCCTACAGTTAAACTACATAAGATTTTTTTTTTAAATGTGATTGTTGTCCTACATGAGAGAAATAGGCCGACTCCTGGGCTGGAATTACCATGATGTTTCACCATTTGCATAACCTACCTTCTCAAGGAACAAACTGGAGAAGATATTCCTTTCTGGATTTCTGTGATGTTTTCTCTTCCATTTTTTTCCTTTTATAACGATTTATGACCAATAATTCTTGTCATTTCCTTTTGTCTTAGGACTAAAGTTTATTCATCTTTTGCCATCCTGGAAGTTGACTAATCCCAAAAGTGACCATTCTGGAATTTGGCCCTACTCCCGCATTGACTCTAATTGTGTCACATGTACCTGAGACAGACACCTCTCTGTAATGTCAGGCAGCAATCTCAGAACCAGATTTCATCTCACACTTCAGGGCCATAACTCTGTTGATTACATCGAGTTCGTTCATTCGTTTGTTTGTTTCCTTCATTGTTCTTGGAGTTGAGTCTTTTTTTTTTTTTTTTTTTTTTGAGACAGGGTCTCGCTCTGTAGTCTAGGCTGGTCCTGAACTCATTATGGAGCCCAGGCTGGCCTTGGACTCCGGGCAATCCTCCTGCCTCAGCCTCCCAAGTGCTGGGATTAGAGGTGTGCGCCACCACGTCCAGCTTATGTGGTGCTGGGGAATCGAACTCCAGTACTTAGCACTTGCCTTAGCGCTTGCTAAGCAAATGCTTTAACCACTGAGCCATTCCTCCAGCTCCCGGACTTGAGTCTTTTGAACTATCGTGGGAACAAGGAAAGGAGCGCACAGAATTTTGTCTGGTGTTTCCATAGCATCCCTACTGCTATCTGCTACGTAGGAGCCCATAAAACACAAACATCAGTGTTTTCTACTTAGATGACATTTCTTTATGACTGAATTTCTGTTAGATTGAAAACATCTTGAAGTATAATAAACAATTTCATAGAATTTTAAGTTAAATTTTATATAGTCTGTATCTAATAACATACTGTCATCTAAACTTGGAGATCTTTTGTTTCATTATGAACTAATCCAATAATTTTATTGAAATTCAATAAAATTTCCTGTTTGTTGAGAAAATTTGCCCTTTGTAAACCATTTCCTGTACTTTATTTATGATTTAATTATCTACTGCATGAGTACTTTTGTATATTTAATTTGGAAGCTTTACATTAAGAACAGTTAAAGGAAATTCTTTCATCTATATTTCTTCCAAAAATAAGATTATAATAACATGTGCTGTGCCACATATAGATCTTCAGAAAACATGAGTAAGCATGAATATTTTATCATAACCACTTATGAAGAAATAGCAGGGCTCCTATTACATGAACTGTAAAAAATGAATCTATCATGCTGTATGCACAAACTCTTTAAAGTAGCAATAGGTAGAGAGAGAGAGAGAGAGAGAGAGAGAGAGAGAACACAAACTTGCTCTCAGGAGACAGTGAACTTACTGCTCTCACAGAATAACTTTGGGGAAGGAATGAAAATCTTAGCTAGCATATATAATAACATAATACTTGTATGAGATACAATTTTCTGTTGAACCGTTATTTTTACAACATAGGAAGTGGATATAAGATCTCAGCTGTTATTCAAAACATAAAATTATGCACATCACGCAAGACACTGAGAATACAAAGAATTTACAATGTTGCCTTTAGGTTTTTCAAAGTCGGGGAAGGAACTGGAATATGAACAACAAACACACTTTGTTGCTACACTGAACATTTTAAAACAGACTAATGGAGTGTAAGAACACACAATAATATATGATTTATCCCAAGAAAGTTGCTCTTGGACAAGTGAGACCTGAAGGCAGTCACAAAGAAACAGTGGGATCTTCCAGACTTGCTGAAAGAATGTTATTCCAGATATCAAGACTATTTCAAACAAAGTAAAAGAATAATGAAAGAAAAGGAAGGACTCAAAGGGATGGAAGTAGATATGAGTTGCTCCTCTAAAACGTAGACTAACTGATGGAGAGAAACAAAGCTTAGAAGAGAAAAATTGGGAACAGTCAGATGGTCATGTTTGGTCTAAAGCTAAGGAGTTTTAAATTTATGGTAAGAATCGCGTATGCTGTTGAAAGATTTTATGAGCTAGACATAATGGTAGTTGCTGTTCTGAATCCCACCTCTGATAGCGGTGCTCAGGAGGCATTATGGTAGAGATGCAGGAGAGGTTGTGGGGATGGAGGGGAGGTGTAGGTGGTGCTGTGACTTTCATAAGAGTTGATAAAGAGAGTATCGTTAGGATCATTTAGTTGCAAGAACACAGGAAAAAGGGGGAGCCAAAAGGGAGAGGGGAAGACTTTGTAATTTTGACACGATATATACGTGCCCAAAATACTCAAATTCATTGTAAACATTACATGTCACACACACACACACACACACACACACACACACACACACACACACATATCAATAAAATTGGTAAAAAAAGAACAACAAAGAATTTGGAATGCCCTGTGTTGTAAGCGGACTAATCGATGTAAGAAGAATAACTATGTATAAGTAAGTGCATTCTAGCGTTTATGAGAGAGCAAACCTAGGAAGTAAGATTTTCCAAGTTTTACCAAGAGTCTCAAAACTCAGGCCACTCATCAGTGTTGGTTTATGGCCTGCTAAAAGTTAGGCCACACAGCAAAAATGAGTAATGAACTAGCAATTGGAACTCCTTCTGCATTTACAGCTGTTACGGTCTCTTGCATTACCACATGAGCTTTGTCCTCCTCTCTGATCAACTGAAGCACCAGATTCTCACAGGAGTGTAAACTCCACTGTGAACTACATGTGTAAATAACTGCGATACGTGTGAGGCATCCTGAAACTGGCCCTTCTCCGGGGAAAACTTGTCTTCCACAAAACCTGTCTCTGGTGCCCAAAACATGGAAGACTGCTGTAGAAACCCAAACATAGCATGCATAGGCAGTATGTAAGATCTGTGTGCAGGAAGGATTGAACTCGGAAGACACCAGTATCAGACAAGTGAAAGGAAGATACTGAAATGACCAGCAAGTGTAAGATGTTGGATGAAATTCATTACGAAGTCAGAGCCACAGAGTACGAGTTAACACTGATGGATTTTAGACGTGGTTGAAGATCACTAAGCGAAGTAGAAAATGCCTTTGTCAGAGGGAGGGCAGTCAGTAAAACCTAGCACCTTGAGGACTTCGTATGTTAATGCTATTTTAATTTAAAACCAATGTGTTCAAGCCTTGCAAATTTCATTTTGTTAATATCTGTGTCTTGCCCCCAGAGAAGCTATTCCTACCCAGCTCAGAAAATTCCATATTCATTTGTCTTTATAAAGGTGCAAATTTTAGTAATTTTCAACAACCATCTTCTACTGGAAATGAGGAAAAATACTTAACTTACACAGGCATTCCTGTTACTCTGCAAGCTGGTGTTCCAGTGAGTTATTCTTAAATGTGCTTTTCCCCTTATTTTGTGCTATTTTGCATTTTCATTTTGATGAACTAACAGGACTACCTCAGGAAATACAATGACAGCTTAGAAAGCCTTATCTTAAGTCACTTATTCCACAGCAAATAAAATAAACACACCAAAGTAATGAGAAGACAACTTTTTTCCCCCAAAAGCAAAATACAAAGCTATACAAATGATCCTTTGGTAAGATATTTTATAGCATGAGTTTAATAGAAAAGTATTTGAGTAACTTCAGAAAGCCAGTTATTTTAAATGCTTTCAGAATAAGGATGGCTATTAAATGCATAGGGGAATGAGGAAAATAAATTATAAGAGTGACATTCTATTCTCCTTTTCAAAAAAGTTAATATTCAAATATAGTAGTATAACCATTAATTTAAAATATTTCATGCTCCTATCTGGAAGTTGGAGCATAGATCACTTCCGTGACCTACTAACAACTCACTAAACAAAGCGATATTTATTTCGGTTGGATTACTACAAGTGGACTTTCCCTGGATTGGCCATGTGACTTCTTTTCCTAGGTAACCGCTTTCTCCTGGCCTCAGTGACCCATAGAAGAAGAGTTGACGAGCAAGCCTGAAGAAACACATTCAAGCTTTGTGACATTTCTCTTGCTGGCTGGCTTGTCTAATATTTAGAAGTCTATAGAGACAGCAGCTTTAAAAAACTATGGATCAAAGAAGAGTCGTTATCATAGTTGGTCCTCTTCTGTTTCAAACACGCTTCCAAGTGAGCTGGCAGCCCCGTGTGAAGCCACTCTACCTAAAAGCAGGTAAAAGCATGAAAGTTTTGGTGGCAAAACGATAGGCATTATGGTCGAGAAAAACAAAGAGCAAATGAAGTGTCCCCATGTGACTAAATAAAGAACGACGATGGTAGATTCAAGAGCTTATGTCGTGGCGGGCGCTCACGCCAGTGTTACTGAAGTGCACTATTAATTTCTACAAGGATTACCTCAGGATAGTCTTGTCCTCTTTGCCCTGGTCTTCAGATGAAGTTTTTAAACCTATATCTACTTCAGAGGACAAAAACAACAGATGCTAATCCTAAAAAGGAGGGCTGCTTTAAGATCCCAACCGCTTTAACTCTCTTACAACCGCCCGTAAGAAGTATCAGAAATTACAGATCAACCACTTTGTCTTGCTTTGTTCACTAATAGAAACACAAACAAACGAAGCGAACACTTGTTTGTATTCATTGTACATTTTTGTCTATTTGAGTGGAAAGAACACATTTCATTAAAAAATTCTCTAAGGTGAGGGAGTACTTAGTTCTTTTATTTTTGTTGGTTTAGGTATATATTTTTTACCTTCCTCTCCTACTCCCAGTTCTCTCCAGCCTCTGACAGCTACCATCCTGCTCTTAATTTCTTTGAGATCAACTTTTTCAATTCCATATATGAATGAGATTTTGTGACACCTGTGTTTGTGTGTCTGGTTTATCTCATTTGGCAGAATGGCCTCCTGCTGCCGCTATTGCAAATAACACACTTGCAATCTTTTATTGTAGGTGAATAGTATTATGTTGTGTCTATGTGCAGTGTTTCCTCTATTCATTAGCGGCTAATGAACACTCAGACCGTGTCAACCATGTGGCTGATGTGAAGTGTGTTTGGAAGTACAGATGTTTCTTCAACACACCCTTCCATTGGGTGTGCTGCCATTAGTGAGTTTGCTAGATCCTATATGACAGTACTATTTTTAACTTTTTGAGAAATCTTCCTACTGTTCTATAATGGGTTTGCTAACTTCTGTTAACGCCTAGCAGTGGGCAATACCTTTCTCAATACCATTAACCACACTTGCTGCCTTTCATCTTTGATAAAGGTCATCTTTAGTGGGATGAGGTGATGTCTAATTTTGAGTTTGATTTGCATTTACCTAATGATTAAGGATGTTGACCAACTTCCATTACCTCTTGAGCATTGGACTTCTTTTGATAAGTGTCCTTTTAGGTCTATTGCCACACTTTGTAAATCAGTTATCTTGTGTTTCTAGCAATGATGTTCTTGGAATTTATTGCCCATTTTAAATATTGACCTTTTGCTAGGGATATATTTTCATGCATTTTCTCTCATTCATAATGTTATCTCTTCATTCTGTTCCTTAGCTTTGTAGAGGCTTTTTGGTTTTATATAATACCGTTTATTTTGGTTCCTTTAATTTCCTGCACTTTCGGGTACCTGTCCTTGGTATCTATGCCTGAAACAGCTTATTTAAACTCTTTAACTTCCCTGTGGCTGCCAGGCTAATGGTAAACTTGATCCCATCTGAGACTTACCACCGTGCATTCTCCTGGTGATAATGGAGGATACTACATCCCCACTCCAAGGCTGACAATGCAGGCCAAGCTCATGACTGTCCCATCGAGACACAGGATTCTTCTGACTTAAAATCAGGTCCACCATCTCTGCCTGAAACTTTTAGTCTGAATTTTCTTTCTGCCTGGCAGTGTCTCATAGCACCGGGCTCTGTATTGAGCTCTATGGCAGAGGTCTTTTCTAGCATTATATTCTTTTCCATAGGAAGAAAAGAATTGCTTCCCCTCCCTCTTGCCCAAGGTTGGAAGAGAGGTGATGAAAGCCATCCACTATGCAGTTCCATTGGCTTATGCCTTGAATATTGGCCTGAGGTCAGGGAATATGAGATTTCACAGGGAAGGCCCTGGCAATAGGATTAAAGTTCGAAGCCTGTGCTCAATATTCTCTCCTTGCCCAAAGTGATTGGCACCTGTCCACACCATTTGGAATACAGGGAGGTAGTAACACCATCAACTCTTTTCTTTCACCTCCGATGAATCTTTTTCTTTATACTACACCAAAACTAGACCTGATTCTGCCTCACTCAGCCTTCTTATCTTGTATGAATATAGTTTGGTGTGTGAATAGCATTTCAAAGTTATCTGTTCAAGAGGAAAGAATTGCTAAAAGATGTTTTTACTCTCTAAGATGGCTTATTATAATGCCGATTACTATTAGTTATAATTCTACTTTATTTACCTATAAAATCAACCAAGCAAGATAAGGATAAATACTTTTTTTCAATGTTACTTCAAAATATTGATGGTTGTTTGGGATATGTATATTCATCTGATGTTTGTCTTTCAGAAATTAACAGTTTCAAAATCGTACAGCATCAGTAAGGAAGGTGCTGGTCATAATAAACGTGTTAGAGATACTTTGTCTACAAACTGTACATATAAAATTTAAACCCTTATTATAATATTTCATCTATGGTTGACAAATTCAAAAGTAATTTACTTCATTGTAAAATGTTTTCTTTGACTTTACAATAAGCACGCTGAATTCATTTGCTCATTCATAACTCAATCTTAATTATATCTGCTAACAGAATGACTTAAGAAGCTTCGTGTTTGTACCTTGATTCTTTATTTCGATGTTCACCTCATACAGCACCGTCATGTAAGGAAGATGATCCTAATATGTGCTTCATATTGTCACTGTAAGTCTCTTTGATGCATCGTATGTTTATTTTTCATTTTAAACTTAAAGCAACTGCATTTACAGCAGTGTTATTTTTCAGCACAAAATATATAGAAAAGAATATAGGATTACAGTTTCTTTTATGAATCTTGCAGTTTACTTTGCAAATGATTTTCATTTCACAAAGTTTCCCCATCGATAAAATAGAAACTTGTATCTCATGTAAAATATGGTATTTTGTCAAAATACAAGGACCATCCACATAACCGAGGTTTGGCACTATGCCACAGATAAGCAGGAGGTGTTGCTGCAACTGTTCTATTGATTTTCACACATTATTTATTAGAAATGACCACTGCCATTCTCACATAGTGGTATGTGTGAAAGTTACCATATGTATGTAGCCTAAAATTTATTTTCTTGTTCACAGAAAAACATATGTCCTTTCAATGAAATAAGTGTCTTATTTTGTTCAAAGAGTTATATTTTCAAATTCTAACCAGATTTTTTGCATTAAAAAAGTAAGCACCCCATTACTTTCAAAGACATGTGAATTCCAGTAAATCTTGTAGGCAAAAACTTTTGAAGTAACAGTTCTACCACATAAACATGTCAATACTAAGATTGATGATTGATCAAAATTATAACTAAGCATTCAGAACAATGAATGGAATTTCTTAGTTTTTCAACATTTGCAGAGGTTATTTGTAAGTCTATGGACATGGCTGACAGAATGCTCTTACATTAGTCAGTTTTATTGTCACTGAAACACAGTATCAAGCATCCACAACTTAAAGAAGGAAAAATTGAATGGACTTAAGTTTTTCGTTCATGATCTGTTGGCTCCATGGTAGCAGCAAAATGGCAGAAACCAAGTACATCACAGTCAGAAGGCAGAGTAGTGGCAGAGCATCAAATAGAAAGGGTGAGAGGCCAGGCACAGACACTGAGGCCAAGTGCCCATGGCCCACCGAGGCACACCTGCAAGCACTATGCTCCACCCCTCCCTACAGCAGATACCCAAGCCAATCAGGTAAAAACTCCAGCCTAACCACCACTGTACTATCCAGAAATTATTCCAATTGCATTCCATTGTATTTCAATACATACAGTTACCATCACAAGTATGTATTACTAACTCAGATTAAATTATTGATTACCTGAAAAAATCAAAGAATGGAATTTTTTCTCTAAGTTTCTTCAAATGAAGAAATAAGAGAAATTTGGTGATGGTACAGTGGATAACACCAAGGAAGGTGGAGTCAGCCACAGCTTGACCATCACCTAGATAACATTATCCAGTTGCACTTTCTTCTATTTTCCTTGTCAGTTTTCTGGAAAATTGGGTAGTGTAGTTGCATTCCACAAACCAGCATTGGGCCTAACCAGCCTGCCCATGTTGGGTAGCTTGATATAACCAATTAAAAAAAAAAACTTTGATAAAAGCTACTAAAGAATCATGCAGTCGAATTGAGGGCACTGAACATGGTCAAGTTAATTTTCTGCATAAATATAATTGATACCTTTTTTTGATATTTAATCTAAAAAGTTTAACAACCAGACAAGGTGATACATGCCCATATTTTTAGCATGCTAGAAGCTATGGTGGGAAGATATCAAGTTTAAGAACATCCTGGCTACATAACATGATCCTTTCTCAAAGCAAAACAAAAACAATAAAAATACTATGAAAATTATGAAACAATAACACAAGTATAAACTAATTGAATGATATTTTGATAAGACAGGACTCCTTGATTATCACTATTAACTTAAGCATTTATACATTGTCTTGCTTATAAAATCACGATCATGAGTACATTGATTTCAGTTTATTTACAGTAGAACATCACTTTAAAGTAAATTGAATAAAAATCTTTTAATATTATAATTTTATTTTTCCAATTAATCTAATATTATAATTTCCTCTTTAGTTTTTTTCTGGCTGCTAGTTCTCATAGAACTTAACTAAACTTCTGTTTCCAAAATCCAACATAGCTTTATAGGAGCAATAGCACTCATTTGCAAATCACATCATTTATTTTTTATGTAATAAAAAGATAACGTGAATAATAGAGAAATAAATAGGTGAGTATGCAGGCACATCAGACTGCACGTTCAGTAGTAAAGCCTCTCAGGCAGAGGCAAAGGTGCACTTCCTGTTTACTGAGGATGTGTTGTATCAGTTGCAACTAACATGTTAGCTAAATAAAGCTCAATTAAAAAGAATGCTTGGGAAAACTAATGGACTCTACTTTTGGTTTTTTGCCTTTTAAGCAATAGTAATTCTGAGAAGAAAAAACAAGCCAATAATTTGGAAAGTTTCCTAAGCAGGTGAAATTTATTGTTAGCATTTTAACTTGGAAATCAACGTATTAAAAAGAAAACAAAAAGAGTCCTAGAGAGCCATCCAAGATGAAGAGAAGACCGAGAACAGACTCCCAGAGGCTTCTTGCCCTGACTTCCAGGGAAAATATGTCAAGGGACAAAGTGGAGGGAAGGCCAATGGCAGTAACCCCAAGCTCACCCACATTACTTGCTTACACTATTTGCCCAGAGTATCAGATAACCTACACTGAGAATAAAGTCCTGGCATCCCAGCTAATCCTCAGGGTGGGGGGTGTGGGGGGGTGTGGGAGGGTGGTCCTCACATCAGATCAGGATCCTCACTTCAGTACATTGTTATGATTTAATTGTGTGATGATAGCAAGATCTTTGTCTCCATAGATGCATGCTATGTCAGTGGTATGTTTCTAAGCTACTTTTTTTTTTTTCAAATTAAGACAGATCAGCAGTGTAGAAAGTTTTGGGCATGGGAATGAAGACATTGTCTTAATATGGTTATTAGAGAAGTGCTCACTGAATGAGTCATATCCCATGAAGGATCGAATGCTAAAGAGCAATTCGCTAAGTACATGCAGAAAGGAAGATCGTTTTAAGACATAGAACTAGCATACGTAAGACCCTGGGTAAAGATGCCTCTTATGTTCATGGAACAATACAGAAATAAGTATCAAAACTTATGGTAGAATAATTGAAAATATTACAGCCTACAGTTGTAAGCCATGGGCGAGGTCCACCCATGGAGGATTTTTGATGCCATTTGAGGTATTTAGATTGTGCTGGGGAAGAGGTGGAAGCCACTGAATGGTTTTGAATTCAACAGGACAAAACTCACAGAGTTTGAAGTTTGTTGTCTACTGAGATAAGAATTGATTGCAGAAGTGAAGGAGAAAGCTGTCAGCAAGAAAGGCTGCAGTCACCAGAGGAAGAGAGTGATTTGAACCGTGGTGGCAGTGGTCCCAGGTGGTCATATATTGAATTTTAAAAGTAATTTAAATGTTTACATAATTTATTACAAATAAAGTGAACAGGACTCGATGGTAAATTTCACATAACATTTGAGTCAAATGTTATAACCTGAGCCAAAGGACAAGTGAACTTCCGATTCAGTCAGATATAAGATGGGAAAAGTGAAGAAAGAAATGAGTCTGGGACTGGAAGAGTGGGGATGCAGTGTGGACACGTTACAGGAAGCACCCAAGAGGAGGTCGGTGTCTTGATCCAAGTTCGTGTGCACAGAGGCCTGGAGACAGTGATCATGAGCTTCCCACAGGTATTGGAAGTCATGACTGAAGGAGATCGTCTTAACTTTGTTTCCTTCTATTTCAGGAATCATGTTAGATGATTAAACTTCTCTTAGACGTAAAAAATAACATTTGGTAAAGTCTCTAAAAGTAAGGATTTCACTTACCTTTTCAAATATAGGAGCCCAGTAATATCCACAATTTTATTACATTTAATTTCCTATGAAATTTCCAAATATCAGACCAGGCCCGATATTGCCTAGCAATATATTCTGGTTACAGTACTCTTCATCAGATATGAATATTTCATGTAATTTTACCTAAATACAGTTTCGTGGCATAGTAAGACCATTATTGTATCTTAGGCAACAAGTTAGAGCACACAATTTGATATAAGTTAATTTGCATGAATTACCTAAGTTATGAAAATTCACCCATTCAGAGAGCAGACAGATTATATTAAATCTGAATTATGTCAAGCTATTCTTTAATAATTCTCGAGGGGCTAGCATTGTCACAGCCATATGCTTCAGTGTATGTGTTTCCTACTTCCCCCTCAGTTATTTCAGCCTTGTTCATGAGCGACTGCTGGGAAGTCTAACTAATTTAATTAATAGATCTCCTGACCACTGGACCTTGAACTAACATGAATTATTCTCTGAAGAAAGAGGTCCCCTTTTCTCTTTTCGAAGTGAAAAAGGATTTAGGGACCTCCAATCACTGAGCTGAACAAAGTAGCAGTATCTTTCAGAGCAGACACAAAATAGTGCTCTGCCGATAAGCCTCCAGTGTGGAATGTAGCAATGTCACTGTAGTTCTAGACACTTTGTTCCAGGGTTAAAAAAATGAAAGAAGATAATCCAGCCCTGAGAATATTTGATATAATCTTATATTTTCTCAGTTAAATCAGAAAATAATTCATTGAAGGGAAGGGCTTAGAATTGCTCCTGTGGAGGCAGCCTAAAAAATTACTTCTGTCCTTTCCGCAAGCATTCTTGGCTCTGTCCCTGGAAGTTCCTTTTCATTACTTTCAGACATCAACGTCGTATGACTGCTTAACTGTCCTTCCGTCTCAGCTCACAAAGTACGCCTACGAGAAAGCAAACACTTTCATGTTTCTGCTGTTACAACTGGAGGCAGCCTAGAGGATCGAAAGCTTGTATAGTTGAACATGTGTGTTTTCATTGTTGTCTTTCCCACACAAAACAAAATCTGAATGAACTAAAGTAAAGGACTGCTCAATGAGTTGAATGATGAATGGAAAAGTCAATTGCTGCAAGGGAAAAACAGAAGGAACTATTGAAGGCAGATATCTGCAAACATTTGGAAAATGGACATGTTATTTTTTTATCAAATAGTGTAGTGTATTTTGCAAGCTGCATGCAATGGTTACTCGAGGCACATTTTTTGAGGATATTATTAACAAATAACATGAGCAGTGATAAACTAGAAGAGACTTTTGCCCTTCAGGAAGTAGCTAAGGAGTATGCATTATAAATTCTATCCTTAATAGACAGAGGAAAATGTGTGTGAATCTGACACATAAACACAGCAGAATACATGCAGCAACAGTTACCACTATATGTGTATTTCAGCCCAAACAGGCCTGCAAAACTATCATAGGAGAGTTCTTCAAATGCGTATGTGCTACTGTTTATTCATCATTTCTACTTGGGTATTCCTCGCGCGCCTCCCCTTAATTCAAAATCTTCCTGCAAACCAGTAATAGCATTGAAAGTAGAGAACTGTGAGCTAGTCTAGCCTCCACCTTCTCCAGCATCCCTGGCACAATTAAGAAGGTAAGAAGGTCATATGAAATAATTGGAAGAAAACCGTCTCTGCATTCAGTAGCCGGTAGGGTTGGCCTCAATCCCACAGCTTCAAGTTTGTGTGAGCTTCGGTAAATTGCTGATCTCTTGACGCATCAGTTTATTGAACAAAGAGTTTTTCCCAAATGAACTGTAGTGAAGATTGAAGTACGTTTGTACGTTATGAGCTCTCTAAGGCATTTGCTATGGTTGTTACTCAAGTTACAATGCATTGTTATACTCTTAATTTTAGATCTGTTTTTCCTGTGTTCTTGCAACTAAATGATCTTAACTATTAGTTCCCACTATCTCTCCCATTTTGTTCTACAAAATGACTGTATTCTGGATTTCTTATATTAGAGAAGTCATGCTATATTAGACTTTCTGCATCTGACTCACTTCGCGGAGCATGATGGTCCAAAGTTGCATCAAATTTCCTGCAAATAGATGAGTAGTATTCCACTGTGTACATTTACAACTACTTATGTATCCGTTGGTCTGCTGGTGGTTACATCAATGTATGCCACATTTTAGCTATTGTTAATTGTACTGCATATAAGAGAGATACACGCATACCCATATTCACTGTTGATGTTCTTATGATCTGAATTCTGCCTATTTGAGGCTAGATGACCATCTCTTCTGCCCAAGAACTTCTAGAGCCTTTTTTACACCTGCTAACTAATTCCGTTTGAAATATCTACTCTCATCATCTGTTTTCATGACTGCATCTCTATTGAGAACATAATAAAAAAAGGATTACAAATGAATAATAAAACTGAAAAAAGTAGAATGATTAATGCATACTCTAAGTTAATAGACAATTGATTTCATTGTTCCTAAAAGCATTTCCAAAAAGTGATGGACCTTTCAGTTACTCCATATACACTGAAATATTATTTTTATGAATTTGATTGCTAAATATCTATTCTGATATTGAGGTAATGTTATTTAATACAATAGAAATCCTTCTCTTCACCATTGTCCTTTTTTATTTCTGAATATCCTCATAAAGGATTTGACTCTGTTTTCATGGAGAGTTTTACATTATATATACAGGAAAGAACGCAGTGTCTAGGAAAGATCTGAGATTTCTGGCAAGTCTGCTAAATAAATAATACTAGTTTCTCAACTTCCTTACTGCTTTCATCTTAAGATCTGCAACACTCTAAAATACAAGTCAAACTTCAGAATACTCATGTACTGAGCTTGTGGGCGTTTCTTTGCTGAGATTCACTAAGGGCAAATTGATGGATCTTAGGCTGCCTACCAAGTTACCTGGAAAATGCAGATCAGACCAAGTAGCAGCCTTTCTGACATAACAGGCACTCGGGACCACAAGAAGGACCAGATGAAAGTGTGTTCACATGTGTGCAGACTCACAGTGCTGTGCAGTATCTGTAAAAGGAGAGCTTTCCCTTAGAAAAGAGAGAGAAAAGGCAAAGCTCAGAGCTGGTCGGCAGAGGATTAAGAGCCTGGGAACTTAGGAAAACAGAATGATACTTTCTTCTTGCTAGGCAGACTTATTATTATTATTATTATTATTATTATTATTATTATTATTATTTGTCCTTTTCCTAGAGACTGTTCGCTGGAATGTAACACATGAGTATGTGTTCTTTGGATTATTAGTTCAACTTTGGATAGGAAGAATAAGAAATCACGGAATAGAGATGCAAAAAATATTTGAGGAATGAATACAACTGGACAATGGGGAGAAGTGGATTTCATAGGGCTCTGGAATTATATATTCAAAATACAGTCTGGTGAGACATTTGGAGAAACCCCTCTTTTTCCCCCCACATTTTATTGATATGTATACGTGCAAAATTCAAGGTTTACAATGAGGTTGGGCATTTTGTGCAGGTTCGTATCTTGTTAAGGTGACAAGGGCTTTCCCACGCTCCTTTTGTCCCTCTCCCACCTATCCCTCCCTCCCTCCTCCCCCACCTACCCCCCCCTTGCACTTTGTCTTTCCTCTTAAGTTCCAAAGGAGTTGTGATCTGGGTCTCTCATATCAGAGAGGCCATTCGATGTTTCACCTTCTGCTTCTGACTCACTTCACTAAGCATGATGTTCTCTAGTTTCTTTCATTTGCCTGTAAAAGCCTCCACGCTGTTGGATTTTATAGATGCATAGTATTCCATTGTGTATAAATACCACAGTTTGTGTATCCACTGGTCTGTTGATGGATATTTTGGTGACTTCCATATTTTAGCTATTGTTAGTTGTACTGCTATAAACATGGTATACATATATAAACCACTCTTACATCCACTGGCTCCAGCTCTCCAGTCAAGAAAGTCCTCTCCGTCATAAATAAACTCAATGTTCTGAGAAAAAAAAAATCAAGCATTCTTGAAACCAGTCCTGGGTTCCTTTTATCTTTACCTTCAGTTTTCTTTTGTTGGTCATTGCTACATGTGTCACAGTGACTCGTCTCTGTCATCTGATCTCTGCATACATTTTCTTTGTGGCACCATTTCTTTGATTCTAGAAATGTTCTGCTCTGGGACATTTCCATTCATGTTTCTCATGGCTCTTCTCAGTTGCATGCTGTATCCACTAATACATTTTTTTTCATAAAGCAAAAATTAGCACATGCCAACCGTTTACCCCAGACTCACTAAGCAGTGGGAATTTGAAGTGATTAGCACATTACTTTTCTTAACATACATGGGGAAAGTGACCAAAACATTAAAACCACTTAAAGTAAAATTATTACAATAAACAGTGTGTGAAAAAATATGGTAGGCCATAGGAATTAACATGCTGCTTGTGTAAGGTCTCAGAAATACTATATCAGATTGAGTGACTTGTAAACTAAACTTGGCGCTTTCTGATCATGACAATGCAAGGGAGGAGGCGGGATAGAAAAGACTCAGGAGGAAGCACCTGTGAGAAATTCTGAGGTAGAAAGGAAAGGTGTCTCTGTGCCTACTAGGGCTGTCACTGGAACGGATAGGTCACGAGGCGGAAAGGTGTGGACCTGCATCCCACAAGAATGAAGGTCTAAGTGGCAGAAGGAAAAACGAAGAAAAGTCGTGGGTTCGAATGATACTTAAGACTTGGTGGCCGTTAGGGGATATGAGTGGAAAGGACAGATCTAGCATAGCTATATTTCTATGCAAAGAAAAAGAATCTTTTTCCTTACAGCACCTGCTGACATGCTCCATGCCTGTGATACACAAAAAACAGGTGCCCAGTAAAATCTGCCAACAGCAGTAAAAATGTGGTAACATAGTATTTCCCGTGCCACAGACTTGTGAAAAAGTGGTGTGTGTGTGTGTGTGTGTGTGTGTGTGTGTGTGTGTGTGCGCGTGCTGCGTGTGCCCACACATGGATGAAGCCAAGGGAAAGGTTGCTATGAAGTCTAGGTAGTCTTTGCATAAAGGAAGGAGTTTCAGGAAATGAAATATAAATAGAATTGATTTTCATATTCTCTATAGAAAAAATAACCTAGAAAGCAACAGGCTGTAGATAGCGAGGGTAGCGAGCTCTGTGGAGAACCCTGGCTAAGCATCTTGCCTTTGCTTTTGGTTACAGATGTGAAATCCTTGAACACACACACAACTATATTAATGTCAGAAGTTGTTGGAATAGCCAAAGCTAGGACATTAAAGTTCTTGAGCATCATATGTAGAGAAATTATTTGACATTTTTGTATATTCAAACTCTAGTGTTATTTTCACAGTTCCTATATGTTATATTGCATGTTTATCTAGAAAGTACAATGAAATATGCTGTAAATGTAGAAATTAAAAAAAAATGTTTACACCAAAAGCGGATTGATTTATAACACTTAACCTAAACTTTCCAATATACAAACATTACAAATTAGATTGATCTAGAAATCATATGTCATTTAAAATTAATCTTTTTTCCCAATGTTTTATTAATATATATGATACATAATGTTTAAAATGAAATTGAGTATTTTGTGCACATATATATCACATCAACTTTACAATCCCTTCCCATTTTTGGCCTTCCTGCACACTCCCCAGGCCCCCTAACTCTCACTCTCACACCCGATTGGTTCTATAGAACGCCTTTATTCTGGGTTTCCGAAATCAGAGAGACCATGTAATATCTAACATATTTCATCTTCTGTGTCTGGCTCACTTCACCGCTCAAATCACCACTCTTTAGCTCAGATCCTCACTCCTAGAACAGGCTGCAGTGGTCAAATCTTGATGCTTCTCCTCTGAGTCCATCATAGCCCTTTATTGGGATATATGCCAAATTTTTTTCCTAGATCGTACTATATCTTCGTTGAGATTCTTTAACATGGCCTCACGCACCAGTATTTGGAAGAATTTAGCCCCCCCCCCCCCCCGACACCCTCATACTTATTCAAAGAAACCTCTCATCTGGGCCTTTCAAGGGAAATCCTAGATCAACAGAAACGTGGGAAGAAGACAGGTAATAGGACACCCACAGACATGCCTGAGACCGCAGAAGCTAATTTCATGGGCTCTGAAATAGTAGTACTCATAAGAAAGTAAAAAAATCAATCAATCAATCAATAATGAGCTAAACAACCAGTTCAAACAAGATATTCTCAAAGAAATGCAAGTACTGGTCACTGGGCTTAAAGAGGAACTTACTAAACAAATACTGGTCCTCATGGATACATAGCTCACTGAGCATACAGAAGCCACAAATAAAAAGTTGGCTGAAGTGAACAAGTAAATGCAAGATATGGAGGAACATTTTAATAAAGAAATGAAAAAATTTTTAAAGAAATCTAGCTGAAATTCAGGATATAAAAAGCTCATTTGGGGGAAGTTGACATGAACATTGTGAGGACAGAATTTCAGACCTTGAAGAGAGGGCTGAGAAAAGAAATGCTATAATTAGGCACAACTCCAAAATTAAAAATGAGCTAAGTAGCTGGATACAACAGCTGATGGATGATTCAAAGAGAACGAATT
Source organism: Ctenodactylus gundi (assembly GCA_004027205.1). Lineage (NCBI taxonomy): Eukaryota > Metazoa > Chordata > Mammalia > Rodentia > Ctenodactylidae > Ctenodactylus > Ctenodactylus gundi. The sequence continues at coordinate 147,337 of PVKB01000807.1, forward strand.
TCAGAAATGTGTGTGTGGGAGGAAGATCAGAAGATAGCACCAAATATAGAAAGAATTTACTCACTAAAATCATGTAACAAATTTTCCCAAATTTAGAAAAAGAAATTAATTTTCAGGTACAAAGAGCTTCTAGAACACCAAATAACCTCAACCAGCAATGAGACTCACCATGACATATTATAATCAAAACCTCAGAAGCACAACGTAAAGAGAGAATACTGAAAGCAGCAAGAGAAAAACAGGCTTTATTCTACCAAGGCAAACTCATTTGAATTACTGCCGACTTCTCAATGGAAACTTTAAAGGCCAGGAGAGCATGGAGCAAAATGTTTCAAGCTTTAAAAGACAGCAAGCGTCATCCCACTTTGCTGTGTCCAGCAAAATTATTCCTGAAAATTGAATGAGACTTAAACATTTTTCATGACCAATAATCTCTAAACAAATTTGTAACCAACATTAGCCCAGCATTGCAGAAAATACTTGAAGGCATCTTTGAGAGAGGCAGAGAAACAAGTAGCATTAATCTTATTAAAAGTTTGAAATCCAATTTGCACTTTTATTGTAGATCACAAACTTACTCAAACATTACTTTTTCAAATGTATTTTTCTATTCATGTCAACTAAAATATTATGAAGCAAGGTATAATCTTTTGTGAAAAAAACCCTACAAAACAAAATGTAAGGCCTGTGGGAGGCTGAGACAGGAGGGTCGTGTCTGTTTGTGCCCAGTTTGAGTAGGTTAGCAACCTAGCGAAGCCTTATTTCAAAATTCAGAAATAAAAATAGGCTGGGGACATAATTCAGGGTGAAGGCCTTGAAGAAAAAGAAATCAGAACTTCAGCCAAGAGAGGATTAAAAACCGTAAAGAGTCTAGCAGAGGCAATTTTAACATGAGCTGCACGGTCTCTTAAAGTCACACACAGCTGTGAAAAGCTGCAACGTTTCCCTGCTGCCGGTGACATTCCCACAGTGAGGGACTGTGGGAAGGCGTGACATCAGACTAGCTTGTACTTATCCTGAGCAATCATTGGTGAGACTGTCTCCATTCTCCACTGTTTTGGTACTTGCATATTCTGGCCTGACATTTTCTTGTATAAATAAATTTGACAAAACACAAGCCACCAAATACATTCTCAGCATCTTCAACTGAGGTAGTTTAAGGCAAATTCTCTGGTATTTTCATAGTATCAGAACCTCTACAGAGAGCAAAAATAAAAGTTTAAAAAATTTCCTTTAGTGAAATGTGATATTGGCAGAGACTGTTAAAATTTCCTAAATAACTCAAAAATTACATACATTCACACTTATCTAAACAGATGTTTATGAAAAAAGTGAGGGGCTGAAGGAATGGTACAGCGGTTCAAATGCTTGCTTAGCAAGCGCAAGGCCCCAAGTTCGATTCTCCAGCACTGCATAGTCAGGCATGGTGGTGCAGAACCATAATCTCAGCACATGGGAGGCTGAGGCAAGGGGATTACATTGAGTCCAAACTAGCCTGGGCTGCACAGTGAGCTCAGGAACAGCCTGAAACAAAGATGGTATATAGTTGTAATCAAAATGTTAAATACTTCTTAAATATGCCCAGGATTCATGTGTAGAAAGAGAAATTACTTCTGATGAATTTTGTTTATTGATAGTTTTTTTTGCTCACCTGGAATTTTTAGAAAGTGTATCCACTATTTAAATAAAAATGTAAAGTAGCTTACAAGCAGTTGATTTTCAGGTGACGTTTCCAGGTAACTAATATTGTTGAGCTGTGTCCCAACCCACTTATAGAACATAGCATGATCTGAACTAGATTTTAGCATATATCCACTTCACGTGTAGCCAAGCATTGGACATGCTCGAAATATATAATACACGCCTGTTCAGATCCTTCAGGTGCTGAACCACAGGAAGCAGAGCTCCTGCCCTATGCTGATTGCGCCAGCGAAGCGTCCTCTCTCATCTGCCCTTGGCTTTGGCCAGCTCTAGAACAGACAGAAAGCGTGTGCTTTGCAATGATCTGCCCTTGCTCAATTCTGTGGGAACCTTCTATTTCATAGTTTTCCTAATACATGAAGAGAAACTCTTATTCCACCCCCCCCACCGCTACTGTCTCTTCTATTAGAATTTTTGTTTACTTGTTTTCTGTCTGCCAGATGTTTTTTCCCCCCACATTTCTACTTCTTCCTTTCTCTTTTTGTAGTCATCACTTAAATAATTCTGGCCTCTTTTCCGTAGCTTTACTGTGCAAGTGTCTAAATAATTGATTCTCTTCCTCTCTACATTATCATCACGCAATTTTTTTCAAAGTAACTGTTTTGCAAATACTAACTGTGGCATTTTTTATGAGCACAGAGCGTTTCCTTACACCCCCTCCACACACACAAAAATACATGTACCTCTGTTTAAGATTCTAAATCTTTGTGAACCAAAAATCCCTTCATATGACTGTCTGGTAAACATATAGTGACACCCATACAAAATTAAGTGCATTCAAGTCCTTTTGGCCCAGGTGGTATTTTCTCTCATTAAAGGTCTCATTAGAGCTCAATACTAAGAAGTGACAAAGGACATCTTTTTTTTTCTGAAACCAAGAGGAGGAGAATACTAAGTTCAAGATGTCAAATATTTGTGAGTAGTGAATGAATGACACAAAGGTTTTTTTTTTTTTTTTAAAAACATATTACTGCAGCATTCACGCCATTGCAATCTTAAGGATTTTAGTCCAAACTCTAAATGATAAATTATAAGTGCTGAACACTAACATCTACCCTTCAAATTACATTAAAAAATTATCCGCAGCACAGGAAATGGAAATTCTATTTCCCCTGTCTACTTAAAACTTTAACTTAATCTTCTTCTAAAGTCATCTGTCTTACAAAGTGTATTTACAGGTCAATTTAACTGAATTTATAATATTTTTAAGAATTGATATCTGTACAAAATACTGATTACTATGACACAGCACCTCATTATTATTAGTGGTATTTTTAAATTAGAAGAGATTATTTTGTTTATTATACTGTAAAAAAGCATTCCCAAACAGGCACAAATTATCAAATATTTATCTTTTGATAATCTTTGGCATTCTGCTTTTATTTTTTCTCACATTTTGTTAAAAGTAATAATTTTATATCCAGTAAATAGTTACGTATGGTGGCTGTGTATTATTTCAATATTTAGTAATGTCAGTCACAATTTGAATGAAGCATTTGGAAAGGATTTCAAAATAATAATAGCCAAAGAAGTGGTAATTTATACATTGAAAATCACAAAAATATCTTGTCTGTGTCACCCTTTAATCATAAAATTTATCATTTCTAATTTCCTAAAAGAAGATGAATAAAGTAAAGAAGTTTTTGTTGTTAGCAAGACATAGTATTACTTTTTCAATGTAAAGTAGTTATGAGCCAGCCCTGGTGTCTCAGGCCTCTAATCCTGGCACTGTGGGAAGAGGAGACGAAAGGATTCCGAGTTCAAACCCAAACTTGGTACCTAGCAATGTAGTGAGCTCCTGTGTTAAATTAAAATGTAAGAAAAATGTGCTGGAGATGCAGCTCAGTGAGAAGAGCTGGGGTTCAATCCTCAGTGTACAGACACACACACACACACACACACACACACAGAGAGAGAGAGAGAGAGAGAGAGAGAGAGAGAGAGAGAGAGAGAGAGCAGTTCTGGAAGAGTTAAGGGGAGCACTTGGTCGTCTTGCCTACAATTCATGCTTTCTCACTCAAGGGTCACTCATTCACGAATCATCACTCATTCTCAGACTAGTCCCGCATGAGTTTTTAAATGAGTATGCATTCACACTTTATAACAAAAAGGCACCAGTGTGTGCCCCCACTGGATATGTACTAGCATTATTTCACTTAACTGGCGCTCAGGAAGAACATTACTGAGATGTCAGGTTTCCTATAAGATACATTCAGGATTTAAAAACAAACAAAAAATACCATAAATACACAATGGCCTCTTGGTGTGCACTTACTTAGCAAAATTTACAGCTACACAGTTTATTTGCCTTGAGTTCAAAATAGCGCTTCCTTTAAATTAGGCATATTAAGTCATCCCTATTTCTCAGGGTTAGAAAGCAGCTTTTTGGAGAAGTGGTAAGTTGAGATGTCTTGGTCCACTACACACTAAAATGTTGTTCCTAGGTTAGCCCTGAAAATTTTCTTACCTGCAGCTTTTAAGCTCAAAATGATGCTCATGTATCCAATAAAGGAAGAAATAATGTCCGAGAACTCTTCTGTCTCAGTCAATTTAACTTTCTGGTCATAGATATTGTCCCTTATTTATTACCACCGAGTGAGTGACAGTCCACAGGGCAGAAGACTTGAATTTGAGGCCTTGATTTGATACTCAAGGACTCTGTTTTCCTATATTTAAATGTATTTTCTATCTCAAAGGATGACTATAAGGAGCTTTAAGCTTTAATTTCAAGAGACGTATGAATCTTTTTGTCTTCCATTCCCTTACCCCACCAACATAAGGAAAATTAAATCTTCTACTGCTTTATCGTGTTACTTCCCCTTTTATTTTTATTCACGCTATGACTAAATCACTATTTCTCCTGGGGATGAAAAAATATATAATATAAAAGTTAAGACACATAATCTGAATATTTCAGTGTTAAAAAGAAGTAGAAAGTCTGGAAGTACTCTCCAGTGACTAGAGGAGGTGGCAGTGTGTGTGTGGCAGCGGGTTGTTCCAAAATCTAGAATCTAGCATCTCTATTCCCAGACCTAATCAAGTGCCAGCTGCTGCTGATTCTTCCTTCCAACATCCTCATTACCTCATGGAAAGCGTTAGCCTTGGCTGAGTCTCCGGACATCCGTTTGTTCAAGTTTTCCCTTGGTTTCTGTTTGCAATGCTGTGAGTGGCTGTCCAGCCTCTGCCACATATTTCCATTGTTACTGGCTGCCTACATATGGGTTGTGTGAAACCTTCCAAAACCGTGAGCTAAAATAAATCTTTGCTCCCTCAAGTTGTGAATGTTGAGTATTCTGTCACAGCAACAAATAAGTAACTAAAACACCTTCACAGAGGGTTATTCTTTTCTTTTCAGCTTTTCATTCATTCTTTTCAGCTTCCATAGTGTCTGCTTTTTTGTGAGGCATGATCCCCAAGAGGAGGATGACTTTTACCATTGAACATTCAACGTCTTGGACATTGCTAAGAACTGCTTGTTAATTTAATGAGCAAATCAGGTCTTTGACGCATTGAGTTTGAAGCGTCTCTGGGCTGCAGAGTGGAGAAGTCCATCAAGCAGCAGGACATACAGATTAATTCTTCAGTTCTCTGTTTATAGAAGAAATTTGGAAATCAGTAACAAATAGGTACTAGCAAAATGGGAAGTGGGTTTAGCTACTTCAAAGGCAACAAGAAAGAAAGGCAATAAATTCAAATATTTACCAAAAGAAGATAGACAAATTGCCAATGGGTATGTATAAAGGTGTTAAGGGTCATTAATCATAAGACTAAAGCAAATCAAAAACCCATTGATTTTTATCACCTCACACCTACTAGGAAAGCGATAATCCACCTGCGGACAAGAATGTGGGTGAAAGAGCCAGTCTGGGCATTACTGATGGAAGTTTACTTTGGTGTAGCCATTATGGGAAACAACCTGGAGATTCCTCAAAACCTAGAGGATTGCCATCTGATGTGGCAGCCCCACATCTGGGTACTTAGCCAAAAATCATGAAATCAGGATCTAGAAAACACCTGTACTCCCATATTCATTGTAACATTATTCACCAGAGTAAATATATGAAAAAGAAATTCAGTGGTCACAGGAAGATGAATAAATAAAAAGTTGAAGTTCCATTTGACCCAGCTATACCTCTCCTACGTATATCTCTCAAAGAGTTACAGACATCATGCTACGGTGGTGAATACATACCCAGGTGCAGACCAGCACTGCTCATAATAGTTAAGCTCTTGAAGCAGCCTAGTTGCCCCAATGAACAGATGAATAAAATATGAAATAGTATACGTAATGAAATGCTATTCACCCATAAAAAAACAAAGTGTGTCATTTGTGGTAAGATAAATGAAACAAAAACATAATGGTAAGCAAAATAAATCAGTCACGGGAACTTAAATATCTTATGTGGCAAACCTAAAACATAAGTACATAAATAAGGAGAAAGGGTAGAAAACAAAATACCAGCTTTTAGGGATGGAAAGTGGGGAATCAGAGAAAGGAGGGAAGTAATGAAAAAAGGAGAGAAAAGAACTGAAAATGGCCAGATATGTTGGAGGTGTGAACTGATTTTCCCATATAAACACTCTTGTCTGGTATTGCAACCACACAACAATAAAAGGAAAATCTATTTTAAAAATAAAAAGTAAAATCTCATATGGATTTAATAAAATATCAGACACAAAAAGAGGAGATTCTGGTGCTTACATTATGGATAAACCTGGAAGATTATGAGTGAAATAAATAAGACACAAAGACACACCTTGCTTGATCGCTTTTAAATACGGATTCCAAAATGTCAAGGTGAAGAAGAGAGATTGGAGGTTGGTGCCAAGGGCTGAGCAGGGGGAGAAACGGGGATATGCTGGCCGGCGGGAGAAGCGTCCATAATATACACAGTCTGTTGATAGAATATTTGGCAAAGCGATTATGACTAACAATATCAGATACAATACTTGAAAGTTCCCTTTTTCCCTATTTTATAAATATGTATTTTATTATATACTATATGAATATATCGCATATATACTGTATAAACATTGCAATTCCTTCCCCTCTGCCTTTTGTCCCTCCTACTTTTGTTTTATCCTGCTTTGTGTCCCTTTCATTCTCACAAACATTTGATTCTATTAATTACCTGTATTCTTGGTTTGTCACGTTGGAGAACCCATGTAATACCTATGCTTTTGAGTCTGACTCAATTCACGAGGCATGGTGGTCTCAAATTGTGTCCATTCACCTAGAAACAAGCCATGTCCATCTGTCTTTATGGAGAACAGTAGGCATATACCACATTTTTTTGTATCCATTAGTCTGTTGATGGGTGTTTTGGTGTCTTTCATAATTCTGGTATTGTTAGCTGTGCTGCTTTAAACATGAGTGCACATATAACTTTGTTATATGTTGCTTTTAACTCTTTGGGGAAGATACCCAGAAGAGATATTATTGAGTCAAATGGATTATTTACTTTAAGTTTTTGAGGAATCTCCAAACTACTTTTCACAGTGGTTATAACACTTTACAGCCCCACCAGCAGTGTAAAAGGGTTCCTCTTTCCCTACAACCTTTCTGGCACAGATTGCTGTTTGAGTTCTTGGTGTACAGAATTCTCACTGGAGTAAGATGCTACCTTAGTGATGTTTTGATTTGCATTTCTCTAATGGCTAAGGATGTTGAACATTTTTCACATATCGCTGGCCACTTGAATTTGTTCAACTGGGAGCTGCCTATTTCAGTTGCCCATATTTTAATTGGCTCCATGATTTTTGAGGGGTCTATTTTTCTTCATTTCCATGAAATTCCCTGAATGAGTATATTTCAAGGGTCATTGTACAGAGAAACCTGGTAAATATTAGACAATCAATGTGGTAAAAATTTAATAGTCTATATTCATATCAAATCATTATGTTGCACACCTTAAATATATAATTTTTTTTGTTTTTCAATTATATCTCAAGAAAGCAGAATGGAGTAGGAGAACAACACACAGCTTACAGTCCAAACGGGATGTGCCACTGCAGACACTCGCTTCCTTTTGCATCAGCGACTAAAATTCGATTCTATCTTTCAGAGTTTGTGGCCTGTAATTCTGTTATTTTTTCTCTTTTGCTCCATATACAAGTATGTAATAATTCCCATGTACTATTTCCTTTACAAAATCATAATTTACTTCAAAATGTATGCCGGTTCACAATTCTAAAACACAAAAACAACCCATATACCAAACTACTAGCTCTTGAAACCAACATACTTTCTTAGGTACCAAACCTCAATCTCAGCAACAGACATTGTTGTTAAAACCTAACCTAAAACCATGTGCAGACAGAAATGGTGGCATCCATTGTGAATTAAGTGTAACTTAGAGATGACATAGGCATCACACCGCCACTTTAATTAAATAATAGACAAGGGCTAGTAGCATCGCTCAGTGGTTAGAGTGCTTGCCTAGGAAGTATAAGGTCCTGGGTTCAGTTCTCCCAGCACCATATTATAAGAGGTGGTAGTGGCACACACCTCTAATCCCAGAACTCAGGAGACTGAGGCAGAAGAATTCCTATGTGTTCACTGCCAGTTTGGGCTACACAGTGAGCTTGGGACCAGCATGGATTACAGAGCATGGGCTTGTCTCAAAAGCAAAACAGAACGAAAACAACAAACAAGCAAACAAAAAAGTTAAGAGTATAAATAGTACAATGAGTATATTCCTAAATGCTTCACTTAAGATTGCAGATATGCATTGTCTTTTGTCTTAAACTTAGTAATATTTGATAGATATTCAACACTTCCTAGGAGGATGCCAAGCCAATAAATGGTCACTTGCCTAATTTATATGTCCTATCAATTACAAGCTACAGATAAAGTACCTACCACTGGTGTGATGCTGGAAGGTGAGTGAGGTTATCATAAATAATAGTTTTGCCCCAAGAAGGTCATAGCCTAGTGACAGACACCAAGGCAGACAGGAGGAATTTGGTGGCAATCAGATGAAGAGTATGGTAGAGCCGAACATCTGAACAGGCAGAGCAGCACAACATGAGAACAGAGTTCTGTGCTGTTATTGATGACAGTAGGTAGCATTACAGTTTTTTAGAAAAGAAAAACAATTCATGAAAGATCACAGTTGTTTATAGACAAACAACTCATTTGAGTGTGCACAACAGAGAAAAGTAGATAAGCTGTCCAGTCCATCCTAGCGCTATTAGTTTTCTTGCCAACACTCAGGATGTTCATAAGGATCTAGTAGCAGTAGCAGTCTAGAAGTTGAAAAAAATGTGACATTATATGTAAAAAAAAATGAAAAATGAAGAACCCACTCATGGTTTTTCTCAAATTTATCCTGGAAAGTTTGGAGCACTTATAACAGAATGTAAGGCTATACCGGGTTGATTAACACTAACAGGACTTGCAAGGACAGTCTCTGAGGCAGCCCAGCAATTCAGAGTTTGTTTCTTTGCTCCAGGTTTTGAAATTCAAAACAATGGCGCAGCCAAGCAAACAAGCTTCCATAATAGTAGCATTTCTGATTCGCACCTCATCCTCAGTTGTTTCCCTAATTAATTCATAGCTGTTTGTACTTTTTCTTTCTGTTTTATGCTGGCTGTCCTATCTTTTTGCCCTTGAATCTGTACCCAAAGCTAAAATTCTGCAGGAATCTATTTAGAATGGAGAAGAGAGCAAGGCTGAAGCCAGGGCCAGACATCCGAGTGGGCAGCTTTATTTCCAGAACAATGTTTCTATTCTTGATATATTTTCAATGCTTAATCTCATGAAATGAATATAAATTCTTCTTTCACTTGCATATATTTATTCTACTTCACTTTTACAATATCTTAAAATAATTGAACTTCCACCTCACGTTGTCATATTTATGATGAATTTACCTCCTGAAGGCTTTTCACCATCCTCCATATAATCAATTAAACCTTCAGTCTAATGAGAGGAATTAGGACAATTCATATAGAGTTTCAAAATGTATTTAAAATTATGTCTTTTAATAACACTTCAAATCCTTTGGACTTCTCTTTTAGCTGGGTTTTAAAAACATTCCACTATGTATGACCTAGAAAGCTTTTGCTATATTTAAAAGTTTATAGAACCTGTTAATTCTACTAAATACACTGAAAAGAATAAAATGAATATACATACTAAAAGTTAATTTATTCATTTGAAATAATATTAACAGTGTGCTTGTGAGTGGACTCAAATATGAGCAAGAGGAGCTGTGTGTGGTTGAACGTGGCCTAATGTGCCTGTTTCTCTACTTGGCGCTTTGATCCAACCCTTCCTCTAGAGACTCTTTTTCTCAAACTGCATCATTTCTTACTGATACTATGAATCTGAAGCCTATCTCTGGCCCCTGTTTTCTCTCTCTTTCAAACAGGAGCCTCTAATTAAACGCATCAGCTTTGTTGATTAACCACTTTAAAAAACTTCAGAGTCACCCATTTGTTCACTGTTTCTTTGTGTTGCTAATTCTCTGTGAAATCCCCTCACCTTTCCTAGGAAAATCCGCTGTAGTAGCCAGTTGCTCTCCCATTCATCTGAGAGTCTTGCGTCTGTGCAAATTTCTGCCACTCTGTACCCAATATCCTCTTAGCAGATCTCGTCTTGTTGCTCCTGACCTTCAGACTCCGGCAAGGACTTCAGATGCCTTTAGCATAAAGTCTCCTATAGTGGCCTACTGTGTTTCTGCAGTACCACTTCTCGCTTCCCATTGCAAATTACCTTTATACCTGTAATATCTTGTCTTTCAGATGTTGTATTTCCAGAGTTTAACATACTGTTTACTACTTAGTAGGTCTTCAAAGGCAATTGAAGAATTCTAGGTTGGCTATGTTTAATTTATTATTCGGAATTTATTTCTGGATTCTTGGGGTTATTTCTTTTTCTTTCTCACATTCTCAAAAATATGGACTTTAGGGCGAGAGGAATAGCAGTTCGAACATTTGCCAAGCAAGCATAAGACCCTGAGTTAGATTCCACAGAACCACATATACCAGACATGGTGGCACATGTCTGTAATCCCAGCAGTTGGGAATCTGAGGCAAGGAAATTACCATGTGTTTGAGGAAAGCCTTTATGAGTTCAGGACCAGCTTGTACTACATAGTGAGACTCTGTATCAAAAAAAAAAAAAAAAAGAATTGAAATAGGTTTTGACTATTATAAGTATTACATGAAAACTACTATCCAGATCTCATGGGAGTTGAAATGACTTAATTATGGAAGCACATGGTTAGTTGTCAGTTTGGATTTTGCTCAACTTACACTGACAAATAAAAATTCTTTCTAATAAAGGCTTACTATATATTGTTTATCTTGATACCCAATAACTGGAAATTAACTATTCATTTCCAGAATTAATATCACAAGTCTGATGGCCAGTCAAAGAAACCTGACATAGTATTCTGTAAATTTGACATCCAAATGTGTTGCAAGTTAAGATGAATTCACACTGGATTAAAGCAAGTCCCAAATCCAAAATGACTGGTGTCCTCATAAGGAAAGATTAATTTGGAGATAAATATCTTCTCTTGGCATTTTGTAAGAAATGACAACAGACACAATGAGAAAAATGAATAAATTTGGAAAAAACCCAGCAAAAACAAACAAGATGAAACAGGAAGTTTGCAACTTCCAGCTTACCCTGTACAATTTTGTTAATTACTAATATTCTATCTCAAAAATCAAAATTTAAAAAAAAGGGTTGGAAATGTAGCACAGGTTGAAGGCCCTGGGTTCCATCTCCCACACTGCAAAGCAAGCAAACAGACAAACAAGTTCCCTGCCTAGTTATGGTCTCAGAATTCTAGAGGTTAGAGATCTAAATCAAAGATGTAGTGCGTTGGCTCCTTCTGAGGTCCAGGAGGAAGAACCTCATTCATATTCTTCTATCATTTCGGGTGATTCCCAGGCATCTTTGCTGTCCTTGGCCATAAGTCCAGTATCTGTCTCCAGCTGCACTGCATGTGTGAGGATGTGTCTCCGAACTGCTCTCTTCTACAAGGATAACAGTTATCTTGATTTCGGACTTGGCCTAATACAGTAAAAGTTCATCTTAACTTACACACATTTGAAGATCAAACTTAGAGGTTTCAGGTAGACATAAACTTTGGGAAGATATAGATTTAAAAATTACAGGTGTGTGTGGTGGTATGCACATATAATTTCAGTATTTAGGAGACTGAGGCAGGAGGATTGCAAAGTTGAGCCTAAACTGAGCAACTTAGTGAGGACCATCTAAAAAAATGGGCTTGGGGGTGTAGCTCTGTGTGAAGGTCTTGACTTCTGTTCCCAAACAAAAGATGTTTTTAACCTGTCATGAGTATTTTAATTTCCAGAACTCCTTCTTGTTGATCCCTTTCAATACAAAGTAACATCATCCCAAGATGCCTTGTATTTTTATTAGCTGTTTAAATATAGGATTCTGGATCATAAACTGACAGGAGTAGTCTCTCACATTAGTAATATGGAAATGACCAAGTATAATTTAATGTTTTCCTCTTGATATATGGTAATTATCCTGTATCCTCAAGAAGTATTCACCCACCTATGTATGCCTCAGCGGTAATGTGCTCTTTTAAACTGAAGGATCTCATTCTATGCCAAAAGGAGCCAAACAACTTGTGAACAAATACTTTATCTAATATTTCAATCAAATCATTTTATTACCTCATCTGGAAGAGGGAATAGGAATATTGAATGACGAGAAGAGAGGATGACAATTATTTTCTGAAACTTTAAATTTACATTATAATTATCAGAAGCTGCAAAACTTTTCTTTGATGAAATGCTTAACATTTTAAGACTTTCAATCATAATATTAAAACACCAACTTATATTTTTGGAAGAAAAACAAAAAAATGACAAAATGACAAACTTGGAATATTTTCAAAGCGAACAACAAAAGTATTGTGACAAAATTGGCACAATGCCAGAAAAACAATTAGTACTGGGTAAAAAACAAATGCTTCAGAACACATCAAAATAGATGGAGTATCAAATTTGACTAGCTCCAAAGCAGTTGAACAGTATGGTGAAACTCAGTCTATTACAGACTATCTACCTTCATTGTAACAAGTGGAGTTCTTGGAACCTGATCACATATTAAATGAACTTGTTAATTAAACTTTATTCAGCTTTGAATTCTCCATCTATCTTGTAGAGAACCCTAAATAACGCATGGGATTAGAAAGGAAATACAAATATACAATATATCTGAGAAAAGCCATTTTAGCATATAACGTCAGCATCCCACCACACCTCCTTGGTTTCACTGTTATGGGGTGTGCCTATTGATAGCTCCTTAATGGAATGATATTTTGTCTGCAAAGCTTCTATAAAGCTTCTCTGTAAAACGGATGGGTCACGCTGGGAACTAATGCATTCTTTGTATCCCCTTTTGAAAGATGCCCTCAAACAATAATAGATACAAAGATATTGACCATATTTCAACTTCTGGAACCTTTGTTGAAATTACATGAAGTCAAAATACACACTGTCTTTTAGCGATCCGAAGAGGATTGGGCCCAAGTAACCATGTAAGATGCTTGATAAGGCATTGTTTGTTTTTTGTCTTCCTTGCTTTTCCTGTATTCTCTTTCCACAAAGACGTTAATGATGCCTGGGATTTCCTCAGCAAAGAGACACCTTAACACGAACATGCACATCCACTGCATTGAGTCACATTTTTATGAAAGTATGTCTCTGGGAGTTTCTGAGGTGAGGAAAGGGACACACTCTTAGGCCTTTTTGGGCCCACTAGGGAATTATGTTGAAAGACACTTGAAGAAATATGACAGTAAAAGCAACAAATTGTGGAGTAAGGCTATTTCAATCGCATGAAACTAATAACTCAGCAAGAGATAATGAAGTTCCCTCTACTTCTAATCATTATTTATTCAAATGCATCATGTATCCAGCATCAAGCTAAAAGATACCTGACAGTTGCCATTCTAAACTTTATTTTAGAGTTGGCGAAATTTAATTTAGCAGAATAATACAAAATAAATAAATTCTCAGATGGGGTTCAGGGCTGCCCAGTGCTCTTGCTTTTTCCTCTATGTGACCGCTGTCCAAGAAGCTGTCATGAGTCAGGTTGAGACAGAAAGGAAGGGCAGAGGACAGCCCGCAGTGAGGTGGCAGAGAAGTATACACAGAGAGAGGAAGAATGAGGGAGCGGACACTTCCGAGAAGCTAGGTTGCCTGACGTATAAATACTGTAAGAATTAGAGGCATTTCACACTCAGTAAAGAAGAAAATACAAGATGTAAATGAAATTCATGATAATAAACTATTTTTTAAAAAGTTAAAAGTGATTTTATGATAGATAAAACCACCACCAGCAAATAATAATAATAATAGTAATAATAATCTGTGAATCAGCTGTTACTGTTACAATCTCCGAATAATTGGCTAAATAACTCAATTAATCCACCTATTATAAATATTTTGTGGCATAAAAAGACTGAACAGTTCATGCCTAGCATTTTTTTGGTTATTTGAAGTATTGCTACAGAATAAAGACAATAATCATAAAAGAAATTTCCAGAGTTCTAGAAGTCAATGAAAGAAGTTACTAAGAATAGTGAATTCAGTTATTTACTGATGAAAAAATGAATTTAATTATTTACTGTCTGAATTTACTGAAAAGGAGAGAAACATCAATCAAAGCAGGTGAATTTTACAAATCTAGTGTCAAGCAGTGGCTTTGCCAGGATAATTTGAATTTCTTAATTCAAATCAAGGTTTAATTGATGTTTAATTCTCACCACAGAGCTTATTTCAAGGACATTTGTTCAATCCTGTACAATTCTATTCAGAACTAGTCCATTTAGCATAAAAGTAAATTACACTCATCATGGCTTTAAAATAAAATACAAGTCATATCTTTGACAGTCTAGGTAACATGATTTGAAACTCTGCCAATTTTCGAACATAACTTATTAGACAATAGAAAACTATGAAGAATTTTGGTGGATATATACAAACAGAGCTTATGTTGAATAAATACAAGTCAATATGAATAATAAAAACAGCACTTACCATGATGAATAGATTCATTATTGGTAAGGATGAAGTTACACTTGTCACACAAGCCTGTAAGTATCTGATTTTTTTTTTTTGTAAAACTCTGAAGCTGCCAAGATAAAATCCTGATGGATGAATTTAAATCATATATGGAATAAATGTTTACATGTATCTAAAAGTTATCAACAAATTATATTGAAATAAATTTTGATGGGTTTTTTGTTGTCTCACTGATTTAGGAGTATACAGAGTCTACATCGGATTGTCTAAGACATGGAATGCATTATGTGGATACTACCCCAGTGCACACAGAGCATTCACCAGAAGCTTCAGCTGAAAGATCGTTATAACCTCCAAGGCAGAGAGAAACCTGACACACACTGAACATTCTAGCTTGTGATTACACACACTTCACTTCTCTTAGCCAACGGGAACTGCCTTCCTTGAGGAGGTGGCCTTACTGAAGGCTCCTTAGTAGCGACGAAATGCAAGCTGTAACCAATCAGAAACTCAGAGCCATTGAGTCAAATGAGTCATCAAAAAAAAAAAATGACATGTGCCCAATTAGACGGCAATACTCAGCACCAAAAAGCATGATTTATCAGAGATTAATAGTCTAATCAATATGGAGTACCAATTAAAACAGAAAAGTCTGTTACATTAGATTTAATAAGGACAGGTTCAGCTTCATCAATTTCTGGCAAATCAGAAAGGACAACCAAAATAAATCTAGGTGTCAGTGTTGCTTCAAACTCAGGTAAAATAATTGTATTAGAAAATGAAAGTTTGGATGAATCAAAATAACGAAAACATTTAAATCATTTTAATTTTTAAGTTGTGGAACATTTTTGGCTATATAGGTGAATAGGGCCTAATTAAATAATTTTATTTACTTAAGGAGAACACCATTTCGGCTAATTCATAAAAGTATATAATGAGCTTAATATTGCAAAAGTTAGCTATTATATACTTTTTCATTTTATATTTATGCTATAGATGAATAAATGAGAACATTTGGTTTCATAAAATATAAAAATTAATAATTTCCTCTTGGAATTAAAAAATATAACTTTACATGTTTTCCTTCTGGGAAAGGTTCTTGTCTCCTGTGGACACATTTAATAAATGCTTCCTGAATGAATTAAAAATGCTTTGTCACATATTATAATGAAATATTCATTAGTAGAAGAGTTTAGAAAAGCTTTTGTTCATTATTCTACATTTAAGATGGTGTGTGAACTGTGTGGTGAATGTGTCTCCAAAATGTTTAGGATTTTTTTTCTATAATGAATTTAAAAGGTACTTTTAAAAAATTAAATTACAGTCTTGAGAATTCTACGTTATAATGGTAGTTCCAATTAGAGTCCCCAACTTGCTTGCGATTGGACTAAGATGTAACTATCTCTGATACCCAGAGCACAAAGCTAAATCAAAATTCTTTATGATACTCTCCTGGCGAGGGGGAATTTCCTAGTCCCTTTCAACAAAGGGTACAGCATTTACTATGCAGGAAGGATAGGAATCACTCCTTGGTTCAAGTACATACAACATCTCCATGCCCAGCTCTATGAAAGGGAACCTCAAATACAAGCACTTGACTTACCTAAATAGAAGCAGAAGTGTACTAAAAAAGTGACATTAATTTTCATGAAAATCTTAGCAAATTGGGAAAAAAAAGAAATTTCACAACTAAACAAAACTTACTATGTTTTAACAGAGTAATAGGTAATTTCTCCCTAAGGTCAAAAACAAACTGAAAATGTCCGTTCTTACCATTTTTATATTTCTATTCTACATTAGACTGAGTTGTTTGAAAAGAAGAAGGAAAAGATGAAATGTCATGTAGAATAGAAGAATAAAACTGTGTTTATTTATACACAATGTAAATACATCTATTTAGAAAATCCCTAATTAAATATGTGCTAAAATATCTGAAAACTGAAATTATAAACATGCTATTTATAATTAATCAAAGCAAGAAAATATTAAGAATACACGTAACAAAATATATGCAAATATTCTATGCCAGAAACTAAAAATTATTGTACGCAAATATTCTATGCCGGAAACTAAAAATTATTGATGAGAAAAATCAATGTAGACCCAAAGCAAAGAAGAGAGATACTGTATTTAGATATGGAAGGACTAAACACTAAAGTTGTAAATTCTCCCTAATTGATTTGTAGACTCAGTAAAACCTCAGGAAAATATTGGTATTTTTTTTTCAGAAATTGATAAACTAATATAAAACATATGAAACATAGAAATTTTAGAATAATTAAAATATTTTTTAAAAAATTTACGATGGATGGCTCAAACTATCACTTTCAAACACATACTCTAAAGCTCCAGTTAGGATGAAACAGATAGTACCCAGCGATAGGAGACACATAGGTCAGTGGAACAGAGCCAAATGTCTACACATCCACCCAGGCATGTCTATTCAACTAATATTTTCTAATAATTGATTTTCATGATGGTGAAAAAGAAACTTTTCAGCAAATCATTTTGAAATAGTTGGAACATTCATATTCAAACAATGAGTCTACCTAGACCTTTTGAGTTCTGTGCATATATTAAGTTGAAACAAATAAACTTAAATGTAGCATAAAACTCCAGGATGTATTGAAAGAAATTTATTAGAAAGTCTATATGGACATGGAAAAAGATTTTAAGAAAATTATTAAACAACAAATGTATTTTTAAATTATGATTTTTTCATCATCAAAAATTATCATTCAGAAAATCAAAAGATGGGGGCTAGAGGAATAGCACAGTGGTTAAAATATTGGCCTTGCAAGTACAAGGCCTTGAATATGATTTCTCAGCACCAGATAAATCAGGGACGATTGTGATGCCTGCAATCTCAGTACTGAGGAGGCTGAGACAGGAAAATTGTTCTCAGTTCAAGGCTAGCCTGGGCCTATATTGTTAGTTCAGGATGAGCTTGGACTATAGAGCAAGATCTTGTCAAAATAAAAAATAAATAAATAAATAGAAGATAACCCACAAAATAAAACATTTGCAAATTACATATATGATAAAATTTTTGTACCCAAAATACATTTAGAATTCTCACAACTCATTAAGAAGCTAAATAATTCACCTTAAAAGGTAAAATTTTTATAGAAAAGATTCCATCAATAAACAGTAATAAAGATGACAAATGAAAAGATGGTCAACATCATTAATCATTTGGGGAATGTGAAATGAAATTTCAACAAGATCCATCACTTTATCTACTGAAACACACAAATTTAAAAAAAGCTAACAAAATTATAGTCTGGCAAGAATAAATGATCTGTGTTTTATACTTTTCAAAGGGAACGCTAACTATTAGAACTTCTTGAGACAACAAATCAGAAGTATATCTTATAAATTCACATATCTTTACTGTATAACCAAGTCATTCTACTTTATGTATTTTCTAAGGAAAATAAAAACATATGTCCATACAAAAAGCATACATGAGTGTCGATAGTAGTTTTATACTGAACGGCCTCAAATCAAAATACCCTAATGTTCACTGCCTGATGAGTGAGGACAATCATTGTGGAATATTCCTTCACACACTGAAGTGCTGATTTCATCAAAATAGAAAAAAGAAAAAGAATCACTGACAATTCATATATGGAAAAGGAAGAATGAATCTAAAAGTAGTATGCTGAGTGAAAAAAAGAAGAAAAACTTGAAAAGCTTAATGTATGGTCCATTTATTTGAAATCCTGAAAAATGCAAACCTGTAAGACCAAATTCAGATCCCTAAGAGCTGAACTTGGGGAAAGTAGCTAACTAGAAAAAGAGGCCAGAAAAAATTCTGGTGCTAAACTTCGACTGCGGCGTTAGCTCTAGAACTCAGTTTTTGTCAAAACTTATGGAAATAGTCAAGTAAATTTAATGAATTTTGTCTTATTAAATAATAATGTAATAAAAAAGATTCTCAAGCACGTATTCATGACAGCCTGTTTCTGAGTCTGACAAGCTTATTCATATGAGGCAAAGGTCACCGTGCAACGGTTTCCTCTTGTCATGTACTTGGGCTCTCCTCCATTTTTCCGGAGTATGTGAGAGCAGCCATTTCCTTTTTCCATGAACTTGCTCCTATATACAATTTTCATATGTACCTAATATCTTAGTTATAACTGAAAATATTGTGTATTAGCTCCATTAACCACATTCCAAAAATAGATGTTCTACTTTATAGTGTATAAGAATTTTAATTACATGTAAATGTACCGCAACAATTTATAAATACATTAATTCTCATGCAAAAAATTGAGTAAGAACTGAAGATCTATTCTCTTTCCCTCCTATTAAAATCTTTTACTAATTGTTGTTCAATAATAATTTAATATATTAGCTCTGGCCAAACACTATGGTGAGTATTTAAACTTTAACAACAAAGAAAAACTATTACAGTCAGAAGAATTTCTCAAAGGTTAAAGTGCTTGCCTAGCAAGCACAAGGCTCTGGATTCAATTCCCCAGGACCACATAAGCCAGGCCACGGGTGGGCTGCACTTATATAATCTTAGCACTCAGGAAAGTGATGCAGGAGGATTGCCGTGAGTTCAGGGCACACTTGGACTACAGAGTGAGATCTTTTCTCAAAAAAAAAAAAAAAATCCCTCACTTCTAATACACTTGTGTTATCGCTATTGGCACTTTCTGAGTCAACGCTGGGAGCCTTTTTCATTAGCATCTTTAGATACACTGTCATGGCTACGTCAACAAGGTTCTGAATTCACTTAAAGGGTTTTCTGTCAAGGTCGTTTTGAATTTGGGGAAGAATCAGAATTTACTGATGCCAGATCACACACCTTGGTGGACTCTTTAGAAAGAAATTTGCTTTAAATATTTTAATTGGTGTACATCTGCAATACATAATAATTACATTCATAGAGAGAACTGATACCTAAAAAATGACATCTGAATCAATTCAGGACATTCAGGTAGCCACAGAGAGACATCCACAAAACAAGAGTTCAAGAACTGCGTAAGAAAGTGGTGAGAAGGGTGGAATAATAAGTGGGCGACACAAGGGGGAGTATTTGGAGGAAGACTTCTGACAATCTGCTGTTTACTGTAATTTTTTAAGTGTAAACATTCACTGTGGGTTTTGATCCTTCTATACATAGTTCCCAACCTTCTTCATAAACGGGAATAATTGCGTATATAGACAACATATTTTTTTATTAATCTTTCATAAATGACATAACTGCAAATGTAGATCTTTACTCTCTGTACACACACACACAC
Source organism: Ctenodactylus gundi (assembly GCA_004027205.1). NCBI lineage: Eukaryota > Metazoa > Chordata > Mammalia > Rodentia > Ctenodactylidae > Ctenodactylus > Ctenodactylus gundi. The sequence goes on from PVKB01000807.1 coordinate 167,319, forward strand.
ACATTTATTACACAACTAAGATACTAGATAATATATACATTATACATCATAGTAAAATAATGAAATATCCACTTCAACATAAAGAAATATATTATAACATTTAGTTTCCTTTTTCTGTGGAACACTTAGCTGTTTTCTGGTTTAATATTTTCCATTCCAGTATTAAAGGGAAATTTCTTAGATATTTAGTCTAAAACTAGGAGAACATATAAAGACAAAACATCTTGGACTCATCTTTTGTCTAGCATATATGGCCAACTATGTACTACACATTGAGATTTTGTTCAACGAAAACTGGTTTGTAGAAGGCAACAAGGCACCTTTTTAAAAAGCTAGATGAGATTATTTAAAACCTTCACTACGAATTTTCTGGATAATTCCTCTCAGGACATAAGTGAATTATGTGCTTTCTTTTAATTTTGGGATCATTCTCTACCTACTTCTACCCCAGGTTACTACTTCTTAGTTTAATCTCAAAATTTTGGATTTGTTCTTTCTGTGAGTATCCTATTTTAATTGTTTGACCCAATCATATAACACACTGTTTTTCTTAATGTTCATAAAAATAAGTCTCCACACAATTTCACAGGCTTTAAGCAAGGCTTAGAGCACCAGAGAGATTGACTTACCCTACTTTGGCTTGGAATTCAGTTTTAACATATGCTCACGGGTTGCAGACTACATCTCAACTTCTTTTTTTTCCTGTACATGGGATCTAGCCTAGTGTCATCACACTGAAATTCATCTAAAACCTATTTTTGACTTTTGATTTTGAGAAAGAGTGTCACTAAGTCAGCAAGTTACCGAGCCTAGGCTCCCACTTGGAATGCTCCTGCTCCAGCCTTCCCGAGTGCCAGGATCTCTGAGCTCAGCTCTCCCTCTTATTGTGCGCTATTTCTTTTCTTCCTTTTTACCCTTTTCTTTTCAAGAAACAGCAACAGTTGTGAAGAGAAAAATCTCTGACTGCTCTACCTGGAATATTGAAGCTCCTTTCCTCACCTGCCTTAACTCAACTATCAGCACTTCCGCTCTATAGGAGAAAAACCGCCAGGATGAGGCTCCCACTGAGGTAGAAGATGAATACTTCCCACAAAAAAGTGGACACAATCTGAATATGGCACAACAAAGAAACAGGAAAGCCAAAAAGAACCCCTGGGCGACACCTGCTATGCTAATCATCAAGAGGCCACTCAGAGACACAGGGCTACCGACCGTCAGTCAGCAGGCCAGTGTCTGCGGGCTCCGCTGTTCATAGCAAATACCACTAACTCTTCAGGTGAACTAAAAACACAGGAAATGCAAAAGTAATAACATTGTCACTTTTTGTTTGCATTAAGCAATTCCTAGCCTTTGAGTTTGAAGTGTTATTTTTCTCGGTTAGCAGCAGTGGTGAAAATAGCAATGCCTGGTTGGAAGAGTCAAGTCTGAACCCTCTGAAGAATCTGGTAACAGAAGTAATGAAGAAAATTCTGGGCCTGGAAATAATGTCAGTTGCCCCTTTGAACGTGAGACAGAATTGAACAGAAGAAAGGGGGGCAGGGAGTAATGTCTAGGAATATGCAAGGTCTAGGGCGTGACCATCTTTACCTTATTCCCCTTATTTTCCTGAACATTTCCTTCCTATTTTGTCTTTTGCTATCTTTGCCCCAGACCTGGAACCAGACACTTTTCCAAGGTGTTCTTGATATTGTAATAGGTTCTCTTAAAATCACCTGGGTACCAAGGTCGCTTGTGGCTACTGATACTCTAGTATTTCTTTCTATGGATAGAGTAGGACTGTCACATTCAGACTGACATTCTTTTCCCAAAGGTATATGCTTGATCTCAAGCTCCAACTTTACTCAGAGGAGAGAGACAGGGAAAGAGAGAAGAGGGAGAAAGGAAGGGATAGAGGGAGGGAGGGAAGGAGGGAGGAGAGAGAGAGAGAGAGAGAGAGAGAGAGAGAGAGAGAGAGAGAGAATAAGAATTCCTTAGTATCACTTATACACAATTTCTGTATGTAGTGTGTAGAAGGAAACCTTGGCTTCACTGCATTTGACCTCTGAATTCTGAACATAAACTTTCTATTTACATTTCTATGGTAATCTCTTTCAGACGATTGCCTTTAGCTGGCTTTCAATGTTGTGAGAGAGAAGTGTTCAGTTCATGTGCACCTATTGGCTTTTCATTTTCTCCTGTATTTTGCCGTATTCTAGAAGACCCGTTCCCAGCGCACAGCAGACTTTGTATTCACTAAGGCACAGGAGTAAAAATCATAAGGTAGGATCGAAGGGATTGTGCTAGAGTAACACGTTTGCAAACGTCTTGACTGCCCCAGAGAAAAATGGAAGCTGTACACTGAGGATGCTTTCATGTGGACAGATCGCTATGAGTCACGGGACTTGTGAAAGCAGCCTCTGTCCACTGTCTTAGAGGTGATGCATTTGCCACCCCACGGGATCAGAGCATTCACAGGACTTAAATCAGGAAAAATATCACAGGAACTATGATATAATCCTTTATAAGGCAAGTTAGTCATTTGATTTTTTTTCCATTTTATTTTTATAAAGCATGGAACAAGTGGGAAAAACAGCTTAGTTGGATCTAAGGAAGGTATGATATATTTACGATCTTTATAATAAAGTATTCTTTAATGAGCATCTCTAATGAAAGGAAAAGAGATTGTAAGGTGACACGAGGAATACAATATTGATCACCACATTGTGTGGATGATGCACCATGACAAGATCATTTCTAATATCTTTTGGAGGAAAAACTAGACATTAAGTCTTGATTCTGTGGCTGATGTTACTCTATTGTAATGTCTGAGCCTTCAACAAAAAATTGTTTTACCCAGCATTTTAAAGCATATTATATAGAAGACAGAGAGCTGTGGGGTGCATGGTAACCAATCAAAGTGTAGCTCAACCTAATTATCTTTTTTCTTCTATTAACATACGGAATATATGTGGTAGAAGCATAAAAATACTATAATTGTAATAAAATGATTTATACAAAGCTTGTGCCTAATAAAAGACTAAATAAGAACTACGTTGAAATGGAAAGCTAGATTTTTCGCAGATCTTTTGTGTCTCACAATTGCTGAGATTTTTTCCCCACCAGTGCCTTTCCTACTGACTCATCTTCCAATTAAGTTGATAGCAAGTCCGCTCTGTCCTCTTTTCTCTAGACACACACTAGCGTGGGTGAAGGGAGTCTTGAGAAACAAAAACCTGCTTGGTACTGCTGACTTCTCTCTCACAGATGTTTCAGCCTCTGGGGATAGTAAATCCAAGACAGATTTAGACTATAGAAGGAAACAGTAAATTATAAGCCTTCAAAGAGAGTAGAGGGAGACTAAGAGCATTTGGGTGAAGGGCAGTATGATTGTTGACCACGAGGAGTCCTGGAAGGTGGGTTTAGAACCCGGGACTACTGCCAGGTGAGTGAGCTCTGCATTCACCCGCTGGTGCCAAGGCCTTACTTCCTCTGTCACCTCAGGTGAGGATTTGGAATTCCTCTCGGTTAACTCATGCTGATTGGCCAACAGGGTTCTTGGCCTTTGCCCAACCTCATTAACTCCATGAGGATTTGTGCCTTAGGGACTCTCAGCTAAGCAGCAAGACAAAAACAAAGCACACCACAAACACAGACTTTGCAAACTTAGGCGATCAGAGAGGGGAGGGAAGCTCAGCTTATGAAATTACAAAGGCTGCAGCAATTGTTTCTTTATATGTTATTTGAAAATATGTCCGCTTGTCATTTCTCTGAGAAATCCAATTCCTTCATAAATTGGAAGCCACTCAAAGTGGTGCCATTAAAGCTCTGTTCCTATGCTTTTTTTAATTTTGTCTTTCATTTCAGGAAATTTCTGTTATTATAAGAAGAAATTCACCATCTTTCTTAAAACTGCAATATCTATTCTACTTTTAATTGCACCCAGTGAATACAAATAATTTTCTTGTCTAAGTTTTCTCCTCTCTTTACCTTTTGAGCTGTCTTCAGTGGGACTAGAACAATTTTTAGTCCAAGTAGAAGTTCCGCACATCGAAGAGGGAGTGCCCTTAGAAGTCTAACCGAGCTGAGGGGGTTCTACTAGGGCAAACAGGAACACTACTGATTCATGACTCTATGTATTTGTGAAAGATTTTATGAATTAATTTTCTGCTTTCTCCTTTCTACTTTTTTCCCCTTGGTTTGGATAGTTTCCTTATGAACATGGCTTCAAACAAAATCTGTGAATCTCGAAAGTTCTTTCTGTGTATAATCATTGCCTCTGTTTTTATGTGGTGTGACTTATTGCCCCTTTGGTCTCTCCAAATTCCCAATCCTGTAGTGGAAAGCTAAAGTTAATAATCAGCTAAATTCAATAAGGACATTTCTGTTTTAGAACAATGACTTTTAAAAATAAAAATCTGGAAATGAATTGGAAAGTGTAGGTCTATTGGCAGATTAAAACCTGTTAGCACTTTACCCAAAACTTAGTAATGAGAGTGGACAGGGACTCAAGGACTGCAAAGCTATTTAGAAAGGAAAATAACAAAACTTGGGTGTTGTTGTTCCTAGACTCCTGACCCAAGTGACATGGGAAAGAGTTGTGATACTCACTAAATTAGGAATGGAGATCAACAGCCATACAACTACCTCGTGATAAGATCATGATGGCTAGAGAAGGCTAGGACAGCTAAGGGCTTCAGTCATTCCAACAGAGAACTCGTGCACTGATACTCAAATATACTTTCAGTTTTGATAACTTTTAAAAATAAAAGTAGATGATTTTCTGTAGAAAAATGCAGTCTGGACACATTCAGAAGATGATTTAGACTAACATGCAGATTGGTACAGTTTGTATCTCGAATATCTCCCCAAGGGCCATGAGTCGAGAGTTTGGTTCTCATCCCATGAAACTACTGGGAGGTGGTGAAGAATATAGGATGTGATGCCCAGCAGAAAGAAGCTATGCCACTGGGCTGCACCTTTGACCATCACATTCTCTTTCTCTTTTGCTTTCTGGCCACCACGATGTGAGGGTTTCTTTGCCACTTTCTCTGTTACGATGTCTTACCTCAGGCCATAAGGCAATAGGCTATTTGACCATAGATGGAATCCTCCAAAACTCTGAGCCAAAATAAACCCTTTATCTTTATTGAAAAAGAATGAAAGATAAGAAGGATTAAGACAGAATTAAAAAGAAAAGAAAGATAATGAGTTGAATTTTCTACATGCTGTCTGATATGCACGTGATATATCTTAAAATGTATAATTAATAGATTGGTTCAATTCAGTGCAGTATTTACTAATTGCCAAAGTGTAGTCACTTGTCTAGGAATAGAAAAAAGGTGAATAAATGTATTAACTTTCATTGGTATAGAACACAAGAGAGCTGTACATCTCCATATATAACTGTGGTCTATTGATTGTCTCAACCGTCTGTTAGACTTGATCATTTCGGATAGCAGTTCTAAGTGTAAAAGTTAGGAAAAAAGCATCAGTAAAATAATAATTCATTGACTTTCCTCTATAAATACCCTCTGGTCATTCTAAGGGACCTTTGAGCCTACCACTTAATATCACATGCAGACTAGCTCTGACTCAACCAAACCAATTTTCTGTTTCAAAGTAGAACATTAGAGGTAGGAGGGATCTGAAATAGACAGTTATGGTTCCAGTGGTGTGACGTAATCACTGACAGTTTGACAAGAAGGGCACAAAACGAAGTACAGAAGGCACTGCTAAGCCCAGAATCTGGCTCCGGTTGCACACGAGCTCTGTGCTTTCCGGTGCATTATTACCCAAACCAACAATGATTGTGTATAATGATGTCTCTCACTATAGCAAAGAGTTTTCAATAAAAAGAAAGATTATTTTATTATGTATATTTATGTATTATCTGTCTGATGAAAACTACAATTTGATATATTTTATAACATAATTTTTCTTAAAAATTTACTAGACTCATTAAAATAGAGACAAAGATATATTCCTCTAATATCCCATAGTAGGAATATTGGTCCCTGATTGTTCAGACTATGGTAAGAAGGTTAATTAATAAAAATGTAAATAAAATTCTTATGTAGAACAATGAAGTATTTTAGAGAAAGAATAGATGACAATTTAATTAATCTAATTTATAACCCATCTCCAAGTGTCTTGGCTATTAGCGACCATGACCACTGGTGAAACCTCTCTTAAAAATGAGTCATGCTCATATAAAAACAGATTACCTTTATCTTCTTTTTTTTCTGTTTTTATTCTGGACCAAGAATTCCAAGTTTCTTGCTGCAGTTGGAAAATGCAAATAACTACAACACACTTTAATTTTAGGAATTTAAGCTTGTTAAAGGGAAAGAGTTCATCTCTGCAAAGGTGTGTATCGCTTCTACATGTCTAGTCTTGATTAAAGGGTTGTTCTATTAAAGAGCTTTCATCCTCTCTCTGTGCAATAATATTCTATTCATTAATGAAGAGAAAGGGAAACAAAAGAAGTGACAATGTTTCTGGGAAATCTTTTTTAAAAAGCACAGAACTCACTTTGTTTCTATATAACTATATATACATGTACATACACAGTAGTATGAGAGTTTAAAAATATTTAAGTATATATTTGGAAATAAGAAAAAACTTTCAGACAAAAACATTATGTTAAAAGAACAATTATGAGGAATACATATAAATATATGCTTCAAAAATATTTTACTTTCAGAATATTTAAAATAGTAAAACATCATAATATAAAAGTAAAAATATAAGATACAATACGTAATTTTCTGGCCAAGTACTTGATAAAACAGCAATTTAAGTGAACTGCTGTGAAATAGTATTCAAATGGAGGAGGCTGAGGCAGCAAAGCGTCGAATGCTCGTTAGGAAGCAATCGGGGAAGGACCCGAAGCTGCGAAAGCCTTGATGGTGTAAAATGAAAATCCGACAGTCTTACTTAGGTTCCAAAGAAAGGGGCGAAGACTCGAGAAAGAAAATGCTATACATGGGGGAACAAACGACATGTATCTTCTACAAGAAAACCAGGGGCTGGGGAATGGCCCAGCAGTGGAAGCACTTGCTTTGCCAGCAGGAGGCCCTGGGTTCCATTCCCCAGCACCACATAAGCTGGGAGTGGTGGCACTCACTTGTAATCCCAGCACTCAGGAAGCTGAGGCAGGAGGATTGTCGTGAATCTAAGGGTAGCCTGGGCTCCATAATGAGTTCAGGACCAACCTGGACTACAGAACAAGACCTTGTCTCAAAAAAAAAAAATCAAAATTTCTAGAAAAATAAATGAGAATATACAAGAAGGTATAAATAAATGAAGAGGTGTTGGCCAAGGGGGAAGTTTCAGGAGACAGCGAGGAAGGGGTGGAGATCTAACGTTCACCAAGATGAATACAGTTTAAAAGCTGGATATGAAGATAGAAGATTCCAAATGTCAATAAAAGAAAAACCCTTTGGCCTAAAGAAATACCAGATTTAGAATATTGAAAGGGCTCACTGCATACAAACAAAGCACAAAGAGAACAAAAAGCAAAATCAAAACACATAAAACCAAACCAAACCAAGGCAACCAACCAACCAACCAACCAACCAAAATAACTAGATTCTAAAGCCTTCCTTTCTCACTCCACATTCACTCCAGTTGGACACCACATCTCGGCAGTTGCTGCAGTGAAATCCAGCCAGATTAAAGAAACTGGACAATATTCTTGATAGAAACACATGCCAAGAACGATGGACATAGAATTCTGTTTTTAACATCAGCACAACATTGCTCTGAAAATGTTAAATACACGAAAATTAATGCCAGTAAACTCTGATAAAATTTTAGGGAATGGGCTTGAGCATTACATTATAAGTACTACATAACCAAATACAATTCTCAGCAACAATCTGATGGTTGCTTGATTTTAGAAAAAAACATTCCTGTGTGTCACTGTAGCAGCTTATTAAAGAGGAATACTATCAGATCATTTCCAAAATTACCAGAATACATTTGAAGATACTTACATTTATATGTGATTTAAATTTAAATATGTTTTAGAACATTGGAGTAATAGTGTTTCTTAACAGGATAATTGCACAAACAAGCACGACGCACGTACAAATACATATATGTGAATGTATGAAGACAACCATTGTTGTTAATGGTGAGAAAGCTGGTATGTTTCAGCTGACAGAGCCTCAAATTATGAGTGTTTACTGCTGGAAACAGTAAAATTCTTTAGAAGTGCTGTTTAAGGAAATAGGAAATATGGTATGTACAATCTTTCAAATTACTAATCAACTACAGGACGAATAAATTGAGTAGTTGGAAAAATGAATTGAGAACACAAAAATACATAAAAATAGATGTATGGAAATAACTAACCAGCTGGGGGTATAATATTTATATATTACACTGTCAATACATAAACATAAAACAATGGCATATTTTAGGTAAAGCAAGACAAAGTCATACGAAAAAATTGCTAAATAGGTACATCATAGTTTATATTTTATAAGGATTTAATTAAATTGACAGTTTTTTTGTTTTTGAGTCACATAATCTGATTCCTAATTTTTAATCAAAAACAAAAACATAGAGAACATAATTTAGAAAAATAAATAAATATCATGTTTTATCTCATACATATTATAATATTCTAATGATTAAAATAATTGCCTTCATGTATTCATATATAGATTAACATAATACAGAATACACCAACTTTAGAATGCATAAATGTTTATATAAAATCGACATACAAACTGTCCATGATCTATTTGTCTAACAGCTGACCTATCATCTACCTATGTATAAAAGAAGAAGTATATTTTCACTTTTAGCAACTTTGGGTTTTTTCTTAAAAGGAGATTTACATATATATATATATATATATATATATATATATATATATATATCTTCTATATGCAAACATGCATGTCAAATGTTTTGCCTGAAGGTTACCTCTTCAATTCTATATTATTTTTATGATACAACCATCAATTAGAAGTCACCCATGAGTTCTTTGTACTTCTACAAATTGGCCTAATGCTACATAGATTAAAAAACAGGACAGGTTTTCATTTCATTTCGAAAAATATATTTTTATAATTTTATTTTGCCCTCATTTTGTGGAAAATATTGTCTTTTACAAGGTGAAGAACGATAGTACCTTTTCCTGTCTGTTCCATCAGCTTAGCCTCTGCAGGGAACACTGCTACCAGGAAAGTACCAGAATTCTAAGGAAACCAAAGCACACTTCTACTTAGTAAAGTTTTATTCTCTTACTCCTTTCATTCAAAAGTGTCAACTCGAAGCTTTGAATAATATGATAGATAGATAAACAGAGAAGGATATGATATCCTATTCCAGGTGTCCAAAGTATTTAGAGATCTCACATAATCTTTTCCCAAAGGAAATGCACGCATGGTCAAATTTTATAGTTGTTCCATACCTAGTTGTTATTTTTATACTACATCACCTTTTAAACTCTGTTCTTTCTACTTTTAAACTGGTGGAGAAAGAAAAATAAATCTTGAATGTGTAGAAATGCAGAATAATTATGCAGAAAATGACGCTGCATTAGCTATAGAAATGTTCAAAACATTTTAAATTTAAGCTTTCAAAAGTTATTACTTCTTTCTTCAGATAACAATATACCTTTTATTTTAAGAAGATTCAACAAGCATTTTATCACTTGATTTCTTCAAAAATCTTTTAATCTAAAGTATTATGCATTCCATATGCAAAGAAAAATATTAAAAATTCTACATATTTATGTAAATATCCCAGTGTATATGATGTTTTAGGTTTATGTTTTTTTCTAATCTGGTGGTTTTCAAATTTAAAGATGATCCTTGGTTAGCAATGAAGAACAGTAACTTGAGTAGCCCATTCCAGCGAAATAAAGAAAAATCAGTTATATGATTTCTGCTGTCAACTGGAATTTTGATGTGAAAAGGAAAAGCAGTGGAATAAGTAGGAAGTGTAACAGCTTCGTCTTTAATAATTAGACAGCAAATATCCTAGCTAATTAAACATTACTTTACAACAGTTTGGCCAGAATAAATTAAGCCATCACAGGCCAGCTTAAAGCTCATGACTGTACTCTCTAAATGACTCCTACTAATAGTTTGATGTTATAATACTGATGCTATATTTACATTTAATGTTCAGGTAATGTCTTACAAGATTCAGTTAACTTTTTAAATATTCTCTTAGTATCAAAGAAAGATTTGTTTGTTTGCTTGCCTTTTTTTTTTTTTTTTTCATGATGCTGGAAATTAAGCCCAGGGCCTTCATGCTGTTGTACATCCCCAGCTGATTTTTAGTTTTGATTTAGAGACAGCATGTTGCTAAATTGCTAAATTGCCCAGGCAGGGTTTGAACATGTGACCCTTGTACCTCAGCTTTCTAGGGTGTTGGGATTACAGATAGATCTGCCCCACTAGGAACGGCTACACGGCATTTTCTTTACTGTAGAACTCTTAATAAATTTGGATAATAAAACATTTACCCAACAATATATTCCAGTGAACTAAAAAGTGAACAATAATGACACAGAGGTAAGAACAGGGATACAAACATTTTGTTCTTCAAGTACAGGCTCACATTATCTTCTTAAAGATAGTAAGAAAAATATTTGCAATTATATGTTCTTTTAATATTTTATTACATCATGAGCTCTTTCTGTTCAATTTTCTGCTTTACTATCACTACAACATCTATTATTTTAATATGCTTGCTGGTTTAATAAGTTCATACATTCAAAATGATATTGATCTGTGCATTACATGTTATAATTGCTCATTAAATGTTATCTATGACAGTCATTAGTACTTGTTGTTGGTATTTTATTTTCAAATCAATCTTTTCCAGTCTGGAGTAGTCATATGCAGTCTGCTTTATACTTTAAGTACCTCAATCGCATCCCACTTAGCCTACCTTTTCTTCAAATGTCAAATAAAAATTGAATATCTCCTGGAGCTATGCTATGAGAATGGTCACATCTTTTGGGCTTATTGCTCTCAAAATACACATTTTTATTGTTGTTTCTCTTCCAAGCAGCATTTAGGACCTGTCCTCAAGTATTTGAGGATAATCAGAATCAATTGAATTATAGAAAAATCACTAACCCCTGCATTATGTTGTCAATATTTGTCAAGAATGCAGTCATATTGATTTTTTGTACTCATGTGTTGTGTATTTTTTAGCTCTACATTTCCTCAAACATCTGTCACAGGTGGCATTTGTCTATAGCTTAGAAACAGCTTGAAGTTGAATAGAGCAGAATCAATTCTGGTTTTTCTGGAGGCGATCTGGTCTATCTGGGATATTCTATACTCTTATTTGTATTTTCTTTGAGAATATCATGATTTTGTATTAGACATGTTCCTACATTCTTCTAAATCTCTGGTTTTAGGATTGTTATGCTGCTTTTGTAAGCCAATTCATGCCACTATAATCTATATCATTACATGTTTTTAAAATATGATGTCTTAAATACTTTCTCATCGTTGGGACAGAACAACCAACCCCACAACTTTAGGAAAGATATATTTAGCTCACAGTTTTGGAAGATCACAGTCCACTCATGGGGTGAATGGCTGGAAAAATGGTGTACCTACATGGAGGGGCTGGAGCCAGAGACAGAGCTTCTCATGGCATGGTAGGATAGAGCCACATCTGGGAGGAAGGGCAGAACTACTCTTCCAGGTCAAACCTCAAGCATTCGCCCCTTCCAGCTGGGCCGCAGCTCCCAGATTCAACCCACAACAAATAGCATACTAGGTAGATGGTCGATATACAAATTAGAGACCAGGACAAGAACTAATAGCAAATGACAACACATCACCAAGATTGTAAACAGAGATACCAAGTAATCTCCAAGCACCTGCTATCATCCAGCTGCATTTCACTAAATGAAGGTCAAATTGCCTTTCTCCTTTAACTGTGCTCCTGCCTGAGTTATCTCTGTGAGAAAGTTAAAAAGACCAAACTAAGTGGAAATAGCACATACATTTCTATTATACATGGCATGATTGAAAACTATGGTGAATGTTTAAATTTTTAAAAAGAAAACAATAATGACAGAAAAAGACTTACTGCCATGTATCCACTTCACAACAATCCCCCTCTTTTCCCATAGCTCCTGTCCCGCTCTGAGGTAAATCCTGAAATCCTGTTGTGTGTCTTTAGTCACTCTGTCACACCTGCCTCAGCATCATGAATAGACAGAAAACATTTAATATTCATGATCGCTTTGACGTTGTAAAAGAGCCACAGCCCAGGGTACCTGACACAGTGAACGAGGCGTATTCGGACCCCCTGCGATGATTTTAGTAGCCTGCCTTGTTGTTGGTGGCAGGGAATGATGGTATCACATGGTAGGCCACAGCTGGAGCTCCAGGGGCAGAGATCCTCACAGCGTCACAGAAGAAACAAGTCTGGAAGGAATCCAGAACCAGCACCCTGCCTCCAGGTCAAGCCAGTATTCTCCCTTTCCACCCATGTCCCACTTCCCACCAGGACACAGTATCCATAGGTACATGAGGCTTCCTGGAGACACTCCTGATCCAAGCAAGAGCACAGGTGTTCTGTTCCTTGATCATTTCTCACTGTGCCAAGGCAGCCCACACCTGTTCTGGTACTGTGCTGGAGCAGAACCCACTCCCAGAGCCTACTAGAAGTTAAAGAAAGCCTGGTCTGGGAGGGGGAGACAGACTACTTCTGAGCTATGAAAGGAGGAAGTCTGCAGGAAGAGGGGAGGAAATGCAGTGCCCTGGGTCTGACAGAAATCCGAACTGCTAGGGTAACGTCTTCATCCTTCTTAGTCTCTGTGGATACAGAGATACCCCCAGAAGCCCTCCCAGTTTCACATAGGACTGTGGAAGGAAAGAAAACGATCACAGCTCTGAGGGTAGCTAGGAAAAGAAGGTGGAGGCTTAAGAGCTTGAAGAAGGCAGATGGAAGGTGTAAGGCCCCTCCGAAGAGTCGTCGATTATGAAAGGAACAGAAACCCACACAGTGCTTCATACAAAGCCAGTTTGAACTGCAGTGATGTGGGGGAACAGTGGGTCACACTAAGGTGAAGCTGCTTTTCCTGTGTCTACTCTCTGTCCTGGACAACAGAGCCATGCCTGGGCCTGAGAGAGGGAAAGTCCTGGACCTAGAATCTCCAGTTCTGGGGGACCTTCAGTGTACCCTGGACCATGACTCCAGTTTGGAGGAAGACAAGTATGAATTTAAGGGTTAAAATTTTAAAAAGAGAGAATTTATTCTAACAGACTGGAAGGCTTAATTGGCAATTTATTGACTCTCATGTAGTGAAGGAAATTTGGTATCAGTCCCTTCACATGTTCTCTGTTTGTGTCTGTCTGTCTCTCTTCTAACCCCTGTAGCAGAATCTCCTTTACTTAGCAGCTTCTTCTAGTGTTGACTGAATAGGAGAGATGTCAGTAGTAAAATGTTTAAGGTTAAAAATAGACTCAAATGAGGGAGACACTCAGAATCACTGTCTAGTCTACGGCTTCCATGTCATACTAGAGATGACCAAAAAAGAAACACACTGTCCTGGAACAAAATGTGTGCCATTGACTGGAATTCGTCCATGGTGCCAATTTCAGGAAGCCTAAACACTTTGGACAGGCTGGCAGAGGTAAAATGTGGTTAGGAGTCTGCCTCCTAAAGAAAAAGAAAGATGGGAGAATAAATATATTTTTATGTTCACTTCAGTATAAAATATATTTTTCAGCCAAATTATACTACACCATTCCTAATTACTATTTGTAACTGCTCCTTGAATTCAAGCGTAATTTACTGGGGCTGAAAAGACGGAAGGGACCTCTTCTATAATTCAAAACCAATAAATATGTGTCATCATGGCCTCTGCTCATCGGGGTTTTATTGCTAATATATGTAGAAATGCTGTATTTTATGCTGTTACAGTAAATATGTTGGTATCATAGCAACAGTAGATATCAGTGTATGTTTCAGAGATGATGATGCCCTTTAATGTGTGATAAGAAAGCAGCTCTTTGCGTGTGTGTGATGTTGCCTGACCACTGATTACCCCACGAGCACAGTGGAGAAGGGATGAAGCAGCGATGGAATGCTGTGGAAAGCGCAACCAATGAACACAGCCGCGCTGGCGCACGGCGGCAAACGACAGCTGCCACACTGAATGAGTAACTACGCTACTGCACAGATGATAAATCTTGCCATGCGCTCATAATGGGGGAAATGAAGTATCTGTTGCCCCTGAAATTGCCAAAGGTGAAACCTGTTTTCTGGCACCCATCTGTTAGAAGTGGCATAATCTGACAAGATAATTCTTCTTGAAGGGCTACATGTTTGACTCCATGACATCAAAATACTCAGTTTATAAATTTTGGCTTCACTCACGATTTAGGAGTGAAAGAAAATCATGGCATAATTAGGACTCAAAGGAGAATGGTTTTCAAAACTAGAATTTTTAAGCATTATCAGTTATTATTTGTGTTCTTAGCTTCATTCAGTGATCACATGCAGCAAGGAAAACCTAAAAGGCAAAAAAGCACAAATGGCTTATTTTTGTGTTATTATCAACTAGAAGTTCTTCTAAGCCACTAGGAACTTCATTTTCAACTAGTCTTTAATTCTATTGTTTATTAGAATGATTGTCTAATATGCAAGAGAACCTTACACCTACGTTCCTTTCCACGTGTGACTAGCGGACACACACATAACCATCTAAGCTGAGACCTTTCTAGTCTAACATGGTATCAAATTAGCATCCTTTCCCCAATAGCATCAAGCTCTTTAGAAAGACTAAAATGAATATATACCTTTACTAAGAATATCTCGGAAAATCCCAGACAGGTAATCTGTATCAGGGTAGAGTACACCGTGCTGCCTGTCCTCTGTAGACCTCTAGCCCTCTTCTCATGTCTCACCTCACATAGTCACCACCACTCAGATTTTTTTGTCTCATTTTAAATCCCTTCATATCACAGAAGTTCCACTGGGTTTTCCATCTCCAAGATGTGCGTAGGAGTTTCCGTACCCTTAATGTTCCCTGCTACCAATTCAAGAGCCTCTGCACAGGACTAGCTCCTCGAAAAATGAAATTTGTGTCCTTTGCTCTGCTGGAATCCTGAGGATTGAGATTTTTCCTTTCTATGAAATTTATGATGTTTTCTTTATAAAAGTCAGTAGTTCTACCTATGTGTGTTTTATCTATTTAAATTTGTCAGAATAATTACTAGAGAATCTAAGTAAATACAAGGGTGATCTAAATATACAGTGAATATTTAACTTTAAAAATTATTATAGGACTCGTTAACATCCATCCCCCATAAAATACTCTGCCTCTCTTCACACACACTTATCATATTGTTCTTGAGACATAAGAGATCCTCTTTTGTGTCTTTTGTAGGTGTGATCGAAACTTCTGTGAATGCTGCTGCCTGGTGCCATCCAACAGAAAGCCAGGCTTGGAGAAACATTCCAAGGTATCTTCATTCATCTTGCTCAGAGCATCTGGCACTCTGTAACTTTTGGATTTTCTTCAAAGTCAAATCATGGAAACTTGAAACTTTGAATCAATTCAGGACACAGAGGTAGTCACTATCTCACAACTGAAAATCCACACAAAAGAGGACTTCCAGAGCTCTTTCAGAAAGTGGCAAAAATGATGGGACAGGTGTTTTTAAAGTGAAGAAGAGTATTTTGAGGTAAATGAATGAAAATATATTTTATGTTAATAATTTTATATTTCAATATACTTTCCATAGTTGTTTAATCACAGTTTATGCTACAATTATAGAAAAGAACTATTATGATTTTAAAAATTATTTGTGATAAGTTGCTTATTTAGAGTGACTGAGCTAGTTTGTGATGACTAATTGGAATATATTTTTATTGCAGGGAGAAAGAAAGACATCAGTAGGGATGTAAAACTTAAAAACCTTTGAAGTGGGGTTACATAGGGAAGACACACTCAAAGGGACTATGCTTTTTATCATTCAGGCTTTTGCTTATGTGCCCAACTACCCGGACGCATCCTTTCTACATGATCAACGACCTGACCCCTTCTGTAGTGACATTTGTTATTCTCACCAGCTCCTCTGCCAATTGGACTCCTTTGCCAAATATATAATGTGTGTTACCTACCTAATCTCAATTCTTGGGCTTTAGCCATTCCCAAGTTAAGTGAAGAAAAGTAACCATAATATCTAGTAAAAGACTGGTAACAGACATATAAATTTTTTTTCTTAAATCTGAAAACACTTGAATTATTCTACTAAAAGAGAAATCCCAAGTCCTAGAAGGTCTCGTTTATATAAGCTGAGTCTTGGAGGACCCGTGAGACAAGGGTTGGTACTCTGGCTACTGTTGCTGTTGAGGAAGAATGCACGTTCTTTCAGCAACCATGCAGTGCAGATGCATATTTTGCAAGAAGAAAGTCATCTGAGACCATGCTTTCTGGTTTGCTGTTGTGTTCACAAAATATGTGGTAAAATCCCTTTGAGGCCGGAGGGGTTCATTTGGGTTGTTTCAGAGGGCTCAGTCCATGTTTGGCCGGCACCAGTGTTTGTGGGCTTGGAGTGCCACAGCACGTTATGGTGAAGGAGTGTGCCTGAGCAGGGTTACTACCTCAGGGAGGATGAAAACAGACAGACGATGAAAGTGAGAGGAGCAGAGATGAGAGACAAATATGAACACAAGAGCATATCTCTGGGATATATTCTCTTACATTAGGCACCTGTTTCCTAAGTTTCCATTGCCTCCCTCCTAAGGCCATCAAATTAGAAAGGCATCAGGGATTAATTTCCAAGGGAAGTTGTAACCCTTATAATTCAGTCACCTTCCCAAACCCCTGTCTTTACCATTGCCATGTTAGGAGTCAAGCCTGTAACACGTGGGTAACAATTTAGAGCAAAGTCATGACACAGACCCTTCGTCTTTCTCAGCTGATCATTGTGTGAATAGCCGTGAAATATACTCAACACCAAACTCCAGAAAAGTTTCTATTAAAAGGCTTTCATAAAACCTCAGTACCTTAAATACTAGCCATAAAGTTTCTAAGGGAACTGAATGAAAATCATTACATCTTCCAAAAGTTTGTGATGCTCAGAAATGACTAGAGTAATATTCTTCTATGAGAAATTTCATTTTCCATCTTAACAGTTTCCTATGGACATACATGGATGGTTGAGAAAGCTAAACGAAAGAATTCCAGGATAAACAATTTCCAAGTACAAAATTATACAACTACCTGAGTATCATGAGTATCTTTGATGAATTTTGTTTGTTTAGACTTTTTTTTTCTACTCAATGTTGAACCAGTGCCTTTGTATTGAGTTACATTCCATCCCAGTTTTTTTTTTTTTTTTTTTTTTTTGAGCCAGGGTCTTTCTAAGATGCCCAGGCTAGGTTTCAATTTACAGTCCTCCTGTCTCAGCCTCCCAGAACGCGGGGATAACAGGTGTGCATCACCAAGTCTGTCTCTTGTATTATTCAAATTTTAGGATCACCTATGTTATTTCAATTTAAGTGAATCTAATTAAGTTGACTTTAAATATGCATGTACTGTCTTTATAAAGAATGTGTTAACTTAAAAATAAGTGACAAATTATTTCACAAAGATATTATTTAGATAACTGCCATAATTTTTTAAGATGTGTGATTCTATTTTACATAATATGTGAATATGTGTATATGTGATGCCATTTCTAATAAAAATGCAATTATCACGGCTGTGAAGAAAGTAAATATGAAATAAAAATAAAATGGCACTTGAAAAATAAATAAAATAAAACATTGGTGTTGAGTATTAATTTGGTGTTGAATGTAAGCTTCATCCCCAATTCTTAGCTAATTATCTCTAGATATAAATGAAAATAAATTTATTGATATGTAAAAGAATACTCATAATTGGTTGACAAGAACCTCCGACCATTTTCTTTACTTTTTAATACAAAATGAATTATTTAGTTTTGAGACAGTTAATTATCATTCTTGTTCAATTAATTTTGCAACTGCTATTATAAAGTGACAGTTGTGATATAAAAAATATTTCTAATGTAGGCATGACTGAGTTTACTGTTAAATACTTACTTTGTGAATCAATCTAGACAGAAATTTAATGTGATAAACTTACTTTATTGTACATTAATATCTTAATGTCATTCATAAAATATTTTGATCATGTCATTCAATGTAAAGGATGTATCATTGTATTAGAGCATAGTCATTTCATATGACTGTTTCTAGTTGTGATATTCTCGTGGTCAACCTAGTCACCAAAGGCATGATTATTATACTTTGATGACACATAGCACATGGCTGTTGTATTAATTTTTTAGCAATTGCTGACAATCTACTTTTGAGTTATTCAGTTTATCAAAAACTGAATCCAAAAACACCTACAAAAATATTGGTGAAAGTGACGTGGATTTTGTCACTTGGCAAGTACACTTGCCTTCCCCCTATTATTAGTTCTAGGTAGTACTAGCTGCTCACTCTTTGGTATTCTGTGGTCTCTCATATCATGTAGAGTGACCTATGTCAAAAATTTGGGGCTGAAAGCCAAGATAACCAAAATACTTACCATCATTTTTTGCTATTGCCCCTGTAATGAACTATCTTTACTTAGTCCATGATTAGGTTGTCTATGATAATTACTCCTGAAAAAAGAACACCGTTTTAGTTTGGCTTCGAGGAAGCGTGTCAAGAAACATATAAGGAATATAACGTGTGCCCAAAACTGTAGGCAAGATATTTAAGAAATTTGCCTTGGTTTTTGGAAATTAGTAAGACAGAAGAGAGAATACAAAAAGAAACTTGCATAGAGTTGAACTATTGATTTTAATCCCACTGGTACACTCTACACATGGCAAATTTTCATTAATTTAACAAAAGAAACACTCTTGGGAGCAATACATAAGCTCTTTATGCAAGCGTTAAAAATTAGTTCCTTTTAAGCTATTGCTAAGAGACTGCTTTTTTTTTTTGAGACAGACCTCACTCTGTAGCCTAGGCTGGTACGAAACTCACTACGGAGCTCAAGATGGCCTTGCACTCATGGTAATCCTCCTGTCTCAGCCTCCTGAGTGTTGGGATTGCAGGCATGCATCTCCACACCTGGTTTATGTGGTGTTGGGAATTGAAATCAGTACTTAATGCTTGACTTACTGCTTGACAGGTAAGCACTGTAACTGCTGAGCTATTCCTTCAGTCCTTAGACTGATTTAAATATATATATATATATATATATATATATATATATATATATATATATATGTAGCGTAGTTTCACTGTAAGCTTTGTAAATACTAGAAAAGGTAAAGTGAGGCCATCATCATTTTCCTGTCTTAGAAATTTCAAATAGATTACAATTTTTGTATTGTCATTCAAATCAGTGCAGCATTGAAGACAATTGATTAATAACTAGAAAAGGAGTGAAAAGTTAGAAACACATTTAAGAGGACATTTTGTAAGACTCGTGCAGTGGGGAAATAGTCTGTGACACGTAAGAGACCTGAAGAGGATTCTAGTTAGAAATGAAACAAGTGGATTTAAAAAAATAGAAATAAGAAAAAAGGAAGGAAATAAGGAAGGAAACAGAAGAAAAGAAGAAAGAGGAAGAGAGAGAGAGAGAGAGAGAGAGAGAGAGAGAGAGAGAGAGACAGAGAGACAGACAGACAGACAGACCGACCAAAAGAAATAAAAAGAAAGACCTGTCTTGGAAAGACAGATGGGTAAAAGATTGAACTGAATTCTGGTAGATAAGAAACCTAGGGTGAGACATGGTGGTGCGTTACACAAACTGACATTTAGAATGGGAAGAACTGAAGGAATTGTCTTAGTCACTTTCACATTGCAGGGATGTAGTACCTGACAGACGCCCACCAATCAAAGAAGAAAGTGACTTTTTTTTTTTTTTTTGGTTCTTTTTGTTTGGTTCCTGGGCACTGGCAATGGCCAAAGGGCAAAGGTGGATAAAAGCTGTTCATGCTACCTGACCAGAAAAGAGTCTGGAACGGAGCTAGCACGGAAGACACTTTTCTAGTCACACCCCGGTAGTCCGCCCCTCCCAGGATAGGCCCTCCCTCCATCAACACCTGAAATTTACAGGCTCACTCAAGCCATCCAGTTAAGTCCTCATAATCCCATCTCCTTCTGCATACATGAGGTTCTGGAAAATCATTCTGTTGTGGTTAGGATCTGAAGTGTCCCCCAAAAGTCTCATGCATTTTAATGGAACCATGTGATGTTGGTGGATTGGGGTCTGGTCTGGAGGAGTGGATTGCAGTTAAGTTAGGATTAATGGTGTGTAGTGGCCACACCTGTGTGCAGGAGGGACTGGTTACTGGGTGGAGACCTGAAAGGATACATAAGCTGCACCTGCCTTCCTGGAGGACTGGGGGGACTAGTCTCAACTAGCCTCAGCTTGCCTTCCTGTTTGTCCGGGGAAGCTGCTTCCACCTCTCTCTCAAGTACTTCCATTGTTGCCGGCCACCCCTGAATGGACTGTGACCTATGAGACTGTGAGCTACAGTAAACCTTCCCTTTCTTAAGTCTGTGGGTGTCGGGTACTGAGTCACAGCAACGAAAAGGTAACTAAGACACGTTCCATCCCAGTCATGCCCAAATCTCCTCAGTGGGTCATCGTCAGCTATTTTAAAGTGACGTTGTACCATTGGCTTCTACATGGTGAATGAAGTCTAGGAGGGAATATCTGGACTGGCAATGAAAAGCAGTGTGTGGGTCTGTGAGGCACCTTGGAAATAATGCAACTCACTAGGAGCCCAACCGTAACTTCCTTGCAAGTTTATTCATTATTTAAGCATAAAAACATATCTAAATATCCACCAATCATTCCTTTGTCTGTGTCAAGCTTAAAAGATATATTCATGTAAATTCTGCACATATCTGGATATTTCTATATTTTATTATGTATCTCCAAAGTATGCAATAGTCTTACTAAATAATGATATTTGATTTCAATATATCTCTCGTAATTACTATACATTGGCAAAAGACTAAAATAGTAAAAACTGGTTTTCTCTTTACTTTTTTAGTATACATTTGGTAAAGAAAGCTAAGCACAATTTTTACATAAATAACTCCCAAGAATTCAATATATAAATTTAAAAATCTTAGTTTTCTCTCATCATCTATCTAGACTCACTCATTGTACTGGAGCAGGAATGAATCTTTTACTTATAGCAAAATTTTTATTTGCTTTACATGCTGTTTGGTAGGTGCCTCAACTGCAGGGGATGCTTTATTGGTTAGCAAAGTTTAGAAATGTTGCTGCTTCCTCGTAGTCTTTATATCCCCTTGTGACTCAAAGAGAACATTAATAATCCTAATTAAGACTATGGAAAGTCTGCGATGTTTTTGCCACAGTTACAGAAAATATTTTTATAATAATACCTTATATCATGCAAGAGATCATATTTTGTTAATGCCTCTGTAGATAACATTTATCACTAAACCAGGTTTGGAGTGGATACGTAGCTTGTGAGAACCAGGAAAAGATCGTTTGTGATTGTAATCTCACAGACACAAGAGAATCCCACGGGCAAGCCCCTTCTGCGGTCATCGGTTCTGTGTTCCCCACCGAGAG
Organism: Ctenodactylus gundi; assembly: GCA_004027205.1. Taxonomy (NCBI): domain Eukaryota; kingdom Metazoa; phylum Chordata; class Mammalia; order Rodentia; family Ctenodactylidae; genus Ctenodactylus; species Ctenodactylus gundi. The sequence continues at coordinate 188,887 of PVKB01000807.1, forward strand.
CTCAACCACATGCTCTATAGAGATGTGGGCGGTGACAGGTTAGATTTTTCATCTTGTACTTCATGCCCTACTGCAAAGGCTAACCTCACTTTTGTGGTTCAGTTAATCAATACCTTTGATTTTATGTCTCTTTTCTTTCTAGCATGTTTGAGGTAGAATATTCCTATCATTTATGAAATTGTCTATATCACTGAGCCTTCCTCAACTGTCAACATATTGTGTGGTAAAGTGAGCTGTAGATGTGGAATCCGATTCTACCCTTGACAAACAGCGTGATAATTTGAAAATTTATTTCAATTACCTGACTCTGTTTCCTTAAATTTGGAATGGAGGTGAATATATGCATAAGACTATTTTTGAAGATTTAATTATATGATGCTTTTAAGGAGAAAAGCTTTATGCTATGTAATTTTGCTTTCCATAATTAATGAGACATCTCCTGTTAAATGTGTGGAGGCTATAAAAATTTTAGTTGCTCATACCAACGTTTTGCCCTTCTGGAGTATTAAGTCTATTTTACAGAATAGGAAATGTAGCTCAGCTGCTAGAACTTGTTTCTTGTACAGGATGAAAAGTGAATGAAGATGTAGGAACTTGAGAAGGCATTTGAAACAATGTTGCCTACTGGTGTTCCTCCTCTGCTCCTTTTGTTGTAGCAACAAGTCTGGGTAGATTGGATGGTTTGCAGCAAGTGAGTGACAGGCTTGAATGTTGAACCAAGAGGTCTCTAACTTGCCAACTTCTCACACATTTTTGCAAACAACCATCTTAATTACTCGCCCATGTAGTAAGATGGCTCTTCTCCCCAAAAGTATCTCTCTATGTTGTTAAGTGGCTTGCATTTCAATATTAGAAAGCTAAAAGTCTTTATACTCTAAAATATTTTTGGTAGAATCATAATAGCTTTGTAAAATAATACTGTAGTGAATATTCACTTTTATCAAATTACTTTCTGGTACTAGTAGTCAGCCAAGGAGAGTGAGGACTACAGTACGTTATAATGGAAGAGTCATAATTTGTAGGGTTGGAATTTATTCCTTGAAAATAAATCATTGGAATTCATAGATAAAATCAAAACCACTAACAGAGCACGCAGGACCCTCCAGGATCTAATCCTTTTCTGACCTCTGTCCTCATGTTCGCATTTAAAGTTCCATCCCAGGTGTATCTTGTGCTTTCCAAACACAGGTGTTATCTTCTCACAAGATTTGTGAAATTTTCACATCACAGATGATTCATGTCCGATTGCTTTTCTGCATCATGAAAATTTCTAACAATTTAAAAAATTTAATCCAGATCCCTTGCCTCTGTAAACCTTTTTTTATACCAATATTAGAACCTTTCACAGAGTTATATATCTTCTTGCTGACCTTTAATACACCTTCAATACTTACCTGCTATGCATGTGCATAACCACTTCACAAATATGATACTGATAGCACCAACCAAGGATTTTATAAAGTCTAAAATATTAAAAATGTATTGAAGCATGTCCGGTAGATGGAGATGGATGGTAACTACTTTTATTGTTGTTGCTATAGTATATTAATGCTTACACATTTTTCTCACTAAACAATGAGTTATCTAGGAAAGGTATTACAGATATTATATTCCTATAATGAATAGTTTTATATACACTCTGTGAATATTATAATACCTGACATAAGTAATGCAACAACATGACTCCTTTTTAGAAGGGTAGATTCCACTGGGAGGCTGAATGTACTTTTTCTTATGTCTCTATAGTGTGATCTGGTAAAAAAGGACCAACACAAGGCTCAAGGAACTCCATGGGATGATGTGTATGTTTGCCTGTAGTTTAAGCAATGCCATGAAATAGTAGAAAATGGGGAAATATGCTAGTGTCAATGTAAGTAACAATACTCAATTTTCTTTAGTCTAAGGGGGTTTATTAACCTCGTTAGATAATATTTTCTAATATTTTTTCTTATTTGTATGAAATTTATGAAGAATATAATTGGTAGAAAAAAGTTTGTGGCACAAGAGTTGATGTGTTTTCCACATAAAATCAAGTCTATAAGATATTACTAATAAATTATTCTAATAGTAGAGGCTGAATCTCAATAGTTGTAGAATATTTACACACATGTAAATAATATCACAATTCTTGATGGGCTTTGATTGCTATGAAATAGCACTTTTCAACAAATATTGAAATGAGGTGATTATCACCAGCATTATGTATTATTTATCAGCATTGGATAACCATGAATAGGGATGCCCTTTCACACATTAACTTCCCTTCAAAGAGCTTCAAAAAAGACTTAATTCCAAATGCACTATTATTCTCCATATCTTTCTTTTTCCTCTCCATTATTTATTGTAGAAATGTATGCATGCTCTTGGGGTAGTAGGAGAGCTCATTTTTATCCAGTCATGTCTAAAATAGCTGTGAGCTAAAGATATTCTTGGTGGCATCCAATGCAAATAAGCTCCCATGCAATTTCATGGCTGATTCTTTGAAACATTTGCTAAATTTAAACTCTAAAATATTTGGAATCTCATAGTAATAGTAGCAACATCCTATCTAATCTATTGGTATAATATATTCACCCAAAACATATTTTCCTTGGCTATAGAAACACTTGCTTTATTTTATTACCTGAGACAAAGATAAATGTTTCTGATAGAACATAGAATGTCTTCAGCATTTTAATAACCATTAAAATGTTCATTTCAACATTTATTGAAGAAATTACTGAAATAACTTCTGTAAGTAGAACATAGTCTTGCGTGTTAAGCAGCCATTTGCAAAGAAAAATTGTCACAGGGGCTGATGAATATGACAGTGAGAATCACAAGGATTACATACAGATTCTATTTTATAGCTTTTTAAAAGTAAAAGTAGAGATTTTTGAGAGAGAATTTTAATTAAGGAAATATTTGGAATGAAATACGTTGCTGGAACTATGCTTGCTCTTGGGGTTCTTTCCTTGACTTGGTAATGATTTCTGAGATTGGCCATAAGGATGTTGGTGGCAAACTTTGTACCAATCATCATTTTCAAACAAAGCAAAGGAGAACAATGATTAGGGTTCACAGAACGAGTGAGCTTGTCCTGAGGACTCAGCCCATGAGCTTGGGGTGCAGGAAGGGAGTCTTCTCTCTGCCCACACGACTTATCAGGATAAGCTCACTGCAAAATTTAGTTAGCAATTGATATGTAGTGACTATAACGATATTTGAATACACTTTATGTGTAAAAGTTTAACCCCGTGTGCTATTTACCTTCACTCTTCTTTCAAAACAAAAAATTAGCAAGCTAGACCTGTCTCAATAACAAATGAATAAGTATTAATAAAAATGGCTCAACCTGGAATGTAGCTTAGTGCAAAGGTCCCGAGTTCAGTTTTTGGTACTGAAAAAAAATGGTCTTAAGGCTAAATAGACCGCATTTCATTAATGTTTTTCCTAGGAAAAACCTTGAAAAACATGTATGAAGGTTTCATTGGGGGAAATTCTCAATTATGTCATAACCTGAATGTATTACTCAACTTTCTATTACTATAGTAAATACTTGAGATAATCAATTTATAATGAGAAAAAGATTCTTTTGACTCAGTTTTTAAGGCTTGAGTCCATGATTGGTTGGCCCATATGGTTTTAGGTTTTTGTTGATGTAGCCAACATAGATCACGTGGCCAAGCAAAATTCTTACCTCATAGCCACAGAACAAAAACAAACAAAAAATACAGAGAAAGAGAGGGAGAATTCCACAAGCTTCTCAGGGGCCCTGCAACCAAAAGTTTCTACCACTTCCCAACACGACCAAGTTGGGACAAAGTGTCTAACATATAAGCCTTTGGGAACATTCCAATCAAATCTATGGAAGTAAGTGAAACTACTTTGTGCAACTGTTCAGGACCAGTGACTGAAATCTTTAGAATAGCTGTTCTAGGATAAAGTCAACCGCACTTATTCATTTTCTTTTATGAACAGTTGTTCTTTAAATGACTGGGTACCCACAGAATCCATGAACCTGAACAGACTGGGAATTTACTGGTTCTAGTTTAGTTTAAAGTGCAGTGGCTATTTTGCCTTTATTTCCTTCTTTCTGAACACAAAATTTAACTTTACCTAAGGAAAAGTTAAGGCTGTTTTTGTCTTGAACTTCAATTTTAATACCACTCAGGCTTTGATATATTTTAACTTGTGCGAATCTTATGTTTTTCTTACTTAAAGGCATCAATAAAGTACATTTCAAGATTAGATGCTTGTACCTCGTAAGGTTTGCATGCATGAAATCTGGGCAGCGCAGCCTGAGCATAAACCTCATTATTGGCTCTGGTTCAGGTCCATTACATTAACTGGCCTCATCACAAAGCACTCAATTTTTTGCTTACACATTGAATAGTAAATGGAAGTTAGATAAAGTTTTATCTAGTGAAGCAAAAGATCTGGCCATTTACCATATTTTTCTTTTACCTTTCTTCTGAAACTTAGAGCAAACACTGCAGATTGGTACTATCTCCCTCTTAGGAAAACAGAAAAGAGGCAGTAACTCATGGAAAGTAGTAAGTGTCCCGACGCAGCTCTTCCCCAGCTCCCTCCATCTTATTTTTTTCTGTTTCTTCACTCTTTTTATACATTCACTAAATAAATATTTACATGCTAAGTTTTTTATTGTTTCTAGGGTTTCATTTTTAAGATTTGGAATGTTCTTGTATATCCAGCTTATTCAAGGAAACCACCATTCAATACAAACAACCAATTTGAATGTAACTTGACAGTTAGCAGAGTTATGCACAGAATTTCCTGTAAAGAGGATTAAAAAGTTGACACTTTCAGGATAAGGTAGGAAGAGTTGGGAACACAGTACAGCAAAGTTTCTTTGTACTTAATAAAAACAATAGTTTTCCAAGGTCAGAAAAGCAGGCAGGCTGGAAAGAACATTCAAAGCACAGGATTTTGGGGCTAGAGGAATGGCTCAGTGGTTAAAGTGCTTTGCAAGCACTAAGTCAAGCACTAAGTACCCGAGTTCGATTCCTCAACACCACATAAACTGATCGTGGTGGCACATGCCTGTAATTCCAGCACTCAGAGGCTGAGACAGGAGGATTGCCGTGAGGGCAAAGCCAGCCTGGGCTCCATAGTGAATTCAGGAGGACCAGCCTGGGCTACAGGGAGAGATTCAGACCCTGCCAAAAAAAAAAAAAAAAAAAAAAAGCTATTTCAGAATTGCAGAAGCATAATCACAGGGGCATTGAATTAACTTGTACTCCAGAAGAGCATAATTGGTTCTTGGACAGTACAGTTGGATCACAGGAAAGAATGGAAAGAAATAGGCCGGTCAGAGTGATACAGTCAAGTCCTGAAGGTTACTGAAGCTTACGGTGGTCAGATGTAATAAACAAGGTGGTGTGTGGATCGTTAATCTGCACAACCTCACAGACTCAAGCGCAGCACAGAGCTTGGAGCTCAAACCAGCGCACGTGCACACGCACAGACACACGAGTGCACACATGAGAATTTCTACTTTAAGTTACAGTTGAATAACATTAACTGGAACATTTATTTATTATATTTAATAGTTTTTTCACACTACTATATCTGGGAATAGTAACACATCTTCTCTAGCACATTTTTTTTCTCTGCTATTCATTAGCTTTAAAACTCCTATGTACACAAAAGAGACTCACTGAAGATTAGAATCGGCAGGGCCACAACTGGATGTCAGAACAGCCTTCCACTGTTAGATACGGTCTGTTAAGGAAATATAGCGCTTCTAGGAGAATGAAATGGGGGAGAAGAGGAAGAGAACTTCCAGCTCAGCCGAGCACAGAAATGGCAAAGCACGTTCAGTGAACAAGTTGATTTGGAGGGTTCCAGATTGATAATCTGTTAGATGACGAAATGATATTAATGATTCACATTTCTCAAAAATCCTAAAATGCAGAAGGAATTCTGAAAATACAACTCTATAAACACAAATCTGATATCAAGCATGATCGTATCCTTACTTAGCTAGGTTCATTTCTGTACAATAGTTTTGGAGCCTACCTTTTCTCATTGTGTGGGAAAACATGAAACATCTGTGTAATTAAAAATTAATCTCTCTACCTAATTTTCCCTATCACTTTACTCAAACTAATACCATCCAGGTCAACTTCTCATATGGCTAAATGTCATTAAAATTTTTGAAACTTTTGGAACGTCAAATTTTTGGAAATATGCCTACAAAGCACAAATAATGTCTGCCACTGAAATAATTGAAAATATTTGTAATATTGGGCAGAAATTCTAAATTATCGTGATTTTAAAGGAAATTCAGATCTGTATGAACCATGTTCAAAGTCGTTACTTTGATTGCTGTGCTTGATACCAGTCAGGCTACATAATGAGCAAGGGCTGCCTGGAATACTGTGAGACACCTTGTTTAACTAAATAAATAAAATAAGTTGTTTTCTTCAGGGCTAACTTAATAGTCCGCTATTGCAGAGGGGACAAACAAAAATAAAAAATGAAAACTTTTTTAATGTCATCCTCCAATTTATCAGAAAAAGCTGATAGGCTAAATCGATAGGCTGTGGGTCTCAGATCCCAATTCTTTCATTATTTATTTTTCAGATGTTGGGAATTGTATATAGAACCTTCACGCTGACATCTCCTTAGCCTTTTTTTTTTTTTTCTGTTTTTCTTTTGCAGCATTATCTTGCAAAGTCACTACTTTGCCCTGGCTGGGGTTGAACTTTCTCTCCTTCTCCCTCCTCCCCCCACAGCGGTGGGGATGACATGGGTGCACCACCACGCTGTTCTCTCATCCTGATCCCTAATAAGAACTATCCCACTCTCTGAACAGTATGGAAATGATACAGTCTCCTACCAGGAACAAACGCTAGCCTCAGAGAATAGAAGTGAAGACTGAGCCACGTGACACTTTCAGACTGATGACTAAGAAATTTAATGTCGTTATCTTTATTAAAAGTTTTGTATTTTAATGTACTTGCACTAAATATATTTAGATCCCCTCATCACCATGATTTTTTTCCAATGTAAAATAACATCAGATAGCATTTATTTCATTCCAAAGCTCCGTGACTGATAGGGAGAAAGAAAGAAAATATTAAGGTTTGCATTCTGTCTTTAAAAAACCTGGCAAACTTTTTCTCCTTGTGTTCTGACAGTATATCTTACAAAACTAGCAAATATGGCTGCTCATTTATTTTTTAGATCTCTCTGATGCAGAAATGTTTCAAAGGGATAAATTACAGGCAGAATTCTGATTTAACTATTTGCAAAGTGCTACTCTTTTGCCAAAGCTGATTGAACTTCAAAGCCTCCCTAAAACATACATAATTTATTTCAGTGGAAGAAAACAATAAGTTCTGGGACAAAGGCTGGAACAATAATATTTTAAATAAACCATAGTGACAAGGAAAGTACTTGAAGATGAATATGCTTTTTGTCAGACAATTTTTTTTATTTATAAATATGGCACTATTATAGGGTTGATGATTACAATAACACTTTGTGTGTGGCTCTGAACCGAAAAAGATAAGTGTGTCTGGCTCTTCTATTTCTTCTTTTTTTTTAATGGTGTATCTAATTGTTTTTGTGATCATCCATTCCAATCACAGATTTTTAATTGGTTTTTGACCTATCTACCTTCATGGATTGATCAGCAATTCTCTAATCAAGGCTGCATAGAGTTCAGCTCATGTGTACTCAATAATTTAGTGATCTGTCTGGGAGATGTAATGGGACCCAGCGTTCTTGACGACATCCAGTGACTGCTGAGAGCCCAAAACACTTTATAGTCAAATTGCACTCAAATTCCTGCATGAAGAGTCAGCAAGATTTGACAGTGAACACTGCTACACTTTCTAGATAAAAAGAAACCTTTGTATCTAGGTAAGAAAAGAGAATCACTTGTACTGTCTAGCCAAATCTATATGTAAAATATCAAAAAATAAGTATAAAATTGAAGCACTTAATAAGAGATATCTTCTTCGTGGTAAGTACCTTATAAACAACCACACTGCAGTAAAATTCCTTAGTAGGGCCAGACTTTTAACATGATCTCAGTGTTTATTAAAAAGTAATACTCTTGATTCAATTTTTCATATAATTCTTCATTCAACTTGGCAAACATAACCCAAAAATTTTTTAAAAATAATATAAAATTAATCTACAGAACTGCACACTCACAGTGTGTTTAGATTAACCCCCAATGCAAGAGAGGTTAACTGGAAGAACACTATGCAATCTAGAAAGTTCAAGGTCACAGGGAAAGGCAAAATACTGGATTTTACTTTTTGAAACATAATGGATTATGCTAACTCTTGAAGGTTACTTTCCTAAACTTTTTATTTTGTACAGTTAATGTAGCCTTACTTTTTATTATGTGCTTTTTATTTTCCTAATTTGTATAGGTATGAATTCTAAATTCTATAACATATTGAAGACATGGGTTTGGAGGAATCAATAAGCCTCTCTGTCCACCCCATTTTCAGTAGCTCACCCTTTTCTTAGCTGACCATCCTCCACTTTCTATCCTGTCACTCACGCAGGGGCCTTTTTATGCCACTACTTTTGTGGATTTCATAAGAGAGACACCTGGCTATAGTCACTATTTGTGTGTGGTCCATTTCAATGGGCATTATTTTCGTTCCAAAGCTCCATATCCATCCTTTATGGCTGCATAGTATTCCATTGTGTACATGTACCCCATTTCTTTAACCATGTACGGGCAAGTAGGTTGTTTCCAGGACTTGGCTGTTATCAATTGTGCTGCTGTAAATATGGATATGCATGTGTATGTGTTTTTTAATTCGGTATGTTGAATTTATTTCCTTTGGGAACATGCCCAGGGAAGCAGTAGCTGGATCAAATTGGATTTCTATTCTCAGTTCTCTAAGAAATCTCCAGACCGTTTTCCATAGCGGTTGTACCATCTTGCATCCCCACCAGCAGTGCCACAGAGTTCTTTCTTTTTCTGCATCCTGGCCAACAATTGCTGTCTTTTGAGTTCTTGATGTAGGCCTTTCTCACGGGGTGAAGTGAAACCGCAATGCTGTTTTCATTTGCATTTCTTTGATAGCAACTGATGAACACTTTTTCATGTGCTTCTCGGCCATTCACACTTCTGAGAAGCTTCTTTTCATTTCAGCTGCCCACTTTTTGATGGACTTGTTTATTTTAGGGGTGTTTACGCTTGAATTTTTGTCTATTTTAGATATCAATCCTTCATCTGAAGTGTTAGTGGTGACGATCTTTTCCCACTCTGTGCGTTGTCTCTTCACCTTGCTGATTGTTTCTTTTGCTGTGTAAAACTTTTCTACTTAAATGCAATCCCACTTGTTGATTCTTGTTGAGATTTTTTTTTGTGTGCAGTTGTTAATCTGTTCAGAAAATTCTTCCCTGTCCCTATGTTTTCTAGGGTTTTAACTACATTGTCTTCCAGTAGGTTTAATGTTTCTGCCTTAATGTCCAGTTTCTTGATGCATTTTGATCTGATTTTAGTGTATGGTGACAAATAGGGGTCTCATGTCATTCTTCTGCATATGGAGATCCAGTTTTCCCAGCACCATTTGGTGAAGATATTACCTTTTAGGTAGTGGACTTTTTGCCCCTTTGTCCAAGATCAGGTGACTAAAGGTATTTGAATTTCTTTTAGTATTCTAAATTTTGTTCCACTGGTCTTCCTGTCTGTTCTCATATCTGTACCATGCAGTTTTAATCACTGTTGCTTTGTAGTATTTTTTTTTTTTGAAGTCTGAGATTGTGATTCCTGTGGCTTTGCCTTTGTTATTTAGAATTGCTTTACTAATCTTGGGTCTTTTCTGGTTCCATATACATTTTAAGCCTTTTTTTTTCTATGAAGAATGTAGTTGGCATTTTGATTAGTATTGCAACGAGTCTGTATAGTAGCTTTGGGAGTGAAGCCATTTTGACAATACTAGTTCTTGCTATGCAGGAACATGGGACGTCTTTCCCCTTTCTAAAGTCCTCTTCAGTCTCTTTCTTTAGGGTTTTGTAGCTTGTAGTTTCCTTCACCTCTTTGTTGACGTTTGCTTCTAAGTATTTTATATTTTTTTGTTGCTCTTGTGAAGGTGGTTGCTTTTGAATTGGAAAGGAAGAAGTAAGTGTGTCCCTATTTGTAGCTGAGATGGTGCTATACATAAGAAAACCAAACAATTCAATCCAAAGACTCTCAGAACAAATAAATTCAGCAAAGTAGCACGTTACAAAATCCACACCCACAGAAGAATAGCATTACTCAATACCCATAACAAATCCAAAGAGAAAGAAATTAGGAAGACAACCTCTGCCTTCCATTTTCAGTGCAATCATTGATTGTTTTGAAATATTATGTGTTAACTTGTGTGTATACTTATGTGTCTGTGTCTAAAATAAATTTACATTTTCATATGTTAACTCCCTTCATATACTTTATGGAAATGGAGGTTTCCTTTTATTTATTTATCTAAAAGACATATTTTCAAAACATTTACATTAAAGAATTCTTCTGTGTAAACAAACTCCATTTTGTCAATGACTTACACTTAAGAAAACAATATGTCAATGTTTCTTTCTGATCTTTGAGTTAATACACACTGTATTCATTAGTAGCAAAAACAGTAAATATATTCAATGAAATAAAGGCTGTAGGTTGAGAAATAAAATCCATTATTCTCTTTTTGAGTACAATGTGAAACTAAATCCCTGTGTCTCTTGAAGTTAGGTATGCTTACACGATGAAGTTCTCTCCAGTGCAGAGGGTTAGAAATGTTGCTTACTATTTCACGCCTTGTCCTTAAGACAAATGGTAGACCTCTGGACTTTTCTTCCTTTCTACATTCCACCTTGAAGTAGCTTTGGCCACACAGATGACAACAGATCTGTTACCAGCACAATAGGAAAAAATATTCTGAATGAGTTAATCTAGCAGAATCACCTAAAGGCCTAACTTCATTTCAGAATAGCAAGAGAGAAAAATTGAGTCTTCTTTATGCAAATGATTTAGCAGTCAGTCTCCGTGTTAAAGAAGCCTTGCTTTATGCTAGAGGCAATGAATTAAGAGGTGTATCAAGCCCACGATATTCTTGAAGATCCCAGAGGTAAGTTGTGTTGTGCCCCACAGAAGAAATTCCTCGAAACACTTGTTTCTATTTTTTGACAAAGCAGATATAAAAGAGTTGAAATATTTACTATGAAATATTTGATTTATAAAATTATACAATATAAGTTTGCTCATTTTAGTGAAAGCAAAGCAAAAGGAAGCCAAACTAGATTTGGAACATCTTTTTGAAAGGCTCCGTGCACAGCTTTCTGGGGGCTTGGGACAAGCAAGCTGAGAGCGCTGCAGAGATTCTCTTAGGCTCTAAAATAAGGAAGACCCCTTGTGCTGTGAAGAGCTTAGCAGACATAATTTGTTCAAGCCTACACATTTCTACGAAAGACCTATTTTCATAACTAGATCTTGGTTGGGTTTTAGGAGTTTATCTCTTCAAACTGAGTCCTTGTAGCACATTATGCCAGTTTGTTTTGCATTCTAGATCGTTTATGCAAAGTGGAACTTGTGGCTAGCAGTTGCTTTGCTTCTGAGATTTTTTTCCTCAGGAATTGAAGTCAATCACATAAGTCACTTCATACGTAGTCCAAGTGAACAACCTTCAGAGACAGTACTTTACACATAATCCCCCAATTTGTTATAGAAATACAGTGTATCATATATAACACTATGGAAAGAGGACTCTTGGAAACTTGCAATTAAATTTCTTCATACTATACTCACTGCAGCTTCTGGTTTGTGGGTATTGCCTTATAACTTGTTGTTGATAAATTGTATGATTATAAGGACATGTAAGTATTGGGTGTTTTTCCAGAATCTCCAAATCCGGGGGTGGTTCAATACACATATTCTGCTAAATCTCTTTTAAATATTCAGTTAGATTGTGGGTCTCATTTTCATTTTTGTTTGCTAAAAGGCTAGCTTCTAAAAATACAGTCTTCCTTCAGCAAGGACCCCAGGTTGGCTTCCCTTATTGGCTTTGACTATTCTCAGAGAGCTGGGATGTCCAGGAAGCGAGGGCTTTGTAGTCCGCAGAAGCAAGAAATTATTGCACCGGTGCAGATGAAATAAACTGCTAAATATGACATTATTTGTAGTCTTCCATGATCAAAGAAATCGTAGCAGCTAGGTGCTGAATAATCAAATGGAAGGTTTATGATTGCTTCTTTATGAAAGCTCTAAAGAAGCACAGACCAGCAAACTGGAGAGCAATCAGAAGAAATGTGTTAAGGTTGCCGGCTACGTAGTTGATGAGTTGTGCTTTTGAATGCCGTGGAGAGCTGGGAATTACCCTCAGGGATAGATTTACAATAGTATATGTGTATTTATGTATACTATCTTTAATAAATAATAATCAAAGTAATTGTAACAAAGTAAAATAAATACAAGTCAATAAGTATTTTAAAGATATTATGCTGTGAGTGATACACACACACACACACACACACACACACATATATATATATATGATTTCTGCCATTAAAAGTGTATTTGAGACTTACAGAAAAATTATCTATGTCATGGGTCCCTGTACAACTAGTAATAATAAAATAGAAAAATATTATACACTTCTTTTAAATAAAATTTTTAATTTATTAATATATAAAAAATTCTATGAATCCATATATTTCATAAACCTTTTTATCCAGAAATGTCTATGTTTCTCTCCCATGAATGTGATTTTCTGATGTTTACATTTTTCTTTTTCCCTCATTATAATAAAAATAATAGTTTATATATGTTAATGTGTTAACATAAAATAATAATACATAAATTTTTGCATACTTAAGTAATATTTAAGTATTATTTTTATTGAAGTAATGTGTTTTAAGAGCTATATAATAGTTATGGAAAATATGAAAATGAGTAAAACCTGCATCTTCTCCTTCAGAAATTTGATCTTAGAAAATAGAATGGCTAGAGGCAGAGCTCAGTGGTTTAAGTGCTTGGGTAGACAATACAGTAACTGCCTTTACCTAAAATAAGCTTTGTGTTAAAAATAAAGAAAGTACATTAAATCTAAAACATGTTGGAACACTTTTAAAATCATATAAACATAAGAAAGACACGAGTTTTAAAATATCATTAGCTTGCTGATTTCTAAGAAAGAAATCACTGAAATTTTGGTGAAAGGGAGATGAATAAGAAAAAGTACAGATTATTTTTAAGGAGATTTGGTGATAAAGGGATACAATCATGAGACAATTATTTATAAATGAGTTATGAGTTCCAAGTTCATATTTAGGTACTTTTGAATATATGCTTAGAGAGGAAACCAACGAACAGCGAAAGGTTAAGGTCCCAGAAAGCAAGAACAGTTTCCTCATTCTTGCTAACTATAGGTTTATCCTAACCTGTGTTAAACTACACACAGGAGTAAAATGTAAGAAATAGTTTTAAATAAATTGCTTAACTGGTCAGCAAAGAAAAACAAAAGAAGTAATAGCAATTAAAAAAACCTACAAAAACCTGAGAAATTGAAAAGAAGATCATTGACAAGATAAGATTAAGGAAAAAATTCAAATATAACATTACTTCCCTGAGTAACAAAAGATGTACATTCCAAGGTATTGTTGGGTAATAAGCAAATTTGTCTATAAAGAACTTCCAATGAATTTTGAAAAAAAAACGTGTGTTTGAAGAGTTGAGAGTCAATAAGACAGAAAATTTAAATCTGTAGTATCAATACACGTTTCCCTTGTTTTTGTGTGTGTGAATGCGACACTCCACTTGAGATTTCTCCAAGCCTGATGTCTCACCATTAATCTTGACAATTTCCTCCACTCCACACTCTGAAGTCACCAGTCCCCGAATGTAGTAGCCCTTGGGTACTTCTTAATTTATCTCCTCTCTGCATCCATGTAACTCCATTAGGTAAAGTTTCTTCCATACACAATTACCGCTACTTCCTAACTGGTTTCCTGTCCTCAGGGCAAAGACTCTCGATACATTAACCTGTGGTGAAGTCGTAGCAATCCTATGTCATTATTCTTTTGAACAACAGCCCGCACCATCAGCACCATCCGTAGTTTCAGTTGGCCAGCAACCTCGATCCCAAAGTCAATAGTATGGCTGCCCTAGCAGTCTCCACGCTGCCTGTGTCTTGCTAAACCGTAGACTCCTTCTGGTATATCTGGCTCCATATCTATGTTTTGAACTGCTCAGTTCCTCAAACACATCATGCCATCTTTAAAATTAAGCCTTTTTTTAAAGGCTTTATCATCAGTCTAGAACACCGTTATCCTTTTTCTTTCCCTTAGAAACCTAATTTTTGCCCATCTCTATGTTACCCTTTCTCTTGCTGATCTCTAACTACTCATTATTTTTCAGCAGAGGTGTCCTTCCCCCAGAAGCCTCTTCTTACCCTTCACATACGTCTTAGGGACAGATTGACCTAGTAATTATATCTATTTCACAGTATTAACATGACCCATAATTCAATTCTGTATCCTCCACTATATATTATAAACTACATTGTCTTCTGTATTGAACATGTAGCCACTGGGTATAACTAAATGTTAAATATTCACCAAATATTTTACAATAAAATACTATATATTAGGTCCCAGTGAGTAATACAAGAACATCATTGAAGTAATTATATCTGTTACTAGTGTTACATAGATATAATATCATTTTTGGATGAGTGTATATTTGATATTAATGTCTTAATAAGATAAGTGTGGTGGTGCATGTCTACAATCCCAGCATTTGGGAGGCTAAGGCAGGAGGGTTGTCATGAGTTTGAGGTCACCTTGGGATATATAATGAGTTCAGGACTAGCCTGGACTACAGAGCAAGACCCTGTGTAAAAATAATAATAATAATAAATAAAAATAACAAAAATTTGCCTTAAAGTTATTTTCTGATACTGATCAAAAACTAGAAAAGACAAATTTTATTTATTTTTTCTTCTTAAAGTGACAATTTGTTAGGTGTTATAGATGGCTTTACATTCCATCTGAATTAAGATGTTAGCAAATGAAGACAATAAATTTATATTAAACTTGAACTCACTTTATACTTTAAAATTATCTAACATCGATAAAGAAGGGTCAAATACTAAAGGTTCAAACCTACAAAATCTTTCTAATGATTTATGAGAAAAGGATGAAAAACATTTAAGGAAAAGAAAGGAATGAACAAAGATGCCCCTTTCAGAGAGCACATTAAAAAAAAAAAATCATGAACTGACATTCCCAACACATGAGAATCCTGTGAGAGGAAATTAAAAAATTAAAATAACAGATCACATTGTGTAATAGTCCAGCCTCCCTAGCAACCATTTGCATCCATATGCATATTATATTTGATAGCTTGGCTGTGAAAATTTAATTAAAAACAATTATAAACACAGTCCCTTGAGGCTACTGAGGATTTCACAGTTCAGTTGTCTATTTTTGAAATATTTTATTTTGCAAAACTAACAAGCATACATCACTAACACTCATGTCAGGGGAGGCTAGTTCCAGAAGGACAGACTTCTTGTCTAGCTCAAGTACGCTCAGATAAGCTAACTTTCGAAGAAACGGCCCAGCGCTCTCCACCCGACGTTCAATGTTCCAAGTGAGCAAGCAGACAATTTTGCCCGTGTTTCTACATTTGTCTTTGATGTCCACTCAGGTCAGACGCGACACCAAAGAGAACAACGTAATTGAGCTGCCTACAGCCCGACTGAGTGCAACTGTGCCAGGATATAACCAGACAGCTCAGAACTAACTAGCTAACTAATTAACTAAACAGGCTAGCTGTCAAAATGAAAAGAGTTTTCGTACTAGAGAAGATAGCACAGACAAATCCATTTACTCAACTTACATTTTGCTCCTTTTTTCATTGTTTTTACTTGATTTTGATGTAAAGCTATGAAGGAAGGGAAGCCTATACTGAAAACATGACCTAGTTTGTGTTTATTGGGAGGGAGGAAAAATAATGTTAGATTCTTATTTTTCCACTTGCTGCCCAGAACCACTCAGCGATATCCGTGGAAACATAATTGATTTCCTTTTTGTTTATTTGATAAACTCAACACTTTCATTGGGAGGATGCCAGACCTCAATACAATTTTATAGTCTCTTGCAAAGGGCAGGTAGTCCAAATAACGTGTAGGTAAATTGTCTGGCTCCTAACTATCCTCAGAACATGGAAATAAGTGTCCGGGTAATAACATGCTGCTCTTCCAAGGAGCATTAGGAATAGTATTTCATCTCCTTCACTTGTACATTGATAGCTTTCTATTTTTTCTGGCATTAAATACTGAACTCCAGGAGACAAGTCTAGAGAGAGTTGTGATATGTTTTTGGAACATGAGGTAATAAAGCAAGATAACTAATTTTCTGAAGATATTAAAAACTATGACCAGGCATTCCCTGTTACAGTCTCATAAGCAAAGTTATTCCAGGATGTTTGCAATTATAAAATATGAGAAATGCTAGCAGTGTTCTGGATTCACAGAATATTATACTTAATCATGGCAAAGAGGAATTTTGAGATACAGGCATAGCCCAGTGATTAAAGTGATGGTATGGCACGCCCAAGGTCTGAGTTTGGTTCTGACCACATAAAAAGAAATTACTCAGCATGGTGGCAAAAACCTGTAATCTCTGTACTCAGGAAGTTGAGACAGGAGCATTCATGGGAGTTATTGGCCAAACTGCTGTATAGTGTACACAGTGAGCTTAGCACCAGCCTGTACTTTAGAGAAAGACTGTCTCAAATAAATAAGTACATAAATAGTAGAAAATTATTAAATAAGTAAATAAATAAACACATAAAACGAAGAAAATTATAAATGCAGAACAAATGAAGGCCTTGTCTTGTAGGTTGAATGCAGAGCCACTGGGGATCTTCAGAGCTGAAAAATCTATCAAATAAAGTCTTCAATCTAGGTGCCTTCTGACTGAACTTTAGTAACATTGACTTTAGAGTCCACTAAATACATACATAAAGAATTTGTAAGGAGTCTGATTTTTAAATTAGATTATTCATCAACATTACAACGTTAGATTTACTGTTAATGTACCTTGGTGATAAATTTTGAATAGAAGTATACTTAGAACAGTATTTTCAACTTAGTTCTTTCTAGTTTTAAATAAAGTCATATCGTGTGTCACTGTGAACATTCTCATATTGTATTTTGTTTTGTGTTTATGCCTCAGAATTCTTTAAAGAGGAAATCAGTATGTTCCGAGGCATTAGCATGTATGTTAGTGGGAAAATTGAGTCCTGAATTTCAGTACAGGGTCTACTGCAAGTACAGGATTGGCCTTGATATGAGTTAAAATTTGTTGTGTGAGTATTTCCACATCTGCAAGTTAGGCGATTTGAAGAGATTATATGATTTAAGGTTTGTAAAATGTATCTATTTCAATGAGTTGTCAAATATGTAAACCTAAAATTGAGTAGAAAATTTTTGTTCGAAAATAGCAGACATCAGTGACAGTTAAACCAGATGTTGTTGTGGAAAAGGCACAAAAAAGTGAAGTTTTTCTTTTTGACATTGTCACCTTTGGTTTTACAAGTATTTTGATAGGTCCCGGAGGTAAGATTTCATTTTGTAATGGGAAGAAGGCTCTAAAGATAAATGATTTTCTGAAAATTACCAAAAAATATTACTTCATAGATTAGAGTGAACACTACCTTCTGACTTCCAGATAATGTCCACGTATAACCCTTAACTGTATATCTATAGAAAGTTTACCAAAAAACTCAATAAAATCCTTAGTACATTTACAGAATTAGTTACAAGGCAATATAATTGTGCATGCATTGGACATAAAAGGATTTGGTGACAGTGACAGACATTAGTTGGTGTCACGGATGTCAGTATAAGCCTGGAGACGATAGGAGTTGGGCGTGCTTTGTTTTTAGATCTCCATTCAGAACATTAAAAAGCAGCACACAAAGTTTTCTGTGGGTAATTCTGAAGGTGCCCTGTGACCATTTGTTTTGGAAGAACCGTTACTATGAGAATCTGATAACGATGTCTCAAAAATGTGGAAAAGCAGCTGGATCTCTGCCTCCTCAAATTTACGTAATGATTTGGGAACCTGAGATTTTAAAAATTTATGTCATTAAATATCATTGAACACCTAGATGTATGTCTTGGTTTGTCAGATCTTATACTGATCATACAGGGCCACATGCCCTACACCAGAAATACCTACTTGGCTAAATATCACATCCAACTTACATAAATATAAAACAATATGATATGTGTGGTCTTTAAGAGGCATGTGACGCATTACAAGTGTGTGGCTGTTTAAAGCTTCATAGCTTTGATATAATACTCCATTTAGGGTGGGAAGGAGACAGGAGAGAGGTGATTGTATTTCAAGTGCTTTCTTTCTTTCTTTCTTTCTTTCTTTCTTTCTTTCTTTCTTTCTTTCTAAACACTTTTTGCGCTCCCACAGATTCCTCTGGGCAAACCTGACAGAAGACTTTTGCAAATATAGGAAGCACTCTGAGCGATAGCTTGTTATCCATAACAGAAGAACTGGAGATGTGAGTGATGAGAATGTTGACGGAACTGCAGGAATGTGCATGCAGCAGGCTCATGGCCTTAAGATGTCACCGGGGAGACAATAGCTGGAGCCGGACAGGTGTGCCTGTGAAGCAGGGAAACAGCCAAGGAGGTGAGGAGGGGCACCTTGTCATCTTTAGAGAATTTTACTTAAAATATGTGTTTCAGTAAGTCCCTACATACTAGTCCTTACCAGTACCTTGTGTCCCCAAGTTCAGAAACTTTTACCCTCTTGCTAACCCACTCCAGGGAGTGGCTTTCTCTTCGTGGGGCAATTGTCTGACCACACAGAGCTAAAAGACATCCAATCGGCCCCACTGTTCATATATTCATTTCACCCTCCCTAATGAAACTGATTCTCTAATTTCTGAACCTTCTTAGTGTTTACAAGAAAACCTACTTGCACCTTTCTAGTAGTGTCTGCAATGTAGGGTTGAATTTTACTTCTCTGGTGTTCTGCCTCACGTGGGATACTCTGTTTGTCACCATGCCATGAAAGCTTGCTCACTGTTTTTCTGCAGTTGTTTCCTTTTCTGTACTCTTTGTCCTTGTAGTTTATGTCTTAAAAAAAAAAATCCCATGTATTTTAGTGGTGTTTTGGGAAGGAGAGGAGATAAAAGGGTTTAAGTGATGTTCTCCCCACGCTCCCTTGAATTCTCTCCAACCAGACTTTCCTCCTCACAAACCCACTTCTATACCTTTGTCAAGGTCATGGTTTACTTGCCTTTCAGGATGTTTGCTATGGTGGATTACCTGCTTCCTTTGTAACTACTTTCTTTCTTTGACTTCTTAGACACACACTCACCTTATAGCTTTCATCTGCCTGGTGACCTCTACTTAGTCTCAATTCCTGTTCCTGTTTTTTTTTTTTTTTCCTTAAGAAAGTCAAAGGATTGTCTAAGTTCAACCTTAGGATTGCTTTCTTTTACTTCTAAACTTACTCCATGGCTAACACGAAGTAGTCCTCTAATATCAAATGCTCTGTCTGGTGAATTTCACTTTGATTTCTTCCAGCCCAGTCTGTACCTTGAACCACCGATTGTATTTCTATTTACCCAATAAACACAGCATTGAATGCTTAAAGGACATTCAAATTTTATTTCCCGATTTGTTAAAATGAATGTAATTAGTATGTATTGCAAACATATATGAATTAAATCTATCAAGAAGAAAAGGGAATTTTCAAAGCAGAATTCTCGCTACCCCCATACCTCAACCTCTATTCTCCCTTGTTTCTGTGTACAGAACAACATCCACTCAACGTTCCCACATTCATCCTATTAGCCGCCTCCTTCGTCTCTACTTTTGATTAGATACCAGATACAATGCATTTCCACCACAGAACCAGCCACAGTCATGCATTCCTGTGGTTGTGCTCATTTTTTCTTCTTATTTTCTCCCCCTTTCTCCCTGCCGTCTATTCACAACAGACAGAGAAGGTTTGAAATTGCATACCAGTCCTGCTTTTGATGGTCAAATCATTCCAATTGTGCAAAGTCTCCCTGAAGTGGTCACTGGCCTTTTAAGTTCATTCCCAACCCCTGAACTCACTCAAGTCACACTGCTCACAGTCGCCTTCTATCAAGCTCCACTCGTATTAATCTTGGGAACTTTGCATCAACTTCGCTTATCTGAAGGTAGTCCGTGGAGAAATTTGGCAGTAGCTTATAACATGCACACATGTATACATCAGTGGACTTTTCTCAAAGATCTTTTTCCACTTTTCTTCAAGCAATGAATCATCTCTTGATATTTAAATTATTTACTGGTCTATTTTTCTATGTTTCTTTCTGAAAAAAAAAATCCATCAACACTGGGCATACTATTTTGTTTGATCCTCTTTTCATAGTACTCACAACACAACCTTAATGGCAGGTCAACATCTGTTGTATAAAAAAAAAAGAATAAAAGTTGAAGAAATAAATAAAAGCTGTGAGATATGTATACCCCAACCGATTTCTTCTCACCTTGAGCCAGAGAGGATGGAGATTACTGAAACAGAGTTGATGCAGAGTCAACTATGGGGTAGGGCTTCCAACATCTGGTACATACTTCTGGACATCTTAGATAGAAACCTATCTAGAGGAAAGCTCCACTGAGGATTTATTGCCTGTCGTTAGGTCTTGCCCGAAGTAGATAAATCAGTAGATCAACGATAATGAGAGGCATCATAGGGCACAAGGATCTTCATTGGGAGTTAAATATGGCCTCTCAGGTCTCTCGGTTGGATGAAGAAATGGTCAAGGGCTCACAGTTACTGATTAAGACAGTTCACTGGAGTTGGAGCCCCAGTTCTCCCTTCTATCACTGCCTGAGACCAACAAGAAACAAGGCTTCATGAGGCAGAGACTGCATCTAGTAACCAGCAAAAGAATGACCACAGAGGTAGAAAAAGGCATCGACCTAGGTGATTTCAGATGTCAGCTACAACACCCAGTAGAGGGAGCACATGCCCAAGGTCTACGTCCACTAATCTGACTATGCCTAAGGTCTTACTCATTCCACCTAGGTATCATTTTTAGATGAGCGTGACATAGAAGAAAATTCTCAAAACAGGCTACTCTCCCAAATAAAAGAATGACCCTTTCCTAACATAATGGTGTGGAATATCTGAATAAACTCTGTTAATCTTCCTTAAACATTCAAATTTTGTTCCTCTTAATCAGCATAGAAGATCTTAGAAAAGCATCCTGAAAAGTTATTTAATATTTTTTTCTTTTATTATGTTTCCAAAAATCTAAGGTAAGTAGGAAAATATGGTCTTGTAGACTAACTGCATATTTTAGTGTGAGTTATGCTTTTTTTGCTGTTATCATTATTGTTCAAGACAGACACTCAAGAAGATAATGGCAAGGGTTTTGCTTAGAACAGATTCACAGCATTAGAATATTTTAGCGAGATCATTAGCATTGAGATAGAGCAAATATTGGAAGGGGCCCGTGCAATTGCTTGACAACCAGAAAGTATTCAATAATGGAGCTACACAAGAAGAATTCCTGGCAGATGACTCAGTGCTTGCTTTAGAGCACCATGCCTCCTGTCGGATCCATGGGAAGAACATGGGTTGGTGAGACACTGGCCATGACATCTGCTTTGGTGGAGAAGCACTCCATTGTAGCTATTTTGTGAACATAAAGAGAAGAGATAAATTCTTAAGGAAGGTTTGGGTGAATTGCATACAAATGTTCTGACTGAAGATCTGATAGCAGACTAAACAACTGTGAGACAGGTAATGGGAAGAAGCCATAGAGTAGAGTATGGCATCGACTTGAAGGTTTTGTCTAGACTCTTGGTGCTGAGAAAGGAACAATTGAAACAAAGAAACACTTGTTTCCTCTGGGCAATGTTTGAACTCTTGTTCTGCTGCTTAAAAAGGGGTGGTAGTGGTTAGGATCGAGTATTTCTTTACTCAAAGAGAAAGTCCTTTCAGCCTGTGCAGAATCCCTTACCCTGTGTAGGAACAGCCTCTCTGGTACAGAACTTTTTGTGCTCCTGTGTTATCATGAGCTTGTTTCATGGCCCTCAAACATGCCTCTGTTCAGTGTATTTCAGATGTTGTGGAGGTGAGCCAGAGGTCCTTTCAACACAGCTTGAATTGGGTTATGTGCAGAGACACTGTCCTCCATTGGCTGCAGAGTAGATCCTCCAGCTATAGGGAACCTGTGCACCACTGTGGCTGAATCTTGTGTTCTGCTTGTGTCGTTGTCACAGTAAAGAGTTTACCACTTGAACCACAGCACGTGAAGTCTGCTCTCCGTGATCATGAATGGTGCACAGATCTCCTCTCTAGGGAGCAGTTTTGCAACCTCAGTCATACAGTCAATATACCCAATGAATAGTGAAACGGATACTTTGGTTCTTTGGTTTTGCCCATCTTGTGCTCATGGTTTCATTGACCTAGTGAAGTTATCATACTCCTCACATACAGAATAAAGATCAATTCAGTATTTTCATAGTACAGAAAGCACTAAATGCTAACTCTTGTGTGGCTGCCATCTAGTTTAATTTTATTCCAATTGAAGAACTTGATGTGATCACCCTGTTGCATAGTTATTTGTTATAAAAATGAAATAATTTTTAAGATTTGGCAGATAATCTTTCAGAAAATTAACTATATTTGATTTGGAGAATAGCACAGCTGCTACAATAGCAAACTTTCATGATTTATTTCTCAATTCACTTATAATTTCATGATATTTAAGAGGAAAATAAATTTTTCATTTTATAATAAAAAGAACCAAGATCTGATGTGAAATGTACAAAGCTTAAGAAGGCGGGAATACGATACAATTTTGTAGAATGATGTTGGAAAAATAGATCTCTGTGTATTAGGGAATATTACTTCTGTGCTCAAGGATGAAAAACAATAGGAGAAAATTGTATCTCTGGGTGCAAATACATAGTGTCTTCTTGCGGAGCTTTCCTCATCAATTTCAAGATTGCAACAAAATCTTGTCATCAGAAAGGACAGGAGAAAATGCAGAAATGGAGCATCATCTTGGCCCCTTTCCTGCCTAGGTATTTGTGGTAGACAGAAATATTTCCAGTGCTGCTCAAAGCTGAACACAGCTTCACAGTAACAGCATCAATGCATCTAATAAAGATTTATACAAAAAGTGTGTTTAGTAACCAGACACAATAACAATAATTATCATTATTCAACTAACTTGAAGAGTCACTCTCCTGGGGTAGATGCAAAGACACTGTTGCAAAGCATTTTTCTTTCATGGACATATAACTCTGGTCCATTACCTGAAGTTTCTCACTAATTGCACGTTTCCTCCTAATCTTAAATAGTTTGTGCTGCACTTTAGAAGGAAGCCAACGTGTAAATGGGATGACCATAACTAATGACAAGAGCAAACGAGGTCGAATAAGGATACATGATCTGCGGCTTCAGACAGTTATAGGCCTGTGACCTTGGGAGACCCACGCTGCCACGACGAGTGTGTGGTAGGCAAGGAGCGAGCTGGGAGTCGAGCTCCTCTCCTGTCATCCTGCTCCTAGCAGGTCCTGAGGCCGCTGCTACTGATCGGAGGAAAAGTTTAGCTCCCTGTTCCCCTCCTGCTGCTAGTCGCCATTCCAAAGCTACCTTCCAACAGTCTACTACAAAGCAGATACTGCACCCTCTCCATGTCCAGAACGGACTTCAACTAAACTGGTTCTTCCGTTAAAATGTTTGACGATCATCCCTGGACAGGATAAGGCTTTTCTTCAAGGTCCAAAACATCAAAGCATGCACACAATACATCCATTAGGACCATGGCATTTACGAGATAAATATAAAGCGGGTGGTTTATACCAGGCAATCCCTGCAAGAGTAGCATTCCGGATCACAGAGCGACTGCCCCGGCCCCAAGCTTGACTTTACCCTGAGGGTGAAAACACGGCTGCCTAGTCATGTGCACAGTCTTAACTGCTCCCAGGACACAGGAGTAACAAAAACAACAGAATTAACAGCAGGACTAACAATAGTTAAACTGTGGAAAACAAAAAATATCCATCAACAAACAAACCAATTGATATAAAAACTGTATTATATGTACACAGTGATGTAGTATTTTTCCATAAAGAGAGACATATTTGAGGCTTTTGCAGGTAAATGGATGCAACTTGTGGCCATCATGCTTAGCAAGCGAGTCAAACTCGGAAGGTAAAATATCTCATATGAGAAACCAGGTTACAGGCATTTTATAAAACCAAATAGGTGTGATAGTGGGAGTTGGGAGGGTGAGAAAGAGAGCAGGAGGGCCGATAAGAGCGGGAACAAATCACAATGTTGTGATACATATGTGCACAGAATCCTCAAGCTCAATGTAACCTTTGTATGTCTCACGTACATACTAGTAACTACTGGGGGAAAAAAAGAAAAGAAAACACAAGAATTATGGCAAAAGATGGTGGTAAAGCAATTGAAGCCATACCTTTATTTTTCTTTTTTTTTTTAGCAAAACATAGGCTCAATGATATTAAAACCTTAATTTTTATTGAGAAAAGAGAGTATGCTATATTTTGTACACAGGAACTTTTTGACTCCTCACCAGGAATGTCATCAATAATATTCAATAAATTTTTCTTCCTTTTAAAATAAGAAAATAGTGTTTTGTAGACTATACAGTAGGAAAATGAAAGTTGCCCTTGGTCTTAAAGGCAGAAGAACTGGATGGAAGTTATGCATATGGAATTCATTTGAGAACTTAAGGGACTCTCATAAATCCATGAATTCTCTTTTCAAATTACATTAATAATATTGACCTCTATGTAACACCAGAGCTTTGTAAGGATAACTGAAACAAATCAAATGATCAGCATTTATAATTTCTCATACATATGAGGAGTTAAATTTCTTCAGCTACGAACCTATTTCTCCCCTGCTCCTTCTCTATCTGTTTTTCTTTCTTTCTTTCTTTCTTTCTTTCTTTCTTTCTTTCTTTCTTTCTTTTCCTTCCTTCCTTCCTTCCTTCCTTCCTTCCTTCCTTCCTTCCTTCCTTCCTTCCTTCCTTTCCTTCGTTCATTTGTTTGTTCTTTCTTTCCTCTTTCTCTTGTGAGACAGATTTCACTGTGCAGTAAAGTCTGGTCCTAGAATCAGTATGAGGCCCAGGCTGGCCTTGATCTTACCACACACCTGCCTCAGCCTTCTGAATGCTGCGATTTTCGGTGTGTGTCACCATGCCTTGCTACATGTGAATACTTTTAAAATTCGATATTATGTCCTATTTCTGCCATTTTCTGTTTGTTAGTTTCCTTTTCAGTTTGGATCTGCACGAAATACAGATGTTAATGATCTGCAGCTTGGGAATTTGTGGCCATAGAAATCCCTTTGGTCGCTTCTTTCTTCTCTCTTAACCCTTCTTCTCCCCACCCCATTCTTGCTGTCTCTCCCCCTCTAGCGGTCGACCAGCGTTCTTCGCGTCCTCTCTCTTGTGTTACGATCTTTGGGAACAGTTACTCGTGGCACTATCATAGGAGAGGCACCAATCGATAATCTTCAGTATCTGGTTCATTTCACTAACCACGGTCGACTTCAGAGGGCTCCATTTTCTATCAAATCCCTCTTATCTCTCTTTCTTTGCAGCTGCAGAATATTCCATGGTGTGCAAGCACCACATTTTCTTTATCATTCTATGTGGATGGGCATGTAGGCTGCTTCTGGGATCTATCTATTATGAATTTTGCTGCCATTGTGTCTATTTTAATAACTAAAAATAACTTAGAAAATATAAATTATTTTCTATTTATTTGTATTTTCTAAACCAGTATATAAAATTCAGTATTTTATTTAAATATTGATAAACAGCCATGCTTCCAAACATATGTATTTTCTAATTCTCAGGTAATCCTTTGGATACATTTGTTCTCTATCTGTAATGGATCCAGAAAGAAAGAGTGAAAAAGGGCTCTGTAAATAACATTGCTACTGTGTACTTCACGCATGCACCTGTGTGTTTGTGTGAGACAGACAGACACACAGACAGACAACTATACTATGAATAATTTTTTTCAAAGACTGGCCTAGAAAATATAGAATGACAGGAGGAAATAAAGCCAAGTGCTTATATTGAGAGTAACTTTCTGTCTCGTAGCCCCAGAATGAATGCCCTCAAACAAAACTCCTCTCAGGGTTAAGAGTGACCCTCTCCTTATGATGATTCCATTCTGAGTTCTAGAAACTCTTCCAAAAGTCTTTTGGGGCTTAGAGGTAGAAATGGATGCACTGTAACTAGAACAAAACCCTGCACTGACCCAGGCTTTCCCTACACACCATTCTCACAGTTAGAAATAGGCTTTTTATTCCTAACCTCCAATTATATCCATATGTTTTGCAATATCCTCACTATCTACTACTGGTCAGTTAAGACATAATGCCGTTGATAATCTTACTCTCTTACTTTTCATGATCAAGTAGCATTTATCCATGGGATGCAAGGATGGTTTAACACAGGGAAATCCGTACATGTGACCCATCGTATTAACAAAATAAAATAAGAAGTCATAGGATCTTCTCAATAGATTCAGAAAGGGTATTTGAATGCACACAACTCAAAAACTGGATTGCAGCAAACTAAAAAGCCTAGGCATAGCCAGAATCACAATAAACAGGAGAACACTTATAGGAGAAAATATCTCAAAATCACGCAGGGGCTGGAGGAATGGCTCAGTGGTTAAAGTGCGTAGACTAGAGCTTAAATATCTGAATTTGATTCCCCAGCACCACATAAACTGGACGTGGTGGCACATGCCTGTAATTCTAGCCCTCGGGAGTCTGAGACAAGAGGATTGTGGTGGGATCAAGGCCAGCCTGGGCTGCTGAGCGAGACCCTGTCTCAAAAAAAAAAAAAAAATAATGCACACAAAATCATGCAAATGAAAATAGGTTAAGATCCAAAACGTGTAAGAGATTCAGACAACGCAATAGGAAGAAGAGAGCCTGACTTAAAAAAATGGCACAGCATCTAAATAGATTTTTCAAGAAGATACCCAGAATACAGATAAATAATAGAATCAAGTGGGCAAGATGTTGGGAGTCCGGGGGGGGGGGGGGTGGATACAAGGTGGGGTGCGAGGGCGAAAAGGGAGAAGAATGTAAAGTTGATGTGATATATATGCCTAAATTTCATAAGCTCAATGTAGCCACTGTGTGTTGCACGTGTGTGTGTGTGTGGGTGTGTGTGTGGGTGTGTGTGTGTGTAAAATGAGGTGCAAAAGGAGACAGGAAAATGGCCAACAGGTGTGTGAAAATATGGTCAACATCTCCTACCCATTAGGGAAATGCAACTTACAACCACAAGAAGCTACCACCTCACCTCAACCTACTAGAGTAGCTATTATCAAAAAGATGAAAGAGGAACAGAAGAGCCCTGGCACGCTGTTGGTGGAAATGTTTGTTAGGACAGCCGTTAGAGAAATAAGATGACTCACTGCAGTGTGAAACTCTACCTCAATAAAACAGAGACAAAACATTTGCAAAAAGATATGAGGAGTGCTACAATATGATTGAGAAATTTTGAACTTAGTGTGCATCCTGAGCCTGCGAAGTCAGTATGTGGAAGAGACACCTGCCCTGCCTTGCTTATTGTATCATCATTCATAATCGCTGGGATACGGAACCACCAGAAGGGTTCATTATTAGATGAATGGATAAAAATGTGGCATATATATGCAACAGTATATCAGCCACAGAAAGGAAAGATCCCGAGTTTGCGATACCTGGATAAACATGGCGGACATTACGTTAGCTGAGCCCAAAGCAGACATAGCAGGACAAATGCTTTACAATTCTGTTTTTGTGTAAAGAAAAAGTTGAAATAGATATAAAATGGGAATCAGCAGAGGCTGAGGGATTGGGTATTGGGGAAATATTGGTCAAAGAACATAAAATTTTATCAAGGTAGGAGAAATCATCTCAAGATCTACTGTTCATCATAAAAATATAAATAATACATCATAAATATAAATAGATATAATAAATATAAATAATACCATACCACACACACACACACACACACACACACACACACACACACACACGAGAGTAGGGGGTTTATAATTACCTAGCATGGCACAAGGTCCTTGGTTCAATTCCCCAGCACTACATTAAAAAAACAGCTTAGCGTGGTGGCACATGTGTATAACCCCAGCGCTCAGGAGTATGAAGCAGTAGGGAGAGTTGCATAAGTTAGAGGCTAGCATTCCTGGACTATAGAGCAAGACATGAAAAAATGTTAATATGTTATATTTTAGCGTTTTTATCATGTATCACACAAACATATGTAGAAGTGTGAGGTAGTATATATTTTAAATGCCTTAATGATACTATGATACATAATATCAAAATAATGTATTAGAAACCATAGATTTATAATTTTATTTGTCAAAAACACATTCAAGTACTTTTGATCACTTCTACACATTTTGCATATGTATGTATAAATGCACACACATTTGCATGTTATTCTTTGTGTTTATATTTACATATAATTATTGAAATATAAGTTCCATTATTAATGAGACGAATGTCTCTCAGAGCATGATTAAGTGGTCTGTAGAGTAAGGAACTGCAGTTCCTACAATGGATAAGTGTCCTTCAATTCACATCTGACAGTCTTTGCAAATTCTGTGCCTAGAGTTTTTAGGTTTGCTCAAAATGAGTTATTCTCCTCTTGGGATATGTACTTTTTACATTTCATATTTAATTCGTTGCTTTTATTTAATCTGGAAATCTGAATTTCTTTGATTTGCCCTCAGCATTTTTCCCTTGAAGAGTGTTTCTTCCCAATCACTGCATATAGCTGTTACATTTCCACTTTAACAACTGTAGAGAGAGCAACAAATGTGGCACAGGCTTCTTTTACCTTTACAACGAAGTTTTGTCCCTCAAAAATTGAGAAATAGTTTTGAAATAAATGCTTGCATTATTATCTGAGGATATTCAAATATGTTATAAAAGAAGAAATAAACAGAAATGACAAAATGCAAAAAACAGGTAAGGATAGTGAGAAAGATAGTAGCTTATGTAGAGAAAGAAAGAAGCCTTATAGGACATGTGGAGTACAGGTATGGACAAGCAAACATACAGAATTCAAAACAGATATTAACAGGAGAAAGCAAGGCAGTGATCTGTAATGTGTTGAAAATTGTGAGACTGAGCAAGGTACACAATGGAGAAAATGGGGATTTCTTTTAGTAAGGACAGACTAGAAAGATTGAACCATCAACTTTGACTCTCTGACTTCACAGTTATAATGTCCTTCAGTTAGTAGCACAAATAGTATTGCCATGAGTCATTATGGTCCTGCATACACTCTGCATTAGAAACGCAGATTAAACCCACAGCGATTTAGCAGACTAACTGGAGAACCAGAATTTGACCTGATGTACTTGCCTGATGGCCTCAAGTACACCAAGTGCTTTCTACTGTCCTAGCCACCATCTGTTGGTTTCTTTGGAGACCAACATTTGGTTATCAAATGTGGGCCTCATTAGTGAGAAAGAGTGATAAAGTAGCAAGAGGCAGGTACAAGGAGTGAGGGAGAGAGAGAGAAAGGAAAAGGAAGAGGGAGGGAGGGAGAGAGAGAGGGAGAGAGAGAGAGAGAGAGAACATTGCTCACCTAAAATCTAGAAATCAGGCACTATGGCCTTTCTGCCTGCCTGTCCAGCTAGCATATCCTGTCAATCACATGCCTTTCCTTTTGCTTCTGGTAATGCATTTTAACTGGGCTTAGTATCTGCATGACTGAGGAAGCTTAAACCTCCTCTGGGAGTTTCTATGTAATGACTTCCAAAATAGCTTTCATAGAAGTGTCCTAGGAAGCTACTGCTGCATAGGTGATTTCTTCCATGGCAAGTCAGCAAAGCTTGCGTGTCATTCATTTTATTTAAAATTATCATAATATTTTAGCCCTTCGATATTAAGTTTCTGGACTTTTAACTTAGTGTTATCATATGATAAATCTTCAAAATGGCTGGACCATGCTATTTAAAATTGAGTGCTGTGGTTTGCATCATGAGTGTTTCCAAAAAATCTCATGTGTTTGGATGCGGTGGGATAACTGCATCTTGTGTTATTGGGAAGTAGAGGCTGGTCAAAAGGGGTAGGTACCTGAGGTTTAACCTGCAGAGACTGGGTGAACTTGTTGAGATGGGGGAACATCTGGGAAAGAGCTTTCTGTTCATATGTGTGTTATTGACTCGTGGGCCAAGAAGTCATGGGGGACTTTGGAGGGGTGTCCCTACAGGCAACTTGAAATAATTAAAGGAAGAAAGAAGAAAAGTTGTGACGTTGCTTCCTGGGAAAGCACTCTCCTTGTCTGCGTCTCCACACATGGACTTGCTCTTCCCTTTACTTTCCACCTATTTCACTTGGCTCTGGCTTCACTTGGCTTTCTGTTTGCAATGGGTGAGCAGCTTTCTAGACTCTTCCATGGGCTTCCAGCATTTCTGGCTGTAATGAATGGACTGTGTGAGATCTTCTGAAACTGAGAGATAAATAAATCTTCCTTCTTTTAAGTTGTGGATGTTAGGTATTTTGTCACAGCAACAAATAAGTAACTTGGACAGAAACTGGTACCAGAGAAGTGGGGTCATTACGGTGCCTTTATCTGACCATGTGGTTTGGAAGATTTTGGAACTGGTTTGCAGGAGGAGGTTGGAAAGGTTTAGCTTTTGGCAAGCTCTACGGTGAAAATCACAAAAACATGGCAAAGCAAGAAGACATGAGAACCTGGCAGCTTTCCCAGACTGAAAGGTGTAAAGTGGGGGAGAAAAGAGCACAGGGAAGTAAAGGAGATTAGGATGAGAAAGAACCCAAATATTTACAATCAGGACAATAAGAAAGATGCCTTGAAAGCACCCCAAAAGCCAACAAGACCCCATCTTTTACCAACTCAAGAATGGAGAGGCAGAAGATCTTGCTCTTAGAGTAGTAACCCAGGGCATCCTACGTAGTGAAAGAGAGTTACCTGGTGTTTAGCCATGTAAGAAATTGAAGACCTCTACAGCATTTGTTCAAGGAGGCCAGGCTACTGCCTAAGCCAGTGGCAGACCTTGGAGATGTCCTTGCAGGCCAGCCTTTTTTTTTTTTCCTAAGACAGTGTCTCACTGTGCTGTACAGTCTGGTCCTGAACTCATTATGTAACCCAGACTGGCCTTGAAAAAACAGTAATTCTCCTGCTCAGTCTCCCACGTTCCCAAGTGCTGATGCTATTCCTCCAGCTCACAGTCCTAATTTTGCAGGTTTACAGAGTATGGAAGTTGTGGGGCAAAAGAGTTGCACGTAGATTCCAGAGAAATTTCTGGAAATCAGGGAGGGAGCTCCTGGGAAGACAGTGTGTGACGTTGAAAAGAAGAAATGTAAGGTTCAATGGAGACCTCTAAAATTTGGAGAAGATAGGAGAACGGGTTGTTCTCTGATTAAAGCCATAGACTACGAGTAGAGTCAACCCAATGGAAAAGCTATGGTATTGATGGTTGCAGGCAGCACTCTAAGGGCAGGCCCACCGATAACCTTTGGAGTTCAGATCTCACCACAATTTACTCCAACTGCTGAACACGAAGCTCCAGTATTTACCTCTTGCTTTGCTGAGTTAATACTTGCTTTAGTCTACTGTCTTCTACCCTTCTGTTTTGCCCTTTAGGAATGGGAATGGTCATTCTGTGCCATTGTGTCTTGGAACTGCTTACCTGTTATTTTCACAGGAGCCTACATCTGCCAGTTTGCCTGGCATTTCAGAGGAGACTTTAAACTTGGACTTTACAGTAGTGGTAAAACTTTTAAGACTTCAACAATTTTTAGAAAAGGACTAAAAGCATGTTTTATAAGAAGATAGACATGCATCTCTTAGGAACCAGGGGTGAAATAGTATGGTTTGGACCTGGAGTGTCCCCAAAACACTCTTTTTTTTTTTTGGATGTAGTGGGATAACTGTGGAATCATGTTATTGAGAGGTAGGGCCTAGCTGGAAGGGGAAAATGCCTGGGGCTTGGATTGGAAGGATTGTGTCAACCTGTTAAGATTCTGGGTTGCTCACAGCAGGGCTTTCAGGTGATTATTGTTGACTTATGGTCCCTCAGCTAAAGAAGGGCCAACATCATGGGTATGGGGACACAACTGGCATATTGAGGTAACTATAGGGATGAAGAAGAAATATTGTTATAGCTTCTTCCTGGGAAAGCCCTCACCTTTCTTGAGTCTCCAGGCATCAGCTTGATCGTGCTTCACTTGGTTTCCATCTGCAATGTCGTGAGCAGCTCTCCATCCTCTGCCATGTGCCTTTGTCATTGCCAGATGCCCATAAATAGACTGTATGAGACCTTCCAAAACTGTAGGGGAAATAAAACTCTCCTCCTTTAAATGTGAATACCAGTTATTCTGACACAGCAACAGAAAGTAACTAGACGATGCTGTTCTTGAGCCCATAATTTGGACCCATGATCTCTTCTAGAATAAGCTCTATGGCTGACACCCTCTACAGTACTCAGTTCTGTCAACCTGGTTAGGTTACGGGTACACAGGTAGCCAGTAAGATACTATTTATGGTTGTGTTTGTGAGAGTGTTACTGATGAGATGAGCATTTGAGTCAATGGACTTTGTGTAAGGAAGATCTTGGACTGTGTAAAGAAGATCTACCCTCATGGGTGTGGGAAGACTCCATCCAATTGGCTCAGGACCAAGACAAAAGATGGACGAAAGGAAGATTCATTCTATGTTGAGGTACTATAACATTCATCTTTTCCTACAGCTGGACAGGGCCTTTGAACTCAGGCCAAACGGTACTCCCATTGTCCCTAGTTCTCCAGGTTATACACTTTATTAAATGTCCTGTGGACTGTTGGCCTCTAAAATCATGGAGGCCAGTTATTGTGATTAAACATCTCTCTCTCTCTCTCTCTCTCTCTCTCTCTCTCTCTCTCTCTCTCTCTTTCTCTCTCTCTCTCTCTCTTCCCCTCTCTGTCTCTCTCTGCCTATAGATACACTTCTATATGCATACTAATGTGGAAATCTCTTACTACATATTTTCTTTGAAGAATACTAGAACACCATCCTCTTCCATTGAAATAGCTCTTAAATTTTCTTGTTATTGGAATTAATTAAGGAGTTTGAGATAAGAAAGAAGTTGGGGTTTCAATCCCAATATTGTAATATAACAATATAATTGATCTAAGATGTAGTCTGTTTGCCCATATTTTAAAATCCTCTCCAATAATTGTAATGACCTTTGAGGACTATAGCACCTAACTCACCTATGTAATATAACTTCTTCAGTTATTTTTAAGTAAAGCAAAGAGAAAAATGATAAACAATACCACAATAATGTATTGCTCTAAAAGTTATGTGTTCGAGTGCTACATCAAGGGAACTGGGAGAGGCTGTGCACTCAGCCAGACCATCGTCCAAGCACTGAGATAGAACTTCAGTCCTGCAGTGCAACCTGGTACTTCCTGATGAAGGCATCTGTTCTTGCTTAAATATCCGAGGAAAATTTCAGGGACTATATAAATAAAGAGAACTTTCAGAAACACAGAGATTATTTCACCAATTTCTTCTTACATCAGAGAAAATTTTGTGGATTTGTCCCAATATCTTAGTCTAAGAGAACACTAGTGACACAGGATCCTTCTCCTGGATCCTTTGCCAGCTTTAGGACTTACTAGATTTAACAAATGTCGGAGGATGCCATGTTTCTTTCCAGTCCCCCTTAATCCTCCATAGGCTTAGTCACATCATCCACAGCAGACAAGAGGAACGTTTGCTGAAATCTACTGAAACGGGGACCAAGGGGTGAAGGCAGGACCAGTGATCAATCTTACAACACGTAACTCATGGCTTTGCAGTTTTACAATATTTGCAATTATCGGCATTTTCACACTGAACTTCCATTGTATTATTTGCTCTTACTGGCTCTCAATACATTTGCAAAATATTTTTAAAAGCCCAAACTAACTACACAAGATGATGTCATTCTGACTGCAAAATGATTTGCAAAGCTATTTTCTTTATGAACAATGTTTTAGCTTTTCCTGTCAGGTCCACGTCCGACTGGACTTTTTTTTTTTTTTTTTCATTGTGTTTTCTTCTATTCGCTTTTTTCCTGCCACCTTGCCTCCAGAAGCTCCTGGGAAAATTTCATTCCTTGTTTTTCAATATGAGTTTTTGTCATTTGTGATTTTCAGGATATTAATTGAATTAGTAAAAGCAAAACATTTAAACACTTTTCAGTGGAACTTCTAGTTCCTTTTGGTTTTAACTTTTTACCATCTGAAATATGAAGCTTTGTTAGAGTGATATAATGCCAACCACATGAGTTTTGGAGGTAGATTCCAAACTTTAGGTTGGAATTTTATTTATTTATTCTCTGACATTAAGAAAGTTATTTATCTCTCTGTAAAACAGAAGTAATAAAACGAAATTTTCAAGGTCATTGACAGAAACACACCAATATATATCTATATTTACCTATCTACCTGCATTGCTCCAAAATGGTAGCTGCTAATAGCTTGCCAACCCTAGGCGAAAGAAAGATTGATGACTAAGGTGATGGGTTGGTAAAAACACAGATATTGTCAATTATTTTCCAGACATGCTTTCACAGTTATTTTAAATAAAGAACATCAAAATTTCACGAGAGGAGATTGGAAAAGGAAGTAAGGCAGGTAAAATGTGAATTTGAGTATAATGTACTCATGTGTTTTTTTCCCCACCTGGTGACTAAGGGCAAGTGACTTTCCATAGCTTTTCATATCAGAGATGAATAATATGGCCCATTCTACTGAAAATGTGACAGTAAAAATTAACCTTTGTTTACTTGACAGAGTTATTTTATTTTTAAATTTAAATGACTTCAATTTAGGAAATAAAAGTATTTATTTTAGGGATGTATTAAAAGAAAATCAAGATGCAGTTCTTGATGTCATTGAATTTATAATCTCAGTAGGGAAACAAGATATATATATATATATATATATATATATATATATATATATATATATGTCAAAAAGTTTAGATGCTTCAACCAGACGGTGTGTGATTACAAGCCAGTCATTGACATAGGTAAGTACAGATGAAGTCTTTGAAGAAAAAGATTCATGTGGGTTGGGATTGTCTGAGAAGTTTCAGTAGAAGTGTCATGTGACTTGAGCTGGCTTTGACACATTTTTAAGGTTAAGAGAGAGAGGGTATTTTCTGATATCAAATGATTTGAACTATGATTTCCTATCACACAGGGATTCATTAAATTGTATTTTACTTGCTCTAATTTTTCTTAGAGTTGCAGGGTTATTCATTTTTAATGCCCAATTTTCAGGCTCTGACATCAAAGAGAGATATTTAAGGAATATTCCGTTGCTTTAGAGCTTAGCACCTTGCTCCAGTTGAAGTGCCACAAGGATTCTCATTTGTAAAACTTTATGCACATACAGGGAACTTATTGCAGAAGCAAGGTACAAAAATTCTTTCAATTTAAATTATCTTCACACTGAAAACTAAACTTAAAAATGTCTTAATGAAGAAAAACCCATGTGACCACCCAGTCTATTCCTAAGTGCCGTCTACCTTCAAATACCCGCTTCCCATTTACATATCTAATTCTTCACTCGTGGAAACAGATCGCTGCATGATTTTTGCTGGAGGAAAGAAATAGTAAAAGATCTTTGTAAAGCACATTTCTGTCTCTGAAGGTTTGACGTTAAAAATTAATGTTATAAAGGGAACTGATTTTCTACTGACTCTGACTGAAATTAAAATGGATATCGGATATTTCTGGAGGGATTTTTATGAAACAATGCCAATGGAAAAATTAGGAACTTAATATATACGCACATCCACGTACACTTTCATGGATGAGATGGTGTGGGGACCGTTGAAGTAGTGAATAAGCTGTCAGCATCAGTGTTGATTGGCTTTCATTTTAAATGCATTTGGTCTGAACCACGGTGTCTGGGGAGTGCTTGCTCTTTGTGCCCAAGAACCAAAATTAAATCTCTTTCTCATAGTTGAATGCATCCTCTTCAATCGAGCCTGAATCTAGAGATTGAGGCAAGACTGAGGATGGGCTGGAGGTAAATTTTAAGTGTGATTTTAAACATTTCAACACAAACTCCGAGTAGTTAGCTTCTGTTCCAGTCAAAGAAATAAAATGACAAATGCATAGCCCTGTTGAGAACAGAATGGGGCTGAGGTTTATATAAGTAACTTAGAGACTTTGGAGGACTTCTGAAAGACAGGAAGTTAATGGGATTCTATTTATATTAGTTTGCTTGGGCTGCCATAACAAATTACCACACACTTGGTGACTTGAAACAACTGAAATGTGTTCTTCCACAGTTCTGGAGGCCAGATGTCTAGGTGTTGGCAGGACAATGTTCCCTTTGCTGTCTCCAGGGGAGAATCTTTCCCTGTTTCTGCCAGGTTCTGGTGGCTAGAGATGCGGTTGGTTTATGGTTGAGTAAATCCAATTTCTGTGTCCACCTTCACTGTGTAACTGGCCTTCCCCTTTGTATGTTGGTGTCTCAAACTGTTCTTTCCTTTGTATTACAAAGAGACCGGCCACTGTACTTCGGACTCTGAAGCCTCAAGACTGTCTCATCTGGACATCCTTTACTTAAGTGTAACCTCAAAGGCTCCGTTTCTAAATAAGAGCATATTCACAGCTGGAGGCAGTTGTGACCTGAACATGTTTTTTACTGGTGGTCCCTACTCTATACACTGCAGTACTGTAATTAAAAAACAAACAAACAATAAACCCAAACAAAGAAACCACTTGTCCAGAATTTGCCTTAGAGTAAGTAACATTTGTCATGCCAGCTGGGAATATTTTCCAGAATGGGAGATCCCACAAGTTCCAAGTTCCATGTTAGCAAGTAACAAGAAAAAGATTGGAAAGGGGAACCGGAATCATGGAAGGAACTGATGGTCTGTGGATGAGTAACTACAATCTTCTTTCCAGTTGTCTTAGGCACCTTCTCATGGCTGGGACACAGTGCCTAGCACCTACGACATAAAAGTTGGGAAAGGTTTATTTTAGCTCACGGTTTAGAAGTCTCAGTCCATTCACAATCGGTTGGCAGAAAAGTCAGTGGAAGACAGTTGCTCACGGCACCGTATGAAGAGGGATCAGGGTTTAGGGTACAGCTGGGGTGGGAGGGATCCACCACAGCCTCAATGATCAACCACACCTTCAGCAATCTGCCACGCCTTCTAACAGTATGTGAAATCCATAGATAATCCACTACATCCCGATACACGAGACTTTTGGAGATCCAAAGTGTCACAACAAAGCTCTCATTTTCCTTGCTAGATCATCTGAAATCAAAACTGTCAGCAGAGGCTTTCACTCCTGGCACCACTGGTTGATAAGACCTGGCCATGAGCATGGTGGCACAGGAAAGTAAGGAGGGGAACGGGATTAAAAATGATTGAGACAAGATATGTATATGAAATCCTTAAGTTGAGTGCAATTATTATACATAACAAACAGTATAGGAATCATGGAAAAAAGTAAAACAGAAAAACAAATAATAAACAGCAAAACTCTCAAATAATATACATTGCATCCTGAGAAGTTACTCCTTTAATTCACTATAATCTCTGTCACTTGAGAGGAATTTTAGTTTATCTTGTTCAGCCTATTTCTGAGTTGTGTTGACAGGGCTGTCATCTACAGAGTTTGAAGCTGGCTTTTGCCTCTCAGGAAAGAAGACTTCTGCTCATTGAACTCATTCACCAGCAAAACAAAATCTTCTATAAGCTATATGTTGTAATCTATCGAGTCCTTATTGAGTTCTTTCATATGAACAAAACTAGAGAAGAAAAACAATCGTAAGACTTTAGTAGAACAGTCAGTACCATGGAAGAGAATGAGTTTTATTCAAAAACAGTCTTTATCAATTTTGTTCATGTCTGATGCTTACATGGCAATCCTATGTCCTTTACTTTGAATGAAACTTTTCTGGCTAACATAAAATGAGCTGTAAAAAAGTAATTTTAAAAGCTGACTGCCTTAGAATGATTTTTCCCACCATTTTTATTAATATACATATATAATACATAATGTTTACAATCAACTTGAGAATTTTGTGTATATATATATATATATATATATATATATATATATATATATATATAATCGCATCACATCAACTTTACAATTCCTTCCCATTCTTGGCCCTCCCACACTCTCTCCATGCCCTCTAACTCCCATTATCACACCATGTGATTCTATAGAATGCAGGTATTCTGAGTTTCCCATATCAGAGAAATCATATGATATTTAACATATTTAATCTTCTGTGTTTGACTCATTTCACCCAAATCACCACCCTTTAGGTCAGCTTCCTACCCCTAGAATGGGCTGCAGTGGTCAAACATTGATACCTCTTCTCTGAGTTCAACAGATTCCTTTATTAGGATATTTGTCAAAAGTTCTTTTTTTCTATATTTTGCTATATTTTTATTGAAATTCTTTAAAAATATGTATGCATCAATTTATGGAAGGGTAGGTAGATAAAATGATAAATCAAATCTGGCAAAATGTAATTAGTGAAATGTGAATGTTATGAAAGTTTAAAAATTCTGAAATAACTAAGTATGTCATCATATCTCTTGCTTTAAATATACATATGTGATATAGATTTAAATTTATTTAATGTAGCAATTTAATATAGACTTGTTTGTTTATTGTAACAATTCACTTATTTGGTTTTGATGTAAGTTTATCCTAAGAAAAATGATTGATTCAATCATAATCATTTGAATACACAAGTATTTACCTTTCAGTACTCAGCTAAGACACTTAAAATTTAACTTCTCTCATTTTCTTTCTCACATTTTCTAACCTTATGAATTACATTGTTATTTTTCTTTTCTCATGTGGACTGGTGGGTGAGGCCAGGTTAAAGAGTCTCAACAAAGATATAGAAAGATTTTTAAGAAGCTTTTGCCTCAGTTTCCACCATACGTGAACTAGGGTTGTCAGAGGATCGCAGGAGACAAGGCGACACTAACAGGGACCCTGAGAAAAAAGCATCAGTAGGGCAGCACTAAAGGGGGAGTTCTTGGGGTTTAGATAAAAAATTGTTTCCTTGAAAATCGTTAGTCACCTTATCTGTATTACTCTAAAACTAAGTGGAAGACTAGCAGTTGTTAGCACTGCAAACAAAGGAAGGATTGTTGTAAAGAATGAGAGGAGAACTAAAGGTACAGTGAGAAAGGTGAAGGATGTCCTTGGCCCGAAGGAGAGAGCAGGGTCTTCCGTGTGCCTGGCTCTCAGGCCCCATTGAACAATAGGAAGGGTTGATGGTGAGCGCTGCATTCCTTGGCTCACACCAGATCTGGCATAGCTAATAGGCAAGTAGGAAACACGCCTTCGGGGTCCAGCAGGTACAGGCAAGCTGCTGGTGGTGGGCATGCATGCTGACAGAAGTATACGCTACAAGCAAGAGCAATGTGTGGTGTCCCAAGAAGGATAGCTGTGGGAATGGGCTGACGCAGCAGTCAGAGCCGGCCGAGAACAATTTCCCCTAGGTCCAACATCCACTATCACCCTCTACTGCTTACAGTTAAGGGGAGATGGTTTGTGGAATCTTACCAACAAGCACCAAGAAGACACTGAGGAACACTAGTGCAGAAATTTGGTGCAAAGAGGTAAAAAGAGTAATAATTGCAGGAGAATCTAACACATTAAATAGGGAAAGTATGTTAGAACTGAAATAGATCACCCTCTTGTGCCTGAGGTAATTTTTAAGTGTTCAACAGCCCCCTATTTTCTCATGATTGGACTTAGCACAATAGCTAACATTTAATTCAGTGCCAGGTACCCATAAAATGAGTTAAAATGAATGGTCACCACAAACTTTTCAGTTAAGTACTGCTATTCTTCAGATCTGATGTAACTGACATACATTTCATTGGCCATGAATTTGGATTAGGCCAATGGCCACAATTTTTACAACCTCTTGCTGGGTGGGAAAGGGGTTGACACTGTTCTGCTTGAACAGAGGTCATAAAAGTTTTGGTAAAATTCAATCACTGTGCGCTTATATATAGGCTTATAAAACCTAAATATCGGTTAGGGGGTCAATCATTGCTAAGTTTAAATGAAATCAACTATATCAAACAAACAAGGATTATTTTTATTTTCTTACTTAGGACAGTGAAACTTGCCTCAAGAGATTAGTTGTGCTTGCCATGTCAAAAAAAGTTACTATCAATCCTTCTATAAGCATTCCAGATTATTTTTATTAAAAAATAGAGGCAAACAACTACAGTTACCAACAGTCTCCATAGCAGAATCATAGTTGAGTCTCTGATGATTTTGTCATTGCTGTTTTTTGTTAACAGAATTTTTTCAATAAATATGCAAGAATATATCATGGAGTTAAAATGTTATTTGTGGATTTTTTTTTGTGCCATATGTTGAGATAGAATTTTGAGGATGAAGTTCATGAAAGGGTTAATGTAAAGTAGAAATTTTTTGTATTA
The DNA here is from genome assembly GCA_004027205.1 of Ctenodactylus gundi. Taxonomy (NCBI): domain Eukaryota; kingdom Metazoa; phylum Chordata; class Mammalia; order Rodentia; family Ctenodactylidae; genus Ctenodactylus; species Ctenodactylus gundi. The sequence continues at coordinate 229,415 of PVKB01000807.1, forward strand.
TTCTTTTTAATTCTTACAGGATTATCAGAGTTCTCTTTTGCCAACTAAGCCTAATCATATTTAATGAAACATGCTCCTTTGACACCTCTGTGCCCACCCTGTCCAACAGGCCAGGTCACCACAGCAGTGTCCCTCTTCCCTGAAGGGAAACAGAGAATGATGAAATTCAGCGAGTTGGAAAAGGGCAAAGTGTGTCAGCAGGATGCGACATTATTTTAAAGGGAAACATGCTGGAAAACTCAGAAAGCTCCCTGATCAGAAAAACCTTTGAGAAACTTATTTTTGTTAGCAAAACATTTTTACTATGATAACAAAGGCATGATTGTTCCATTATTTATTCTATTTAGACTACTTAATATATAGAATTATTTTTAAATTTGTTTGTTTTCAAATATGTCACTTATAAAAAAGAAGACAATTTACCATAATCTTATTTAACCTAGATTTATAGCCTAAAGTGGTATTACATTGCAATGGCTCACAGTTGTATACAAATCATAAATTATACCGATGAGCTTCTGAAAGTAGTGGATATTAAAAAATTAAAACATCCAAATTTGAAGTTCCAATAAAGTTTCATATTTATATTTGAATTTTAACTATCAACTTCTTGATTAGTCAGAAAATGGGAGTCAGGAGATTTGCTCTTTAACTTGAAGCCATGATAGATTTTTCTCTTTTGAAATTTGAATTTATGAGATTATTTAGAAAAGTTTCATTACTAAAATCCCCATGAAGCCAACTGGAACACTTCAGTATTACAAACATCAGATCCTCTTCTGACCTCCCTTTTCACTTCCTGGTTGTATCTTCTGGCTCAGGTCCCCGTACTTAGTGTCATTGGGCTCCACAGCTCTTTGTAATTATATGCAATGTTTGTAATTACACCTCTTAGAACTCCAGAGTTATTATGAGGACAAAAATGAAATTACATGTGTCGCAGGAGTTTATGAACCCTGAGACAATAAATAGCCTAAGTGACCTCAGAATCCTTGCTACCTCCATTTTTGGAAAGAAACAAAATTAGTCCCTTATGAAATAGCATGTACAAACTATAAACACAATATCAAATGTCTCCCTGGAAATATTCATAAACTATTTTAAAAGGAAGATTATGTAGAGATGACCATAAACCTTGAGGGAGGGAGCCTGGGATTTAGAACCAAAGCAACAACAGTAACAACTACATCAAACAACAAGACTGGGGCTGGAGGAATAGCACAGAGGTTAAAGCGCTTGCCTACCACGTAGGAGGTTCTGAGTTCAATTCTCCACCACCAGCTGAGCCGATTGTGGTAGCACACACATTTTAAATCCCTGCACTCAGGGACTGAGGCAGGAGGATTGGCATGAGTGCAAAGCCAGCCTGGGCTACGTGGTGAGATCAGGAGCAGCCTAGACAACACAGAGAGAGACCCTGTCTTTAAAAGAATGGAAATAAAGTGAGAGCAGGAAATAAAGTGGTAGCACTCATTCATCTGCTATATAGCTTTGGAAGTTCAGTTGTTGATCTAAGCTTCCATTTCCAGATAATATGAGATAATGCATGAAGCCAACTCCTGCATAGCTACTGTGAATCTGGATTCTAGAAATGTAGGTCACAATGGTTAATAGACTGTAAAAATTCATTATCTTGTAAAATATTGACACATGATTATAGTTGATAAATTTCAATTTAGGTTATCTTTTAAACAGTTCGGAGTTGGATTATTGCCCCAAAGTCTCACAGGTTTGAATGTTATGGACTATCTATGGAAGGAACCATGTGCTTTTAGGAGATCAGCGCCAGGTTTGGAGGGGTGGATTACCTGTAGGTGGATTATAGGTGTGTGGTAGAACACAGGCATGTGGTAGAATTTAAGCTTAACCCTGGAAGGGGCGGGACACTGAGGCTGGACTCAGTAGGAGCAGATCGCTGTGACAGGACCTGGAAGGGCATGTGCTACTTCCTCCCTTTCTCCTGGGGACTTGCTTACTCCTTCCAGTGCTGCGAGGAGCTGCCTCCACCTCCACCCCTGCCAGGTGCTTCCACTGTGGCCAGCCGCCATGAATGAACAGTGACTTTCTGAAACTATACACTAAAATAAACCTTTCCTTCCCTAATTTGTGTATGTTGGGTATTCCATCACAGCCATGAAAAAGTAAGACAATAGTGCTGATTATGCTTCAGTCTTCCACATTTACACTTACTTTATTCTAACTTTCACACACATAAATATTTCATAATATTAAAATGTTAATTGCATGTTAATTATATCAACTAAGTATAATGAATCTTATTTAAATTTAAAATAAGACAACTTGTTTATATGTGGCCAATAGACCTATATTTGCTAAGAGATCGTAAGTCATATGTTATGTAGCTAAAAAGTTTGGAGTTCTGCTTGTGTCAGGAAATTAATTTTAATGACTGACTCAGTCAACTGATAGGAAAAATATATCTAAAACCATACTCAGCTTAATCTGAATAATTTTCAAAATACTAATCTGTAATTTGTAAAAAAAAATGTGCGATGAATACTTTGTTTTTCAGTTTTAGAATTATAGTCAAATGGTTCCTGGAATTTTCTTAGAAATGATAGGAAATACATGTGTACAATGAATTTATCAAGTCTTGGGACTTAAATTTTTTATGATTTTAATTTGCACTTATAATTTTACTGCTCATTCTGATATTCTGTTCTTCAAATATGACCTCCAACAAGCATGGATAAAACATTGTGTTTCTTAAACACAGATGGGGGGAATCATACGAGCTGATTGCTGTGCAGTCACTGGTAACTGAAGAGCCCACGTCAGCTCAGCTGTTGCTGAAATGGAGACCAATTTAATAGCTCAAATGATGACAAGAGTTACATTGAAAATTGCAGTCTGAAATACTCTGCATTTGATCATAAAGGCATTATAGGAAGGAAGGAACCCAGTGCCACAGCCTGTGTTCTAAAAGGAGCCAGGCTTCCGATAGCTCTGTGCTTTACCAGCTCCCAATCAAAGTAAACAGTATAAATCCATTCTTGAAACACTGTTTTACAGTCTTTGTGAAGAAAAGGCCAATTTCTTGCAGATGTCAGTGGCATTAGAATTCTGTTCCTGTGACATTTATAATCATGGTATACTAGATTTGTGAATAAGGATTCAGTTTTGTTTTTATGGGGTACAAAATTGCCTTTGCTCTGTGCTATCCAAGCTATCCAGGTGTTCAGATACTTGTGTCGAATCTCTCTGCTCTTCTCAAGGTCCTCTGTTTAGTGTCCAGCAATTTTCTTTAGCACAAACAAAACATTCCAGCATGAGGCAAAGATGGGGGTTGTTCATGAATTTTTGTTTGAATAACCATCTTAAGTACTCACTATGTAAACTAGTGAAATTATATCCTAGTGCCATATCACATAATAAGCTGCAATAAGATGAAAGCATTCCTTTGGGGAAAGAAATGTATGATGGAACATAGTGTTTAGAGGAAGACATTTCATTCTCTTTGAGCTTCGATTCCCTCTGCAAAAGGGTGAGAAGGCAAGGCCTTCGAAAGTTGCCATGGAAGCTGGGTGTGAGGTCCACGCCTACATTCCCAGCACCCAGCAGGCTAAGGGAAGATGACTGCCATGTGCCTCAGGCCAGCCTAGGCTACATAGCGAGTTGAGGACCAGACTGCACGACAGAGCAAGACCCTTTCTCAAAAAACAAACAAACAAACAACAAAAAAGTTGCATAACATAAGGAAAACAGCAAACTCATATTGTGTATGGTATTGTGTATGTAATTATGTGTATGTTGACTTCTGGGACATTAAAGTACCTACAAGAAGACACTGTAAGTAGTTTTTAGCTAAGACTAAGCTAACACTTAGTTAAATTTTTAGCTACATGAGGTACACAGACCATGCGTGATCTGGCCAGCAGAGAAGTTAATGACACAAACTACCTTCTCTGTTCAAATCTAGACTCTACCTCTTGCTAAGGGTGAAACTTGGGCAAGTGCCTCAACTTTTCTATTTTTAACTTTCTTAATTGTGAAATGGGATTAATAATAGCACCATCTTTGTAAATTTATCATGAAAACTAAATGTTCAAAGGAACTAATTAATGCTCTTAAGTATTTGTTAATGAAATAACAATCATAAGCACACAGATGGATATTACTGTTATTATTTTCATCATATATTTATTCAAAACAAATGGAATATTGTTGGTAAACTAAAACTGTCATTTTTATACTATGAGTTACAGAACTTAAATAAGAATATTATAACAGACTAAGTTAAATGTTTTGCTAGCAAAAACACATTTGAAATATGCTAAAGTAGAATAAGCTTTTTTTATAATTTGACACTTCTCAAAAATTCTTCAATGTGAAGCCACACTAAAATCAAATATCTTTTTTGTCATGTGAGGTTTTAAAGTTGTTTTATTTTGATGCAAAAAAAAAAATCATTCCAAGCATAATACTCAGTATTATTTCATGATATTTAATGTTATTCTCTGTAGGTAAACCTTTTTAAAATTAATGTTAGATAAAACAGTTTTTGAATTGATAATAAATAACAATAGGTGTTTGATTTTTTTTTTTTTTTTGTTTCTGGTTTTGCTATTAAAATTTATTTAAATTACTTAGGCTGAACTAAGAAATGCCAAGATATTAGTGCATTAGTTTAATGCTGTTGACCATGAAAAATTATCAAAAAAGTGATTTAAAACTACAACGAACTTAATGTTATTGTAGTTCACAAGCTCAACACATTTCCCACTGTTCTAAATTCAAGACATCCACAGTGCTGGATTCCTTCTGGATGTTTGAGTTCATCTCTTTGCCCTTTGGGCTTCTCAAGATGGCTAGATCTTCCTCCCCAGCCTCTGGGAGTCCTGTATTTCCCATGTCATACCACTCTGACACTAACTCTGTTTTGTCTTCAACTACCGCTAGTCTGCCCACCTAACCAATGACCCTCTTCCTCTCTCTTAGTATCAGTTGATTCACAGCACTGTTGCTATCTGCAACCTTAATTCCCCTTTGCCAAATAGACAAACACTTATAATTTCTAGGGAAAAGACTTGGACAATTTTGGAGAGATGTCATTACTCTGTCTGCCATAGCCATTAACTAACTATAATCACATGGCAAAATCTTATGTCTAATTGGGTCATTACAGTAACAAATTAAGGTGACAAATACAAATTGCATAAGAACAATAGATAATGAGGATAGGTTTATTATCTTCAAATTGAAACAGGTGACACAAGAAGTATTTCAGATAAAGTCAAGAAAAATGTGTCACAGAAAAGTTTATAGCACTAGGAAGAAAATTGAAAGGGTTGGTTTGGTTTTCACACGGTATTTTAGGTAATGACAATGTCCACTATGTGTGAATGTGGGATGTGAGCGAAGGCCTCTATCCTTCAAATACAAAGCATCCCAGACACAGTTTTATTAACTTCTATGACAGATATCTTTGCTGTTGAGATCAAAGATAGCCTGAAGGTTTTTGTTGATGTCCTAGGTCATTAAGATAAATGCAAGAAATTTCAGTGTGTCATTGAATATTTGTTATATGTGATGAACTTCTGGGCAGATTACAATACACTACATTTTAAAAACTGCAGCAAAAAAACAAAAGGACTATTAAATAAAGTCTACAGCAAATAGGAAAAAATTGATAAATGTGATAATCTGTGATATTCCTGTTATCCTTTGTATCTGGAATGCCCTCAAAGCCACATGTTTGGAATGTGATTCCACCATGGGATTAATCCATTTACTTCCTGTGCTCTTAAGAGGTGGGGCCTAGTTGGAAGGTGGGTCAATGAGGCATGACGTGTAAGGGGGGGGGGGGGTCACTGAGGCATGACCTGGAAGGAGACATCTCTCTTGATTGCTTCCTCCTCATCTCTCTCTCTTCTTCTTTTATGGTGCCACGGACAACTTTTCTCCAGGTAGGCTCTCTGCCACACCGTTCCACCACTGTCAACCACCATGAATGGACTGGGAACTTCTGAAACTCTGAGATAGAATAAACCTGTCTTCTCTTAAGTTGAGAATATTAGGTACTGTGTAGGACACTTATATATTTACATTTTCCCATAGGAGGTCTTTTAGCCTTTGCGAATTTGGCTTTACGGACTAGGAACTGGAAAGTGGATCAAAATACATCCACAAACCTGAAGAATAATCTCTTGCTTTGTAGGCTGAGAAAATAGAGCATACTAAAACACTTATGGATTTTTATTTACCATATTATTGTGGAAAAATTACGGTAGATATGTTATCATAAAAATCACAGAAAATTTTAAATGTTTCTAGTACAATTCTGTTTGTTGGCTAATGGCCAGACTGACTGAAAGTGAATCAGCCTCTTCAAGGGCCATACTCAAAACTTTTGAAACTTTTAACTCTTTTGGGTTCTTTAAAACCTGTGGCCCAGGATGTAATAAACTGGCTACATCAGTTTATTTTTAATTCTTCTACTCAATCTCTGCCTGTATCTCTGATTTCTCTAGGTTAAAGAAAATAAAAGGGAACTTGAGGAATTGGAAGTAATTTCTTTTAAATCAAGTTCTGTGCCTCTATAAACATTTTGATTTTTACTCCTGGGAACATAGCCTCTGCTTATTTTTAAGTGGGTAACTACTTATCAGTTTCATAGCATAAGATCATCTTGTGGATCTATTCTTAAATTCTGCTTGAAAAAAATCATTTTTTTTCCTGTATTGAGTAGGAAATTCACTTGTCTGAGATGTAGGAAACCTTCCATAGAACTTCGAATAGATTTTCTAGATTAAAAGACACCATAACCTACTTACACTCAAGTAAATCTCTGCTTTCGTTAGTTTATTTCCTGATTGCACATATTGGAATTCTATAAGTTAATCTCATTATTAAATGACTACGAATAGAAATAAACTTGACTCTAAAGCACTATACTGAGTTCTTTTAGACTTCTACTAAGAGCTAGCCACTAAATAGTCTATGTCACTATATAAGTGGGAAATGCAACTCTTAAAAATGGTAAAAATACATACTATTACATACTAATGATTTGCTTGAACACAATCTTAAAAGAGTAGGAAGGAATAATGTATGTTATTTATATGTAAAACGTAAAGTGCAACTGTAATTAGTAGACCCCTCAGCAAATTAACGTTTCTTCATACTTAAAATAAAATACAAAGTCATGTCTTTGTACTCTAAGCTTTTCAATTAAATAAAAATGAAAATGGCTGGCACTTATTGAGTAATTACTTCATGCCAGATTTTTAAAATTCCTTTTCATGTTACAAAGAGTCACGAGACAACTTTTTTAAACATAAAATGATATTTTGTATGTTTGAAATTATATTCCAAGTTACCATGGTTGCTTTTTATTTGTGTGACACTGAACAAAAATCTTAACTGCCTAGATTTAGTTCCTTCACTTCTAAATATATTAGCATTCTTGAAGAGACATTATCAAACATATAAGAGCATAAATGCCTGACATAAAGTAATCACACAATAATTCAATAACTGTAACATTTTCTTTTCCTTATAAGCTACTTGCAAGAATTATCTAAAACTGCTGATTTTTTCAAGACCTAGTTTCCTTTTAATTATTGTCTACAAAACCTGATGATGTAGGCAAAATTCTAGTTACTTTGCAAAATCTTTAGGCATTTGTGGACTCGAAAATGTTTTATGACTGTAAAAAAACAGAAAAGCATTTCAACTGAACAGAAGCCTATCACTTATTTCATTTAAAACTGAATAAAAAGAATATCATAAAGATATCATACCTTTTATATTTGCTATTTTATACAATACTTCCCTTGACTTGCCAACTATAAAATATGTTTTCTAAAAATTTCTGATTGAGATAAAGAAAGACAAAATATTTTCTTTGGATTTAATCCAGTAAGATATGAAGTATATTAACTTCAAAATAGTGATATTCAATCATTGCAATAATGTTTAGCCATATACATGAGAAACTGCACAAAATAAAGACAAATCGTCTTATTATCCAAATGTATTATCTAAGTGTAAATTGTCCATTTCATTATTTAGGACACAGGTGACTTAGAAAGACTCTTATTCCATGAATTGATGCTAGAGATATCTGAAGTTAATCCTGCTTTCAATTCCCATTTACTTGCAAAGTTGGATACTATTACTTCCTAAGTAATTCTGAAAAAATAGCGCCCAGTAAACATCTTTCTGCTCTTATACTTTAGAGATGTTTTATTTGATATCTGTTTTTATTTTAAAATCAAACAAAAGTGGTATTTTAGCTCAAGTAAAACATCTTTTCTAAATACTTAGTATTAACATTAAAAAAAAAGACTCCTTTTCTTTCTCTGTGCTGGAATAGAGCTGCAAGCTTCACATCTCAATTTTTAAATAATATAGTGAATGGTTGCTGAGAATAATAAAAAAATGATGAGTAATTACATGGGGAATGAGAAAGACCACTTAAAACTATTCTTGTAGGTAAATTTCTAGATCCATAAAAGATATGTTGCATTACTTAATGAAAGTATTTTAGATGCAGCAAGTCTATAATAACATTAAATAAATTAGTTCTGAAATTAAGTGGTAATGTCAGAGAAGAACTTATCTATTTTCTATTACCACAAGCAATAAAACACAGCAAGATACTATAACTATAATAAAGAAGATAATTTTATTTACCAGTTCAGATTTAATCATAAGCCTTAAACTAAAATAAAGTTGAAAATATGATCTTTTCTTTTCTGCTTTTTGTCAGAATGATCATTTTTACAGACATTAACAGACTAATATATGCTATTAAATGTTGTTTTCAATACTGTCATCTAACATATATTTATGATTCCTTTGTAGAAGCAAAGAGAAAAAAGTTAATAAAGTCTTTTCAATATAAAAATATTTCATACTAGCTAATATCTACATTAGAATAAATGCAAAATTATCAAATAAAAGGAAATGGATATTACTAGCTCTTTTATATTTAGTAAACTATTTTTTATTTTAAAAACACAGAAAGCTTAGTTAGAAATACTAAAATTAAAATGTGTTCTTAGGGGCCTATTTTATAAGCGACCTTCAGCATAATAAGATCATATAGTTTTACATCAAAACTTGGTATTAATCTGTTAACTTTGAAACCTTAATAGATGGTACAGATTTTAAAGGTGACATGGAGAGGGAATCAGAAAGTAAACTACTCAAGCCTCACGCTATTATCGGTCCTCTGGCAAGTGCGTAAGAATTTAGGACAGCTACAGAATATGGACATTGATTGGTACCTTACCTGGCAGTCACCCAAGCTGAATGGGGGGACTTAGTATTTGGGGAATTCGGTATTTAGAGATCTTCCAAAATCTTTTCTAGCTGTCACACTGGGTTTATTATTGAATTGTGCATCAGTAAACGTCTTATGTTTGGAAGCTTCATTTGTATCATTCTTCTGTGGCTCCTTCTAGGATGGGCCACCATGCAATCCCATTTTTTGTTTTCATCGACAGTGATCCTGAGTCTCTTATTGGACATGTTCTTGCAGGATAAAGGTTTTATATTTCAAGATCAGTGCTATTTTTAGTATATATAAAAGGCAAACTGAAGGATGTTATGATGTTTGGTAACTTCCTCCACTTTTATAAACTGTAGAAGAGATTTCTGAACATTTATAATTATCTTGGACTAAAATTTGGCACTAAAGACATGATGAATGAAAACATTATTTTACCAGAGTGATGGGAAAACAGAGCAAAAGCAAAGAGAAAGCACACAGACTCCAGGTTTCAAAAGGCATTTAAGAAACAGGACTCTACCTCCTGCCTCAGAAACCAAGGCAACAGGGCTGGAGGAATGACACAGTGGTTAAAGCACTTGCATTTCAAGCAAAAGACCCTGAGTTTGATTCCCCAGCGTGTGGTGGTACACACCTGTAATCCTAGTACTTGGGACGCAGAGGCAGGCAAATTGTCCAAGAACCTGTCTCAGAAAAAGGAGAAATGAGGTAACAGATGGTTGACCGACATGGCTTCCCTATGACAATTTGAACCCGGGTAGGCATGGTGTGTGCGTGAGTGATGAGCACACAAAGAACTGACAGGGACAGAATACAGCAATATCCAATGCAGCCTTCCTACTGTGGTAAGGAGCGGGGTGTGCGAAAGGGCCAAAGGCACCTTGGGAAGGTACGCTTAGGGCAGAACTGGAAGTTTATGTGAGTTTTCCTGGATATGGGACTTCTGAGAGGCCAAGAGCAAGTAGATGAGAGGGAATTATTATAGCTGTTGTCTTAATATCTATTTGAATCATATCTAATAATTTAGACAAAGAACTGGAGACTAGAGACTCGAGACCATGAAAGGTTGGATACTAGTCTACAGCGTTGGTCTCTTGAGTCGTGTTCTCAGTTTGGATAATGCTCTTCACACAGTGTCCTTTCCCTTTCTAACCATTCCTAGCCTTCTGTCCCTTGAAGCTCAAATTCAGCACCAGAGACTGATCTACCAAAGAGCAGATGCTCCCTTGCTGTGGGCTCCTGTGTTCTGGCTTCCATGCTAAACTTCTCTCCCGTTTTCACACGGAGGGCTTGGCTTTCTGTGTATGCACACTTGGCTCACGGTTGGCTTCTCCTTCGCTTTTTCTCACATGGTAACCTTCCTGGTCTTAGTAATAGGACTAAGTTCTCTGAGCCCACCATGAGAACTTCCGTGGCAATGGCAGCTGGTAAGTCTTCAGTGGGGAACTGTCTCCCTAAATCCTTAGCCCATCTTCCTTCTCTTCTAATTTATCAAATGACCTGCCTGGTCCTCTTCTGCTCAATCCCTGCCACACTTACCAGCCAAACAGCCCAGTCCCCAACCCTAAATCTGACCAGTCGCCCTGTACCAAATGAAAGCTTTGCTCTCTCCACATCCGAGGCCTCACACTTACACTTGATAACCTGGTGTAACGTCATAGGGCAATAAGATTTCTCTTGCCACTAGTTTGGTTTCATCTGGGCCCTTGTTTGATCTAACATTTGCCACAATCCAAAACTTCTCTTTTCTTTTTTTCTAAACTTCCTTTTATGATGAAGAACACAGGCAGTAATAATTAATATGAATAGAATTATACTTCATTAGTTGTAGAAACAAGAGAACATTTATAATAACTGGTGACTATACTGCATAGTCTCACATTTAAAAAAATATAGAGATTTCTGAGAAATGCCTGTTTATGATTGTGGAACATCTGAAAATGAATAGCCAACATTTCTACAATGTTTACTATGTGCCAGGCGTCATTATAACCACATCACGCATAGTAACTCATCCCATATTCATAATCTCTCCAAGAGATAGGTTCTGTTTAGATCATTCATATTTTACATATGAAAAAACCAAGGCATTGAGCATTTGTGCCGTTCAAGTTCCCATCTTTGGTGAATGGTATAGCTGGGACATTGATACCCAAGACACCTGCTAACTCTCTACACTGATTGCTTTTGTTGACTTAACATAAAAAATGTTAATGAAAATTCCTCTTAGATAATAGTATCATATTCTTAGATATTCTTCATACATCATCTTTTCAATTAATACAAGAATTTCACATACATAAGGATGACATAACTTGTTGAGAGACAAAGTTGCGTTACATCAGACTATTAAAATTTGTATATTGTACTATACCAGAGGGGGATTTTATTATAGTTTGGAACATGAATAACTAACTAAGGTCATATTAGTAAGCAATAATATTTTTAGCATTTTGCTCCAAATTACAAGGGAGTTAACTGTAAAATTAGATTTGCTTTATTTTCAGTTAGGTGTGGAATCTGGAGCCATGCTGTGGTGTTATAGTGACCATCCATTTCTGCTCCCTTTGTGACATAGTTCCCAACTTGATATCCACGTGTAGCTTGTTTTCTATTCCTCTAATGTTTGTATCTATTGCGAGAAGCTGGTGTTATGGTTTGGGTCTGGAAGGTCTCCCAAGGTCTCAAGTACAAGAATTTGGTGTGATACCTCTGGTACGATGTGCTCTAGGGAGTACGGCCTGGATGGAAGAGGCTCGCCTGGAGAATTTGAGATTAGAAAGCATCCAGGGCAGAGCTTTCAGGGCAAATGACTGACTAGTGGGCCTGGAAATGAGACAGCACCCATTCTGGTGTGGGTCACACAACTGTAAGCTTGAATAAACAGAAAGAAAAAGAAACATAGTTACAGCTTTTCCCGGGAAAGCTCTAGCCTCCACTCTAGCCTTCATATCAACTCACTCATCCCTCACTTGGCTTTCTGTGTCAGCCATGCCAAGCCTTGAAGATTTTTTTTTTTCTGACTAGACCTCTGCTATGTGTTTCCACCGTTGCTGGCTGCTAATGAATGAACTGTGAGAGATCTTCTGAAACTGGGAACTAAAATAAATCTTTCCTCCCTTAAGTTGTAGATGCCAGGTATTCTATCCCAGCAACAAATAAGTGACTGAGGAAGCTGCCTTTTTTTTTTTCAAACGTTCACTATAAAATGAACACACCCATTCTTCGTTCAGTGAAGGAAGGCATTTCCCAGGCGTCGGAGGCAAACTTTTGATTCCTTCTATCTGAGACAAAAAAGCATTCCCTACATAGCGCAAACTGAGATTGCCCCTCAACGGAGCATACTGACTTTCTGCAGGCTGAGGCGTTTCATCTGTGCGTGACATTTCCTACCTAGAACCTAGTGACAGAATGAACAATTTGTTCTACACGTGTTCCTTTGCCATCTCGCTTCTGTGAAACGTTCACTGAAAACACTATTATGAGAACCGATTTCAGGCTTTCCCCGTCTCTCCTGCAGCCTTATCCCGGTCTCTCTGGTCTCTGCGCACGACACAGTAAATGTGACAAGACCTGGAGATACCGGAGGAGGAGGGAACATCTTGGGCTATGGTGTCCGCATCATCAGAAAGCAGGAGGGATTTATTCTTAACTGGGACACTAAGAACTCCAAAGTGTCTGAGTAACATTTGCAGGATGGGAAGTTTGCAAAATTCAAAGAGAAAATATTTTTATGTATTTTATTTTTAACTTATGCTTATTTCAACCCTTTTGTAGGGTAAACATCACAATTACATTATCATCACTCGTGACTTTGGTGCTAGCAGAGATCAAGTATTTTCATATTATAGTTGTGATATCATATGCACACAGCTGCTTGGCAATTAAACTAGCTACTATGCTTACACTAAGAGTTTGTTGTTTACGGTATTAAAGATATTTTTAAAAAGGACAGACTCTCTCTCTCTCTCTCTCTCTCTCATATATATATATATATATATATATATATATATATATATATATATATAAAGTTTAAGAGTCAATAAGAATCAATAATCTTATGAAACGGCACGCTGGGTTGGAGGACTATACAGCAGTCTGGTGCTTGTGTAGCAAGCTCAGGATCCTGAGTTTGATTCCTCAGCACCCCATAAGTAGGAAATGATGGCTCACACCTATAATCCCAGTACTCAGGAGGCTGACGTAGAAGTATTATCCTGAGTTCAAGTCCAACCTGGGCTACATAACGAGCTCAGGTCCAGTCTGGACTACAGAGAAAGGCCCTGTCTCAAGAAAAAAAAAAATGTTATGCTAGAGAAAAAGAGTAGAGCACTTGGGAGTCTTTTCTGCTTTCATTTTGGAAATTAATATTGAGCTTCTGTGTGTCTTCACAGAGGACTAGAGAAAGGATGGTTTGTACTCATGAAGAACTTTTGAATGTGGCGATATAAGCAGACAATCAACAGTCTCAGAAAGGTCAAAATACACTGAAACAGTTCATGAGGCACCACAGGGTCATGCAGGGAAATGTTAATATTGATCAGAGAGCAAAAACCAGGCACGAAAGGCCTAGGCCAAGGGCTTTGTTGCGGTTTTCATAGACCCCATGAGACAAAGCAGGGCCAAATAAAGAGTTCAGGACTGCACAGGTGAAATGAACCTGGTAGATTTCCGGTACAGGACTGCACAGGCGAAATGAACCTGGTAGATTTCCGGTTCAGGACTGCACAGGTGAAATGAACCTGGTAGATTTCCGGTACAGGACTGCACAGGCGAAATGAACCTGGTAGATTTCCGGTTCAGGACCGCACATGTGAAATGAACCTGGTAGATTTCCGGTACAGGACTTGTCTCTAGTTTCCGTTTCCTACTGAGGTGATTGGGACAGAGGAAGATTACCTTCTGGGGTTTATGGATCAGATGGGGGGAGTGGATCTAGTCTTGGATCGGTTGCTTTGTAAATAAAAGTCACGCGTAGGTGGGGACTCACTGCAAACTCTAAGAATTGGTAGGTCCAGGAATAGCAGTCTCTACTCAGCTGGAAAGACCTACAAGACTTCAAAATATCCTTAATAACTATAGCATTAACACATACGAATATAATGCACATTCCAAAGAGCAAGTAAGCGTTTTTCTCATACCTCTTGCATCATTGTACTCCAGGCTTTTTTCATTAATCTAAAACGCCTCTGCTTTCTATAAAGACCAAGTGCTGACGTTCTTGTGTTCATTTTCATTGATTGCGAGGTGAAACGTGCCCATGAGGTTCTGCAGGGAAATAAGCCAGGCACCAAACATGGAGCTTGGTCCCCCACTAGCAGAGCAGGAGTTGAAAGTGGAGGTCCGCAGTCCTTTGAACAGAATGTCCAATGGACCGGAGCACCATTACTACAAGTGTGTCTTTTGATGCTTGCTTCCTGCTGAGTACGCCCAAAAATCACTTTCTAGAAATCAGATGTGTCAGATGAGGACTCCACCATGCTGACTTCACAGCGCTAGGATCACAAGGATCCCTGGGACACGTTGGAGGAATTCAGCATGCCACCGCCTGCATGTGGCGAAACACATCAATATTTATTCAGGTATTGGTTTTATCTTTTTCCTATTTAGCACACTATGTGCTAAATAGTAATGCTGTCGTAGACTATGTTCAAAGAGTTGGCAAGAGTTCTTTTTGTTTTCTAAATTTTACATCCGTGATAGTATGAAGAAATGTACAAGAGAATTGCCTAAAGCTTTAAGAAATATACCTAACTTCATTCCAACAACATTCTGATCTCATATATATTGGTATGTTTTCAAGCACATGTAGTTTTAATAAATATGCATAAGTATGTCTAAGCAGATAATTAATATTTTACATATACTACTATATATATGTATACCATAATCTTAAAGGTAAAAAATGTCTTACTGAGTCTGTAAATAATTAAGTCTTTATATTAATGTGTCCATGACAATGACCATATACACTTAAATAATGACATAAAAGCATAGGTTAGTATTTCATGAAGTCATATGTAATTTGCGTAACTTTTTGAGGAAAACTATAGAATAGGCAACTCTAAAATATTGATATGAAGCCTAATTTGCCCTTACTCCATTGTATCCCATCTTTTTTGCTTAACATTGTTTTCCTTTTTATCTGAATTTACAATATAACTTTATTCCTAAAACATAGTCTTCTTGTCACCTCATGATTAGCAACCAAGAAATATTTTCTGATCTTCTGGAAGCTGTGCAATCTATACGCCAACCTAGGAATTCTTCTAAGCTGTGAGCCACTCCATCTTCTCCTTATTTTTCAGTAGGGCACTGTGGAGCTCTGGTTCTTTGAGGATCATAAGCAGTTACCTTGCCACATGACAATGCCTGGAATCCAGTGAGCCTGAGGGCAGATGTTGAGGTAGCTTTGTGCAGGCTTCTCAGAGCAGGTGTTTCTTGAACTGACCTAAAACCACAGGGGAAATCAGCCTTCCCAGGTTGTGACCTCTGCAGCTGTTTATCACCATTCCTTACTTGTGTCTGACACATAGCTGGTGCTCAATAAATATTTGAGCTGGTTGAAGAATTGGAGGAACATAGAGTTGTTCACAGCTGAAGATAATTATCTGGATTTGCATACAGATTGCCATTAATATGGAAGTCAGAAATGGGTTTAAAAATAAGTTGGGAGGGGGGGTACCTGGGGTAGTATTTCAGAGGTTAAAGCACTTGCCTAGTAAGAGCAAAGCTCTAAGTTTGATTCTCCAGCACTATATAAACTGGATGTGGCGGAACACACCTGCAATCCCAGCTCTTGGGGGACGGAGACAGAAGGATTGCCGTGAAACTGAGGTCAGCCTCGACAACAGGAAGAGACTCTATCTCAAAAAGAAAATAATTTGGAGCCTCTAATTATCATCTCAACCATATAGTATTCACATTGTACTTTAAGAAGGCTGTACTGAGGGTGAAGATGTTATCCAACATAAATTTTTATATTCTTAAACCACCTAGATTTTTGTACCCTGCATTTTTGTTAGTGTACGTCTGCAATATACAATGGTTACAACGAACTTGAAAACTCAGTACACAGTATATCCTGCAAGTTCATATTCCTTTCCCTTCCCCCTTTTGCCCTCCCTTCTCTCCCTCAATCCCCTCCTGCCCTCTTCTCCTGATTTCCAAGATCTCACTCATTTGACTCTATCATTTATTTATGCTCTGGGTTAACATACTTACTTCTGATAAAATCTACTGTGGCTTCTAACGTAAAGTTTGACTTTATAAATAGGCCTGAGGGTGCAACTCCCAGCTTCCTACTGAAGTATTTACATATCCTCAGAAAAAGATGCAATTTTGACATGCTGAGACAATTTTGTTTCCAGAGTTTGCAAATATTTCTATTCTTCAAATGATGGGAGAAGATGGAAATAAGAAACCAACGATTCATTCATATTTTTGTGACCAAAAAAAGAAGGTTTACCCCATACAAACAGCATAGGAAAGGACTGTACCCCTCGCATCATCCCTCTTCTTTCTCAGAGATTCAGAAAGTTGCTAAGAACAAACCAACCAAACCGATTTGTTGTCCCAACACTCTGTCTCTGGGGCTATTCTAGAGGTAGAAACATCCTGTATCTCTCCTTTCCTTCTCTTTTTTGCTTCACTGTCACCTTTCAGAGATGACAACAAGATACTTTTTTTGATTATACTGTTTAAATGCACTTGTATATAAAATATGCAGACTATGTGTGCATTCATATTCAAATGAAAAAGAAATTTAAATAAAATAAAATATATAGAGCATCTTAGACCAATCAAAGAACCTGGTTGAACAGGTGATAAACCACAATGCAAGCCAATAAAAATGATTATTAAAACAAGTTTAAGAAAATGTAAGGATCTAGCAGGCCCAGCGACACAGGCCTGTTAATCCCAGCACCCTAGGAGGCTAAGGCAGAACGGATTAAAGTTGAGCTCAGCCTGGGCAATTTAGCAACTTAAGGAGACTGTCTCAAAACAGATTTTTTAAGTGAGGAGGAATATAGCTCCCACATAAAAGACCAAGGTTCAAATCCAGTAAAACCAAAAGGAAAAAAGAAAAAAAAAGGATTCAATATAATAGAACAAAATACTAGAAGATATTATTCACTGTCTGGATGAGCAATGGCTTTGTAAGAGTTTAGTCTAGAAAGAAAGAAAAAGTTCCCTAGTCCATTACATTAAGAGGGAACCCTGTTGTGTTGCTCCCTCTCTACCTGCAGAGCTTGCTTGTGGCTTGGCGTCAGCTGTTCCTATGTCTACCTTACGTACCACCACCGTCTGCGAGCTCTTCGAAGATTTCAACTCTATAGCTCAGGTCTCTAGAGACCAGGGTCACATATTGTGCATTCATAAGCATTTTGAGGACTTCGTTACATAAACTTACAAGTAAAAATCAGAAACTTAAGGAACAGGAAACTAAGATTTTCAGGTCAACAAAACAGCACTAGAACTCCAGGAGAAAATGTATTTTAAAAAAGTCCACATTCTTCAGACATCTGAATTCTTAATCAACTATTTCTAATTGAGCCCAGGCTTAGTACTGAGCTACATTATCAACCCAATTTTTATTATTGTTTTTGAGACAGTGTTTTGCTAAGATGCCCAGGCTGGGCTTGAACTTGTGATTGTCCTGCCCCAGCCTCCTAGAGTGTTTAAGCTATAGGCCTGCACCACTAGCTCAATCTCAAGAAAGTATTTTGAGGCATTACTATCTAATGTTGTCGGAAACCTAAATTTTGTCTATGTGCATCATGAAGTCTGAATGTCCAAAAAGCTCCTTTAAAGGAGCCACCTCTGGAATTATAAATTTCATTGTTATAGTTCTCTTCCTATGTGGACTGGTGGATGAAACCATGCTAAAGAATCCCAAGATATAGTAAGATACAGAAAAAAAAAGAACTTTTGGCAAGTCACCTCAATAAAGGGCTCTGCTAGAACCAGAGAAGAGGCATCAAGATATGACCACTGCACCCCATTCTAGGGGTGGGAAATTGAGCTAATAACTGATCATTTAAATGTTAAAGTGGATCAGAACCAGAAGGGTATGTATATTACATGTCACGTGGTTTCTCTGATTTGGGAAACCCAGAACACAGGCATTCTACAGAACCAAATAGGTGTGATCTTGGGCTGAGGGTAGGCGAGGGCCAAAAATGGGGAGAGGATGGTAATATTGACATGATATATATGTGCACAAAATTCTCAAGTTCATTGTAAACATTATGTATTGCACATTATATTAATTTAAAAAAAGAAGTCACTTCCAACTTAAAAGGCTCTACTGTCACCATAGCAGCATCTAGCAAAGAATTATCCAGGGCAAAAACAAGGAGGACTGAATAAAGTCAGCCATACATAAGTGGCAGAATCGTAATCCAGCTGGGGGTAAAGTTAAGTCTAACAGGTTGATAACGAGGGAACAATGAATTGAAATATATGGGCTAGAGAATAAATTCAGTGCTTTCCAATGGGCTTCCATCTTGGCAGACGTGTTCTGGAGATATCTTTTCTTTTCATTTTTGTACTAGATATTGGTCCAAGAACCTGACTTTTTATGTTTTATTTTGAGACAGAGTCACCAAATTGCCCAGGCTATGCTCAGACTTGTGATCCACCTTCCTCAGACTTGACTCACAGAGTGCTAGGGTCATAGGCCAGCACCTCCAGACCCAGATCTGAAAGTTTCATTTCTTGTTACTAAGTATATAAGTACAGAAACATATGGCAGAAATAAAATGGCAAGATCAGTTATGCAAATTTTGAGTTTTTGTTGCCCAGAGTTTGAAAGGATAAGTCAGGAAAATATTATAGTATAATCAGATAGTATTATAGTATAATCAGATCGCAATCATAGATGAAACCACAAGAACATATGAACTTAGCCATGAAAAATAAACAGAATAGAAAGAAAATTTAAATAAGAATGTTGAGAAATCAGAGTGAACAGTTACTTTCAGAATGGCAAAAGTATTTACCAGAGTCATGTACTCTGAATAGAGATAATATATTCCTTTTAAGCAGAAAGACTACAATGCCATAAATATATATTTACCTTTTAAGTAGCAGCTCTATTATTGGAAGAAGTAATATCAAAATGGAGGTATACATTCAAAATCTTTAGGGACATAAAGATGTTTCATTATAGAAATATTAAAGTGAAAATCATGGACCCCAAAGACCATGGACTTCTCAGAGAAGAGGAAATGACCAGTAGTGTTCAAGTTCAAACGGGTCCATTGATTTAGAAACCAAAAACATATTTCTAAGACCTCAAGTGCCAGAAAAAAATATATAGTGCAGCAACAGAAGAAATCTACAGGTATGTGAATCTCAAATACAGAAGTAATTAGGTCGAAGAATCAGTGAAACATGTAGGGATAAATGGAAAAAATTTCAGACTTTGACCTCATATCCAAGTCCTTTAAAGTCCCCAGTTTCCTCTGAATGAATAACAGTGTACTGTGTTGCTAACTTTTTGCTTTGCTACCACTGCTTTAGCTATTTAGCCATATATATTTTTCCACTTAACATTCAGTTATGTAATATCCTACTTTTATTTTACTTTATTTTTGCTCTTTAAATATTAGCATAAACTTTACTCCTCTTCAATACTGTATTTGAGAAAATATGTAAGGTTCCCACAGATCTCACATGTATACTCTGTCATTTATTGTTTTTTCCTTGCTAATTCTAATTCAGCGAGATTTTTCTCATCTTTCTGAGATCACCTACCTGCCCATCAGAAGAAAGACTTTGCCTTATTTCTCTCAGTATTCACAACACGGAGCTATGTCCTTCCATTTAAATATCGGTTTGTCTACGAAAGTTTCTGGGAGTTATCAATCTCTTTCCTCAGTGTTCAAACCTACTTCTGAAGAGAATTTTGTGGAACACACATTGAATTAAATTCTCAAAGTTGAAAAGGGATTTCCGCTGCACAAGTTTGGAAACACTGCTCATTTCATCTCCCTGTTGCACACAGCAAGGTAGGACTCTGAGAAGCCATGATTAATTTCATACTTAACCACATGTCAGCAGCCCACAGTCCTGCCTACCAAAAAATTCATTCTTTGAGCGTCTAAAAGTTCTCCATAGTTTACCCTTCAGAGAAAACCTTGAAACACTTGCTTGGCTTTTTACTTTCTCCCGTCTCACCAACTGGTCTACATTTTGATTAATTTTGCATTTCCACGGAGGCTTTCCTGGTTTCCAAGCCTCGCGTTTGTTCCCCTCGCTTTATCCTTGCACAGTGTATCTTCTTACACCTCCTACCTCCCACTGTTTCTCAATTCCAAACGTGTTTAACATCCCCAACTCCCTTATGTTTCACCCCAGCGAAGTCATTTTCATGCTCTGCCATGCCAAATCTAAATCAAAATAAAAACAGGTTGGATTGCTTTCTTCCTGTCCTCACACTTAAGCTTTTGTCTGAGTCTCAGCGGCTTGTTTGGCTGAAGTTATATTCCTACATGCGAGTAAAACATGCCAGGCTTTGCCTTTGTGGAGAAACGACTTGGGAGAAATGTCCAGTTCTGCTCTTGTTCGCTTTAAAGATCTCTGGTTAATCTGGCCAATCTAATTTTTAGGAATGTAAGAGGGCTTTAGAAATCTCAAGTTTTACTTATTTTTTTTCTCCTTTCATTTGGCTGGCTGTATTCAGATAAGCGATTTGGAGGGAAGGGAGTCTAAGTCTCCTGTGCATTGTGCCTCACAGTATCAATTCTTTAACTGTTTTCTTTCAATATAGAAAAAATTCACAGAGCAAGTTTATGTTTTTGCTTTTATTTGTTGATTACTTCCTTCTGAGAACGAACATAACGAATGTAACTCATAATCATGATCATAGTTTGTCTAAAATTTAAAATGCAGTGTCAGTTTTCACTTCCTGCACGTGGTGCACCCACCCCATAGAGTTCCAGCTCTAGATGGTTATTTTACCATGTAAATCTGGTGCCCATATTGCTTTACCGCACATAGGGTCATTGTTCACTTGACTTTAGTTCAGTGCCTAACAATAGCCAAGCAAATGCACAAACAAATCAGCAGCAGCAAACACCAGAAAAGGAAGGATAGGCGTGTATTTCTTTCTTCTTCCGATGATCTAAACATTAGCAGAATAATAATGACTATGTTTTTTATGTTGGTGTTGCTGTGACTGGTAGATTCGTCACATTGATCGTGCAAGCGCTAACATCAAGCTGTTTTCACATAAAAAGAAATGTATGAATCTCAATGCACATTTACTGAGTCTTGACAAGCACATTACGTAATCTAAACACCAGTCAAGACGTAGATCCCAAACACATTGCTAAGTCCTCTCTTTTCAGGTCTCCTCCTGTAGTGAGACCTTTCCTTGGGACAAATTACTTGACATGGTTTTATCCTGTACTTTTGGTCTCTGTACCCTGATGCCGAGCTAGGACAAGTGAGTCATTTTGGTAACCAGTTATTTTTATAGTTTATAAAACTACCCCATATTCCAGTACTCATTCCTATGTGCCAACATATTATAAACATTACTAGTTACTTCTCAGAGCAACAAATTACCAGAGTTGTAAACACTGACTAGAGATAATCATCACTTCGAAAAAAATGTCATAAATTAGATGTTTATTTTTATATAATAATTTTAATATTATAGAAAGTAATATTTAAATTAATATATAGATTAAAATAATTAAATAACATAGGTGTAAAGCAACTATATATGTAAATATAAAAACTGTAATGTTTCCTTAAAAAAAAAACAGATATTTCTGGCTTAAGGAATAAAGAGGGTTTCAGTATACATGAACTATAGTTTTCAGAGATAACTTAGGTCACAGAAAAACAACTAGATCAAAACTCCAATGACAAGATACAAACAACAACAAAAAAAGACCTTGACTTTCACAAGACCATCTTGTCTTCCCTCATTTCTACATTCCTGCCTTAAATTCATGTTTTTCCAAACAATTTTTATCACTTGAAATCAAAACATTAAAAATGAAAAATGGCAAACCACCTAAAGCCTCAAAACAGAAGAATATTTTGTAATACAAAAGATAATTTTCCGCTTTGATGCCAATGGGAAGTAAATATAATTGATGCTTACGTTTCTGGGTAAAGCGTTATTCAGATTTGATGAACATTCAAGTTCTGTGCCAATACACCAAAGCACATACAGTAGTACCGGAAAACATAGTACTTATTAAGTTTAGAAAATTATTGCCAAAATCCCCTTCCAAATATGCCCCCTCACTTTGAATGATACAGGAATTGTGTTCAAAGCAAAAGGGAGGGTATTTAAAGAGATTAATGGCAGTGTGTCTTTTACTATAAAAAAATCTTCTTTAAACATAAACTGTATTTTCAACCAAGCCCTCTATTACGAGGGCGTGATGGCAGCCCCTGAACACATAAAGCCAACGTCAGAATTTACATTACATAGGGTGACATATATTGATGTACATTAAATATATTCATCTTCTTTTCAAGGAACAAAACTAAAATGAGGACAGAAAAAAGGAACACAGAGAAAAGAATAATAGAGGAAAACAAAGGAAACAGAGGTATGGATATAGGCATGATTTTTTTTGATCAAAATCCCCAAATCAGGATGATTAAAACAAAAACAAACAAACAAAATGAGATTACATGAAGTTACAATCTTCTGCACAGCAAAGAAAACACCCTGAAGAGACAACCCTTTCTCTGCATGGGAAGAATATTTGCAAACAAAGGATTAATATTTAGCAACAAAAAATCTGAAAAATAAATAAATGATTTGAACAGATATTTTTCAAAAGAAGATATAAAAATGGCCAATGATTATAGGGAAATTCCTAATCATCAGGAAAACGTAAAGCAAAACCATCATGAGACATCATTTCATCCTAGCAAGCATGGGTATATTCAAGTGGCAAATTATAATGAGTGCTGCAGAGAATGCAAAGAAAAGAGAACTCTGAGATAATGTTGGTGGGGATGTAAATTGGTTCAGCCATTATGGACGGCATATGGAGCTTCCGCCAAAGACTTAAAATAGAACCTCAATGAGATCCAGCTACCTCCTTAAGAAATAAAGTCAGCACATTAAACACACACTTGCACTGCCATATTTATCGCAGTAGTATTTGTAGTATTCCAAGTATATGAGCAAGCGAGGTGTTCATCACTGAATAGGTGCGTAAAACAACGTGGTGCATTTATAAAATGCAATTTTATAAATTCCCAGAACAAAATTTTTAGAAAATAAAAATACAAATTATTTATTACCTGAACTTTCAGAATAAAGAAGTCTTTGTATCTCTGTTATTATGATTAAAATTACTTAGCCACTATCCATTACCTGCAGTATATGATGCGATATTTGTTGTGTTTTTATTGACTTATGTTGAGTGGGGAACAACCACTGGTGTATTTATTATCCATTTAGAGTAAAGGGGTTTTACTTCTCTCGTTTCAGAAATGACAGCATTAATATTTTTAATACTGTCAGAAGAAAATAGCAGGTATTAAAATAGGCTGCCCCTAGGAGCTATTTTATCACTGATTTTCAATGTTTATTTCTCAACTTTATTTATTATGCTATCTCTTCAGTCACTTTCAACATGCTATATTTTGTAAAGCAGATATGACATGAATGAAATACACAAAGTGATAAAGTCAAGAAATAGAAATTTCTGAGAAACTCACAGACCTATTGAAGTGTATTATTCCACACAAGAAGAAAATGATAAACAAAGTGATACAGTTTTCAAGCTTTTACATTTTTCAAAAGAAAACTGTACATATTCATGTTTTGATGAAAACGTGTACATATTTTTTGCTTAGAACATGGCAAATCATGCATAATTATTATTTCTAATCATTGTATTTGCTGTTAGCTACAACAGCTTTTGTGTGTGAAATTTGATGGGCACAGAAAAGAAAGGCTTAGCTATTTTGTTGCATTGAAGTTATTAACTAAACATTCATATTTCTTAAAATAAATATTATTTATGTATAGCTTAAATGATTTATTTTATATTTATGCATATAATTTATATCACAAGGTTTCGCATATTTTCTAGATTTATATTTTTAAATATAAAGAAATTGGTTATTGGATGTATTCATCAACTTTCTCACATCAGAAACAAAAGGTCTTCTATGCATAACTTAAGAGAGAAATGATTTACTTAGTTATTGGTTACAGAGATTATAGTTCTATGGTTGACAGGTTTCAAGGCATGTTTCAAGACAGTAGGAGGATGTGGGAGACGGAAGCTTCCCACTTCATGGTGGCCAGGGAGCGGAGACAGAGTGTCAGTGAGAACTGTGTCATCCGAAGACACGTCCTCAGTGACCCACCTCATCTACCTCTTAGGAAGTAAGCCTGGTTGGATGAGGCAGGTCACTGAGGGCATGTCTTCAGAGAAAGTACCTTCCAGTGACAACGTCTACCACACCCTCCCATTGTAATGATTCTGCCTTGGAACCTGTCAGCTATGGAACTGAATTCTCTGCAGTCATTAACTAAGTAAATACAGCCTCATCTGAAGTCTTATGACACGGATACATAGATGACATGTAGACTTGCTTCCTTTTTGTTTGTTTGTTAGTGTGTATCACAGGAGGCTTCTAGTCCAGTTCCGAAAAGAGTCGCGATTCCAGTCTGAAACGTCATGGGTCTGGCCTTACTATGGGCTTTCTTAGGACTGTGAATCTCTCAGCTCAGACTGAAATCACCTTCGTGCTGTACTCAGAACGCCCGAGGGCTCCTCCTGCTTACTTCGGTCTCATCCTTTTCCAATCTTCCCTCGCAAACCACTTGCAAACCCTGCTGAAACAGATGGCTCAGACCTTACCTTTCTGGAGCCAATTTTCCATATTGTTCAGCTTTTCCTTTGCCAGGACAAAATGCCTGCCATACATAACTTAGGGAAGGAAACGGTTTACTGTGGCTCATAGTTTCAGAGTTTGCACTCTGTATATCTGGTGGAACATTACCACTCATTTCATGATGGCTGGGAAGCCGACCACAGACGAGCCACAAGAAAGACTTCCTCCAAAGGCGGGAAGGCGTGGGTCCAGCCATCAGTCTCCTCATCTGCACCCACCTCCTCACAGCACTCTCAGTTATAAAGTCAGTGACTTTATAGCTCGTGACTCAAAGGACCTCATAATCTAATCCCCACTCTGGCATCTTAACACAATCGAGTTGACAGTACTAATTGGCACAATATATAAAATTATTCATGTCATTTAAAATTTTGTAATTGTATTATTTACTTTTAATATTCCATTTTCTTAAGCTATGAGGATTTGCTCCATTTTGATTAACATAGGCTTTTCACCATAGCTCTTTGTAAGTCCTTTGCCTGAGAATACGATTTTGTTGTTTTGTTGTTGTTGTTGTTGTTTATTTGTTTTTTGAGACTAGGTCTCGCTCTGTACCCCAGGTTGTTCCTGAACTTATTATGTAGCCCTGGCTGGCCTTGGACTCATGGCAATCCTCCTGCCTCAGCCTCCAGAGTGCTGGAATTGTAGGCTTGAGCTACCACATCCAATTAAGGCTTATGTGGTGCTGGGAATCAAACTAAGGGGCTATTCCTCTAGCCCCTTGAGCAAATAATTTTGTAAGTTGATCCTAACTAAATTTGAAGTTCTATTGAACACAACGTGGCTGTTCAGTCACAACAGTAACTTTGATTTTTCTATCTTTTTTTAACTAATAGAAATTTCGTATCGCCAACAAAAACTCTGGGTAGAAGGCAAAGATCTTTTTCACAGTGAGTTCTATGCCCTTTCCTCAGAGGCAGGTTTAAATGCTAAATTACTGTATTGATTATAGAGAAGAGTAGATCTTCAAAGGTTGGCTCTCTGGGGCTCTCCCGTCAGACCATAATTAATTTATCCAGACTGAGGTTGACAAGTTCACAATGGGTAAGAACAGAATTTCCTTAAAATTCGTGTGTTTTGTTCTTGGCAACCCGTTTTGCATTTCTCTCGTGATATAAGCGAGTCACTGAAAGAAGCTCCCTCACATCTGCCTCCCGTGACCGAGACAGCTCAGGGTAAACAGGTAGGATTACCCAGGTGTCAACATGAGTTACAGTACTATGTGAATAATAGAACATTGGGAGGAATGTATTTCAAACACTAAGCCTTTGCTTAGAGTCAGATTTCTCTCCAATGCATTTAAACAATTGTAATTCATCAATTTCATCTTATATCAACTGCCATTTTAGAGTAACTTCCTATAGTTCTTTCTTGTTAAGAAAGCCAGTCATTTTTATTCACATTAATAATTTGTTTTTAATCTAAGTGCCTTTTCACATTCTTTAACGCCAACATATTTATTTCCTCTAAGTGTAAATACATTTAGGATAATGTAAGGTATCTTTTAAAAAGAAAAAAATTCTCACTTCTCAATGAAAAAAAATGTCCTTTTGTATTTACAGAAGTACGACAGTGTGAGCCTAAAACAAAGAAATTCTCTGAATACTGAAGAGGTCAAATTTCAGTGTCAAGTTAGTGATTTCAGATCAAATATAAATTTTTAATCAGAACTGTGTTTAATGTAACCTTTCTCACAAATGATAATTAAACTGAAAGAATCCAAACATTAATGTATTCTAATTAAATATTAATAGAAGCTAACTGCATCAATAAAATACACAGAAATAAGACCAAATAACCAATGTACTATTTAACATATGGTTATAAAATTAATCAAATACATTTAAAAAGAAACTTAGATATGTCAGGTAAATGCTTATAAAAATAAAACATTACCAAAGCCAGCGGTACCAAAAGCAACACCAATGAAACCCAAATCCTGTAGCTTAGGATATGGTCACATAATACACTCATTTAGTTCTCTTTGGGCAGAGGGTAAATTTAAGAGTTCCTTTAAGCAGTGTTGATTTTCATGAAAAAAAAATTCTCCAAATAAGCATTTGCAGTTACAAAAATGCAAAGAACATGCCCTCCTATTAAACACCAACCCATTCTTAGAACACCTGTGCCCTGGTAGAAGATGGTGAAAAATTTGCTCCTAGCTTTGACTTTTTGACACTTCTTCTTTAAAATATACAAATGAGACAGATAGCTATGGAAATGCTAAGTGAATTTAAGAAGAGAACACAACATTACAGGAGATTCAGGTAAACAAGGCACACCATTTTCCCAGTCCAGGTTTGCTCTAATCAGTGTTGACTCAAGACCAACCACCTTGCGAGTCTCACTTACACAGTACATGTTTACTGCGTCAAGTGGGTTGCAAATTAGTATTTGAAATTTAAGTTTGGCAATCTAAATTTTTAAAATAGCAAAACAAAATTACACAACAACACAATAAGAGCACATATTTGTATATATTTTCAGGATTAGGTAAAACTTGTGCCTTAGTTACCCAGATGAACTGCATTTTTACGACAGAGATAAACCGCAATCTGGCTGAAAAGTAACATTTGGAAGTGTTAAAACCAATTTAAATATATGGAAATAGTCCTGGAGGGACATTTTTTAGGAGTTTATGTAATATGTTTTGCAAATGTCATAATCTTGGAGAAATTTTGTCTTCTTTGAATTAAAAAAGCAAACTATTGCTGAATATTAAAGTGTCCATATATTGTATCCTTTCTCTGGTGAAAATTAAAGATTCTTTTAAACATCTGAGAGGGTAAAGGGAATTAAACAGGGTGTTCCAGGGAAGTAAGGATATATGCCTATGCTCTCTAAGATAAGAAAAAAGCACAC
Organism: Ctenodactylus gundi; assembly: GCA_004027205.1. Classification (NCBI taxonomy): domain Eukaryota; kingdom Metazoa; phylum Chordata; class Mammalia; order Rodentia; family Ctenodactylidae; genus Ctenodactylus; species Ctenodactylus gundi. Next base: position 257,430 of record PVKB01000807.1, read on the forward strand.
AATTTTCTGACCTTCACTGCTTCTATAACACTAACAAGAATAAATTTGCAAAAGGGGAAACCACATCTGATAAAAACAAAAAATCATTATATTAACTATTTCAAATGTATTTGTAACATATCTATATATTGAGGGAATAGGCTTTCAAGACAACAATAGAACTTACAGAGAGCAATTAAAGCACTTTAGCCATTATCCAATCGAGTAATATCAATAGTACAATGAAAGTAGCAACTTCAGATGGTTGTACAATTGATTGCTGGAAAGACAGGGCTGAGACGCTTGGCGATTCCATCACAGCCTACTGACTTTCTAAATGCTGGTATCATAACATTTATCAACATTTATAAAGGATATCAATAACGTAGATGAGGAATAAACTCATCGTTATAGTTCACAATATAAAAAAGAAATGGAGTGTCACTAGAAATCCATAGAATGGAGGTTTTAAGATGGCAGGCTTTGGTATTAGGGTCTTGTTGCTGTTTTTCATCACCTATGTGACTATGTGTGTACACACACACACACACACACACACACACACACATATATATATATATATATATAGAGAGAGAGAGAGAGAGAGATAATATTATATATAATAAAAAATATTATATATAATAAGAATAATTAGAGTATTTACTCCTTAGGTAGTTGTGAAATGAATGAAGTAAACTATTAAAACATGAATGAAAGCATAGTTCAAACAAATGATAAATGCTTAATATTTATAGGTATAAATGCCATTTGAATTAGTATATAATGGACCATTTTTTTTCAAATTTTTTGTTGAGAAAATAACATGAAATATGACAAGTAGAGAAACATACAACTCTACAGAGAGTAATTAATAAATTCCCTCCGAAATGGGAGTATGCACCGTGCTTATGGACTGGAACATTCAGTGTTGTCAAGTCAGTCCTTGCAGACTTGATTTACAGGAAAACAGCCATCTCTGTCAAAGTCAAAGCAGATGTGCTTGCTGGATTGTTTTGATTACAAGAATTGACCAATTAATCTTAACATATTTATGACATACCAAGCACAAAGAACTGCAAATGGATTATCTAAAAAGGATTAAGTGGGACAGGGTATATATTTGTTCCAGAGATTTATTATAAAATAATAATAGTCAAAGCAATCTTTTTTTGTGAAGGTAAAAAGGGAGAAATAAATCAATGGAACAAAGTAAACAAAGAGATGGAGTCACATGTGTTTGGTCATTTGTCCTAAAACAAAGGTGCCCCTGGAATTAAGTGAGAAAATAATGTATATAGTAAGTGCCACCAGCTTAATTTTAAGTCCTGCTGGAAAAATATAAAGGGAACCTCAGCGTTTATCATTCATGGCACAACAAATAAACTGCATGTGGATGAGTGAGCATCAATGTGCAAAGTGAAATGTTTTGGAAGACAGAGAAGTAAAATATGTTCATGATGTTAGGATGGCCACAGATATTCTACAAATACTGCTCATAAAGGAAAAAGTTGATAAATCAGGCTTCACTAAAATTAATTATTAAATTTAAGGACTTCTGCTAAGAAAGAATCATGAAAAACTTAAAAGTTAAGCTCTAGACAATTGAAGAGATAAAGATTATTAACAATATAATTTATCTGAAATCAAAAAAGATAGAAAATCTTTTACAACTGAACAAAAAATTACTAGTCACAATGCACACACACACACACACACACACACAACGTCTAAACAACCCATGTATGAACCTTATATTCATGCAGTTAAATATTTCGCTCCTCAAATCATCTTATAATAATCCACTTACATATTTACATTATTTTTATAATAAAATAATGTATTTTCCATCTTATATTTCACCATCACTACAAAGGAATACACAAATTTAAAACAGTTCATCTTGCCAAACACCATGGCAACTCACAAAGCATTAATTGTCTACATTGCTCCATATGATCTTATAAGCATTTCAGAAACATTCAAAAAATATACTTGTGTTTACTAAGAGATTTTTTCTCATATTTTCTCTTCTCCAATAGTAGTTATTTATATTATTTGATCACCTTCATCAATATCATTTTTAAATTTACACCTCAATTACTTGGATCTTCTATTATTCTCACTACGGGGATCTCAACGTTCTATCAGTGTTCATATAATCTCTGCAGTTCTGTGCTCTCTGTAGAATCAGGTTCTTCTTCTCTGGTGCCTGACAACAGATTCGTGTGCTGACATTTCGTCGTAACCTCCTCACTGGCCCTCCCACTTCTGGGGATGATCTGCTTGTCTCCCTGATCGTAATGTCCTGATTACATTATTAAATGAGTCCTATTCTATGCTGTTGTAAGTATTATAATCATAAATCAAAAGCAAATTGCTCTCCACAATGTAATATGATATTTGTTAAAATCAGGCATGCATTCTTTGCAGACCATAGGCCATGGACTCCCAGTAGTAATCAACATCATAACTCAATGGAGAAGGCACTAGTAATCATTCATTGTTTTCTCTTCAATAAATCTTTCTTTCACCTTCTATTTTTCTATTCAGTTACATCTACTATTTTTTAATTGAACCACCTGTAAATGATCAAACTAGTTAAAATAATAAAATCCATGTATGTACCCAATACAGTTGCTAGTGGGTCAGATATTTTAAGCATTTTGATTAGATACACTTTTGATGTCATCATAAATATTCTTACTAAATACCAATAGTAAGAAATTTGACCTAAATTCTCACTTCTGTCCTTATTGATGATCATTAATAATTCTTCTTATCACAATCCTTCCTTAATTAATAATTATCATTACAATTCTTTACAGGATGAATAGTATCTTTGTGATCTCTTCACTCATCTTTCTCACTAATGTGGATCTCATGCACCAAGAGAGATACTTAATATTGTACGCATACTGAAAGAAGAAAAAAATGACAGCCTTGCTACATTTTTTTTCCACATATACTGCCATATAATTAGTGATGCTGCTTTTTGTACTGATTCATCGACACTGGCATTCAGTCGAGGATCTTGAGTGATATATACCAATATATTATTATTATGCAAGGTTGATGGTCCTAAGCCCCCTCACTTCTGTGAATCATAACGTAATGATTATTAAGATTGAATCACTTATCAAAAACAGATGATAGAGCATCTCTGGAGGAAAGATGTCTTTGTTTCTCTAGTAATCTAGAAATAACCAAAAAATTTACTATCAACCACAGGCAAGAATACTAAAATTAGAGGTCTTTTAAATAAAGGCAAGATTTAAGCAAATCAATTAAGGTAGTAGGAAGATAGTAAACAACAAGTAGCTCTGATGCACCTTCTTCCCAAATCAATGGGTAGGCAAGAGAAAATGACACGGAACATGTAATCAAAATAACTTACATCAAGTAAGCACATATAGATAGGTGAGTCACAATATCACCTAGATAGTAGGGGAAAACAGGCCAGAAAAGGGGGAACTGAAGGAGATCAAAAGGAAAGGAGGATGGAAGAGGGAAAGTGACAGAAATTATTGGAACCAGAAGTAGTGTTATAACTCTCATGGATCTATGCTGAGAATTTCATGTGGAAAGCTTTGATTTATAGCATTGCATATAAGAGGACAACTAGGATTTTGCCCAGAAAAATTACTGCCTCAACCTAAAAATAAAGATATTAATATCATGTCAGAAAATGAAAAGAAAATTATAGCTCTATCTATGGGTTTAGAGACATCAGATAGTAGATCAACATAAGAGGGAAAAAAACAACCAGCCAAAATTGCATCTCTTAAAGGAACAATGAAGGAGATTTTACGAGTTTGGATGAAGAGGGCAACAAAATAGTAGATGGGGATTAAAAAAAAGATAATTCTCAGTCAAAGTCTTTTTTAAATTTCAGGACACTAACTATCAGTATTTAGTTTCTCAAAAACCCTCAACTTCCCAAAATAATGGAAGTACATATGAGCCCTCAAATTTAAGTGGGGAGGCTGTAATAAAACCATAAGCTCAAACCTTCTCATTGGGAGAGAGGACTGAAGGAATGAAGAGGGAGCACCAGTGACAAAGATCAGTGACAAGATCATGGGTCTTGTGGGTGGTGGTGGCAGAGAGTCCACAGGGTGAGTAGACAGTGAAGGCCTGGACTGAGAAAGAAGTCTAGGCCTGCAGTGGGAAACCAGGTCTGAGATCAATGCATATTAGGTTCTAGGTGATGCTACTTCCCAGCAATGACAAAGGCCAGCAGACTGGGAACAGTACAAGTGAAAGTGACAGTATGTGTGCATTGAAAATGGGGGTCAGAAGGAGCCATCAAGTGGAAACCCAGGAAACCAAGTGACCATGCACCACTTAACTGGAACCACTCCTGGGCTGAGGGGTGATGAAAAAAAAATGAGTTGGAAAACAAGGCAAGTGAGGTTGCCACTGAGGGAAAGAGGGGAAGAGGCTGAGGACAGGGAAGCACCATCAGACAATGGCGGATGTGGAGCTGAGTTTAGTGATGGAGAAGACTTACTGAAGAGCACGAAGTCTGGGCTGGAGGAATGGCTCAGCGGTCAAAGCACTTGCCTACCAAGCGCTACGCGGAGTGCTAAGTTCCCAAGTTCGATCCCCCAGTACCACATAAACCGGGCATGGTGGTGCACGCTTATGATTCTAGCACTCAAGAGGCTGAGACTGCAGTGAATCCAAGGCCAACCTGGGCTCTATAGTGAGTTCAGGACCAGCCAGGACTCCAATGAGATAACCTATCTCAAAAAAAAAAAAAAAAAAAAATGTCTAAGCAAAGTCTAAACTCGTAAAGTTGGCAAGTACTGACATAAACCCTAATCTGAGTATCATTTAGGTCGTTTGTACATTTATCACAATGCAGAAGAACTTCAGTCTAACAAGAGAACCCTGGAACAAACGGAGGAGGGAAAGGAAATGGGTCTTCTGTAGAAGTCTGACACTGTACCTAATTTTGAGAGAGAAAGAAAAAAAAAACACTTTGTTCCATCATATAGTAAATCAGAGCACCTACTCCAGAAGAAAATGCAAGAGACGATGACAAAAATGGCGGTCAGTTTGATAGGAAAGTTCCAGACATGAGACATGAAGTCAGGAACAATTTCAAGCACTAAACCTGAGAGCAAGCGTGGACCCAAATGATTTTACAATAAAGAACAATAGAGACGGTGTCCTTTAGTGGTTCCGGATCAGAATCATTGTTGCCAATCTGGCTGATCCCTATCATTCGTGAATTCCCTTGAAGGAAAGCAAATGAACTCCTGTGAAAGAATTACTGGCGGAATCTAAGTTCGGACAATATAACTGAAGGAAGTACTCAGAGACCAAGGCTGGAAAACCGGCCAACGCAGCATGAGAAGCATTTCCAAAAGGAAAAGAAATATCACGATTAAGATTGACCGAGCAATCCACGATATCTTATATCTCCCGCTGATAATGTTTGCAAGTGGTGTTTTTGAAGACTAATACTATGTTCAAAGAAGTGAATGTGGACAATCTTTGTTTACACAGGGATTTCTGTTTGGAAATAAAGCTGATCGACAGAGAGAAAACTGAGAGGAATGAATGGGAGGGAGGATGTGCAAAGAAAGAGAGGAAGGAAGAAAGAAGCGCAGGAGGGAGCCCAAAAGAGAAAGGGGGATGAAGGAAGGGAAGAATGGATGCTGGAAGGGATTGACGGGATGAACTGGGAAAGGAAGAAGAGAGGGGAGAAAAGGGAGAGAGGGAACAGAAAATGGAAGCCAGGAGAGAGCAGAGGAAAACAAAAAGAAAAAAGAAAAGATAGGTAACCTACATTTAAATACATAAAATACGGTTTCTTTAAACAGATTAGTTTATGAAATTTCAAGTCACATGCTGAGTTAGCCTGGTCTAATGCAATGGTCAAAATACTCTCCTTGTATTTTTTAATATGTTACCAGTTTCCAGTGTAATTTAAGGGGGAAAAAAACCCTACCTCATCGTCCTTTCTCTGTAGTTTCTCAACTTGAAAAATTAAATGTTTAGATGATCATCACCAAAGTTTCTTCCAGATTTAAACTCCCATCCCTTTTAAAATCTTTTCACAGTAGGAGACGATTTAAAGAAATAATAAGAAACAACTGTGACCTGAGAAATGGTGCTGTTTAGATAGGAGACAGTTTGAGTGTCTTTATGGTTGATTAGACTTATAAAATACCTTCCTCGTGCAACTAGTGCAAAGTTGGTGTGTTAGGGTCTTTTTGACTAAGGACTTTGGAAAGAGCTCCTTGCTTGGTATGTCAGCAACGAGACACGGAGATGGATAATATACTCATAGGCTGGCATGGTTTTGACATTCATTACCAAAGATGTCACTGTTTACGGTGTCTGTGGGAGAGCTGTAATGTCCTAGCACACCTAGGAGACTGGCTGTAAACTTAGATTAGGCAATCAGGGAGGTGATTAAACACTACCTGAAAGAAGCTGGTGACATGAACATATTTTACCAGATGCCTGGAGTACAAGAATTCAGATAAGCCTGTGCATATGTTTAGCTCTGGCAGCAGAATTTACACTCTGTGTGTTGATCAAATCACATAAAAATCAAGACTCCTTGAAGAAGTCAGTTGTCTACTGTCACTGATCACTTCAACTATATGATGCAGCTAGAGTTGCCTTTGAAATGGAAAGCATTTATTTAAGCTGTAGATAAAAAGGTTGTTCTTCGGAACCTTTCAGCCACAATTTCAATTATTTTCTGACATAATAAATTTTATTTCACAGGCCCTTATGCCAACTCTGCTACTGTAAATCTACAGTTGAAAAATAAATGTTAGGCTTTGGAGCATGAATACAGGTATTTGCATTTAAAAGAATGTTCACAGGTTGCTAAAATATATTGCGAATGAGTAACTTTTCTTCACGTTGCTCTACATAGGAAATTTTAAGTACATTTGTGATTCTATGGACATCTCTTCATTGTAAATAAAAGAAGGGTAACCTAAATCTTTTTATAACTAACAACTGTAATATAATCATTGCATATTTTCTCTTATAATATGCACAAAGATAATAATTTGGAGAATACCAGGAGATAAAAAATTATTTAAAAGGTAGATGTACTAATATTCTTAATATTCTTATATTCCTATATAATTCTGGGGCAATGTAGGTTGATTCCACGGTCTTTGCACTGAGCTACATCCTTATTCTGAGTTATTCACTTGTTTCATACAAGGTCTCACTAAATTGCTAAATTGTACAGTCTGGGTTAGAAGTTATAGTCATTCTGCCTCAGCCTCCCAGGTTGCTGAGAATACAGGTGTGTGCCACCATACCCGGTTCAGAAAAAATCATCAATGTTGATGCTTTTATTGAAAGTACTTTTGACTAACATATACAAAAATTAAGTCATAAAATAATTAGACTTATATATGTTATATATATATATATATATATATATATATATATATATTCATTTTATTGACTAACTTTGATTCACTACAATTTGTCCAAATCATCACTCTTCAAATAACATATTAATGGTTATACAGCATTAATTTGAAAATATGCCATAACTTAAAAATTTCCCCATGTAAGGGCACCGATCTCAGATATTTCCCTCATTCCTTGAATACAGTAGTCAGGGCTGCAGAGATGGCACAGTGGTTAAAGCACTTCCCTAACAAGCACAATGCACTTAGTTTGACTCCCTGGCATCACACAAAAGCTGGGAGTGGTGACACACACCTGTAATCCCAGCAGTCAGGAAGCTGAGGCAGGAGGATTTCTGTGAGTCCAAAGCCAGCGTGGCTACATGGTGAGTTCAGGACCAGCCTGGCCTACAGAATGAGACCCTGTTCCAACCAATTAATACAATAGTTGATTCTCAGCATCTACTGGGCATGAGATCCCGGACCTACAACAGACACGCATACCTGGGGATGCTCAATGACCTCATAGGTGCGCGTAGCTTGCACACCTCCTCCTGTAGACTTCAACTTGTCCCTAGGTTACTTCTAATGATTATGAAATAAAACTGAGATAGTGCTTATATTGCAAGAGTAAAAGGATAATAAAAAGAAAGAAGAGACTTGTACATATTTGTTGCAGAAGCAGATTTTCCCCAAAATTATTTATATTAGTATGTATTTATGACCCATAGCAATTACATGACTGGAGATTCTGCTTAACACATATCAAACCAAGACATGGAATTGAAGGGATAGCTCTTTCGGGTTCCCATTTTCTACTCACTTTTGTTTTCTAGTAATTCTCTACAGTAATTCTCAAAGGCGTTGATGGCCACTGGTTGCAGGGTAATATTTGAGCTTCTTTTCTTTTATACCTTCAATGCAAAGTTGAAACAAAACTAGTACAAGTAAATAAATGTTCTTACCATAAACAACTCAGCAACCACAGAGACATAGGTTGTCATAGTAAAGTTAATGAAGAAAGAAGAAGAAATTATAACAATAAAGGAAAGCTTGAGGGGTCATTTCAAAACTTATCCACCTATAGTTACTAACTTTTTAAAGGAAATTTACTCATAAATTCTGTAGTATTGAAGCTTTTGGTGAGACAAAATAAGGCTAACAATTTTCTCCAAAGTTTAAGGGATGTGTTCAGAATCCATATTTCACAGGACTGTAATTTCAAGGCAAAAGGTTTTATATTAATTTTGGATTCACAGTAAATTAGAAAATAATAAGGTTAACAAAATATGAACAAATATTTTATATTAACAAATATTTTTGAAGAAAGTAATCATATCTTTTCTTAAAATTGTTCACAAAGTCAGAACATCAGGAGAAAGAATCATGGGAGACTTTCCTAACTAATCTAGATCTACAAAGAAAAAGATTCACTCAACATTTCAAATAAACATTTACCCCAGCCCTACATTGCCTTGATACTCTGTAACCCTGTTTGTCCAACTGTTGTGTAAATACTTTCTGTATTATAATTAAGCTGATTCCCTGGGATCCAAAGGAAGGTAAAAGATGAATATTAACTATGTACTCCTGGAAAAATATGAATAGAAGTCTGGACTTACAAATTTAAGTGAAAATAATTATATATATATATATATATATATATATATATATATATATATATATATCTCTTATACAATTTCCATAATTCTACAAATTCCTGAGTATCTTAGATTCAGATATCATAATATAAAGGTGGGAATGATTAGATTCCTTACGCCTGTAGAAGATCTGATAAGTAATTTAAGTCTCATTGGGGTTTTTTGATGCTCACTGGGATTTAGTGTCCTATATGTGGTTCTTGTGTTGTTGTCTGCTCAGACCAACTACCGGCGATCTCCTTAATCGCAGCTCACTGGTCTTGCTTCATTGTCTATGGTATATACAAACACAACTGTTACAGCAGGTGCTTTTGTTTACTGTCATTCCCTTCTCCTAGGAAATAAGTTAGACAAAAGCAGAGATGATTTATTTCCTTTGTTTTGATCACTGCCAGTTCCGTTTTCATCCCTAATGCATGACTGCACACAGAATTTCGTGAGTGGTATGTGAGATTGCCTGACTAAAGTCGAAGGGCCAAACTACAGCCCTGCAGCTAAGTGCTGTCCCAGAGGAAATAGTCATTTACAATATCATTTTGGGAAATACGTCAATTATGAAGAATTAACCAAGAACCCAGGAAATTTCAACAGCATCTTCCTCTTCTTTTGGGAAATCAGGGGAAGTTTTTGCATGGAACCTGGGGGTATGGCTGTCTTTAATAACAGCCCATCCGAAAGTGTGAGAGGAAATCGGCTACATAAAACTTTCCAAAGTGCAACTTGGAAGGGCAAGAGCTGCCAAGTCATTTAGTATCACTATCCTACACAGTGCCTCAAATTTCATTCTTTTAAAATAAAACGTGTTGAACTGATCTCAGTTGGGCTGTGGGGATGATAAACAGGTTACAGCTGAGCCTTAGAACAACATCATTTGTGACGCATCAGAGCATCCCTCTTCTCTCTTGTCCCTATGAAATTGGAGAGCTGACATCTGCCCGGGTCACTGGGAGTGAAGATCAGCACTCATTTAAAATAGCACCAATGAAAAGCTGGTGTCACCTGCATCTGGAGTGCAGAAGCTACAGCAAAGCTATTTGAACGCAAAGAAGCCATAGTACTAGGAGACATTAATTCCTGGCAAGATCTAATGAAAGTCATCAGAAACATGCACACTCAAAAAAGTGTGTGTGTGTGTGTGTGTGTGTGTGTGTGTGTGTGTGTTTGTATACACAATCAAGTACATGTATTTACTGGATCACGTAAAATGTGGGATTGTCTTACTGCAGGGGAAGGACTCATTTTCAACACATATTTGCTTCCTAATTACAGAATGAAATAATGACCAATAGTAAACATTATTGTATTTAAAGGTTGAAAAGAATTCAACATTCAAAAAAAATCACCCAAAGTAATTCCAAGAAACCTAAAATCTGTTTCAGTTGTATTTTTACTTAAATTTAACCTTTTATCAAATGAATGTGCATATTTGAACTTGAGATTAAACAAGACTATGGGTGATTCATGTGCATTTTTCAAAGCAGAAAAACGGTATACAGTTTGGCTTCAGAAAAATCTGCCTAGTTTCACTATCTAAGGATACGAAATGATGAAAATGAACTCAATGAAATAATATTGGTAATCTTATAAATAAAAATTTTAATTTCTGTCATATTGTACTAAGTATTTAGGCTCTTTTTTTATTTCTTGCTATGTACTTAGATTTTGCTATAGGAAAACTACTAAAGGATTTGAGGAGGCAGGGAGAGGATTGGTCATACAAGAGGGTGACTCGAAATCTATATTGAAATCCCTCAGAGAAATTTGGAGGAAAAACATAAATTTTAAGATTCATGAGCTCTTAAGGCTCTAAGAATGGGGCCTCATATGACATACAGAAAAAGAAAATACTTGACCTGGATATTTTATTTAAGTTACATATACACCTTGAATAATATAGGTTAGCAAGCCCTGTACCTCCTGGGTAGGCACACAACGAGATTCCGTTTGTCAGGTGTCTGTGCACTTGCCTGAGGCCACAGAATGAGCTGGACCTAATAGAATGGGGTGGAATTATGTACACTTCTTCCAAAAAATAAAACCGCCCAAAATCATCCCCTGTAACCTTCCATCTCTTCCCTCGTTTCTTGCTGTGCTTTTGGCTTTATTCACAAAATAGAATGTGGAACTGTGAGACCTTGAAGCAAAGGACTGAGGTGTTCTTTGATCACTGCTGGGAGCTGAGACCGCCCCTCCGCAAAGTTCACTACGTGGGTATTTTATAGCTCGCCTCCTTGTCTGAAATCACTTGTATCAGTACCTAAGTAATGAGAGACCGATTATGAACCTAGGATAATTTTGTGCATTACATCTACTATGTCACACATTTTGAATGTTTAATATGACTTCTAGTTCTTACTCCACATAGGGAGTTATTTCTTTAAATTTTTTGTTCCTTTAATAATCTGAGCTGAATTATTTTCTCACACACTTTATGAGAAATATTTACATTAGATGAATCCAGCTGAGAATTGTGCTCTGAATTCGGGAGATAGAGGTGGGCATAATCGCTAATCAGCTGGGTACCTGCCTGCTGGTTTAACTCTGACTATATTAAGTCAACAGGAGAAGTTTACCATTTTTAATTTATTTTTATAATTTGCTTGATTTTCTTTGTTTTTGGTTTATTAGTTTATTTGTAAATTTGATATTTAAAATATTTTATTGTAAGACTTTAAGTGATAGGCCATGGTACTTAATTTTTAAGTACATTGACATGAAAGTGGATTTGTTTGCTGTTTACAATTTAAAATCTTTAACTAATCTTAAGGGAAAAGCTGCTTTTATTTTGATAGGTCCAATTTCTTGAAGATCCATCCAATTCACTATATTGCGTCAGTGCAAAAGACAGGGACATATTGCAGCAAGCTTTTGGGCCCAAAGGTAGGATCTCAGCAGTTTGTATTAAAATAGCTCAATCTGTGTCAGATATCTTTTCAATTAATCATCTAATATTTTGAATTCATGTTTTTTTCTCAGCCTTCTAAGAAGCAGACTCATTTGCTCTTTCATGTCTTACTTTATAAAGAACATGAAAATATAATTGGCTGAGAAAAACTTGCATTCCTTTCTTAATGTAATATGGATGAACAGTGGTACGGTAATAATTCAATATATTCCACTTAAAGTAAAATTTGCTTCATTAGGCTCCGTGGCTCCTATCACACAAAAGGCAAGAGTTGAAAGCCTCACAGTCACTAATAGATGCCTATTTTTTCAGGAAAATAATCTAGCCTTATTGTATGAAAATTTTATAAAGTATGGGTCCCCTATTAAGGAAGGATTATTTTAATAACATATTTGAAACACTACTCAAAAGTGCTCAATTTTTAAACTGCTTCTGGCTAAGGAACACTTACCACATCCATTTACCTTATTAAACTAAATTTGCAATTCATATTTCAGTCCAAAAAATCTTCTTTCCGGACTGTATATATATATATAATAAACATTTACTTACTTAAGATGATGAATCAATTTAAGATTTTGTTATATCACTTGATCAAGAAATATGTTATTTACATGATTCTTTTACGTGTTCATGGGTCCTGATATGCTTAATTCTAATACTTGCTTTATCATTTAAAGTCAAAGGGAATAGAAATTAAAAATTTAAAATATGTAATTAAAATTCTGGAATGACTGTCATATGAATTGACTTACAGGCTTCTACCTTGTTGCTTTTATAAGCGTATGCTGTAAGCTCAGCCAAGTTTTTCGTTCCAGTTTGGCAGTAGTGACTTAGTCAACAGGAACTAGATGGCCAAAATTCTCCCATCCAAATTTATAAAAGTATAGCCAAATATTAATAATTTTGGGGAAAGCTAAGAAATCAGCAATAGCAAGAACAGGTGGCATATTTAATACAGCACCCCTCTACTAAAATGTACAACATTTCACAATTTTTGCAGAAGCTCAAATTTGGCAACTGTTGAACACATCTTCGTTGGGTATCATTTTAGGTTTCAATTCTCCGGTGCTTAATATTATTAGAGTATGCAGACATTCCACATTATTGTTTGGGCTTAAAATTACAGCAGTGATGAATAAGAATTAAATTTTTATATTCAGAACTGTCACTGAATGAATCAACATTGAAACGGCAGTGGATAACCACCTCACGATCGTTTAACCATTAAATGCATGGGACACTTGCTTTTATATAATAATTAATTCATGATTGAGTATTTTATTTAGCTTTTACAACAATTTATGACTTAAACTTAGCAATTTTCTTCACATTAAAAGAGCTACAGTAGGCCTCATGAAGCACCTTCTGGTAATTATGAGAGTAAGGGGATTTGGAGGCCATTTGGAAAGGTCTACACAAGAACACGTTAGGGTTCTTATGGAAATGATGACAATTAAGATCTTGTAGATAATGTTGTTGCAAGTTTATAATCACTTCCTGTTTCTCTCGTTTGTATACATACCAAAAAGAAACCCAGGGCAGAGCTGTCTGCTGTCAGCACCCCCACTTCCCTGCTCCCATTCCTCCCGTCCCCATTGCACCTGAGGTGTCCCATCCAGTACTTCCACAGTTTCTTTTTCTCTCACCAATCACTGGTCTCTGTAGTACCGAACTGCAGTGGCCACTCCTTTATCCCCATCATCCCGAGCAGCACTGAATCTGACGGGCTGTTGTGTTTCTCTTTACTCACTCTCTGATTTTTCTTGATTTTTTTTTTCGTCCTCTACTGAACTTATAATTTAGGTGGTCCTAACAGCTCTGTTTTGATTTTAAAAATTTTCTCAATGGTTTAGTTCAACTGGATTGCACATACCCCAGAGATATTTACATTCAAACATTACGCTGAATTTATAACCTCAACCCTAATCAATAATTAAAACCCCAGAATTACATATCTCTGTTATATTTAGCATATACAATCACCTTTGGGTTTTCCTCACACTTGTGCCTCATGCACACTTTTGCATATCAGGTCTAATCACAAAGAGGCACCTAGTTAATCACATTAAAAGGTGAAGAACTACTTAATTCCTACATGTTCATTACATTTCATATTGACCCTTGCAAGACATCATGTCAATCCCAAATATGAAATCTATTTTAAGTCTTTCTCTTACTTACATTTATTACAACACCGACCCAGGTGGTCATTATCTCTGCACTCCTAACTCTTCATCACTTTATAGTACAAGATGGTCCTGAACTCCCTGTGTAGGCCCAGCCGGCTTCACACTCATGGCAATTGTCCCACCTCAGCCAACTTGGTGTTGGGATGACTGGCACATGCCACCACAACTGGCTAATTTTTACATGGAGCTGGGGAATCAAAGCCAAGGCTTAGTGCACACAACACAAGCACTTTTACTGCTGAGCTCTGCGGTGGGATGTCCTAAAAGTTTGCTAGACTTCTCTAATCAGTCTTCCTGTTTCTACTTTCCTTTAGTAACCATCTATACAAAGCACTCAAAGTTATAGCAACAGTTTAAAAGCTAATAATATACAGTCTGCTTATCTTCAAGAGTCCTTTATGTTTTCGTACAGTTTACACATTAAATAAAAGGAACACCTCAGAGCCTGGCCTCCAGGCCCTTGGCCCCTCTGCCCTCTGTGTTCCTTCTAACGTCCCTCATTGTACACATTTCTCACCAATCAGTACTGCCACTCTGCAAATTCCAAACTATTAGAGGGAGTGAGAGACCCTCTTTAGAACTAGGGGACCAGTGAATATTGGGACACAATGACCCAAGATTCAAATGTCAGTGAATTTTCTTTGCATTTACTTATTTGTGTACATGTGTGCAAGTTTATTTCTCTACATTTTTGTAGTAACGTACTAAGGAATATTGTCTGAATCAGAGGGCATCGTAAGAAAATATATGTTGAAATAAAGAAAAATAAATGAATATTATACACTTTCTGGAGAATATTAAATCAAGAAATGTTTACTGTATTTGTGGCAATATTTAAACAACAGATCTGTGAACATGTCTACACCAGGAGAAATTGAGACTTGAAAGAACTTTCAAAGGGCAGTGGTAATGTGTGCTGCATGGCGGCCCCAAGGACACTGCCATAGCCTGGATCAGGAGTGTCCCCTAATGGCCCAAAGCTAATGGGAAGTTTGCCAGTTTGGTGCTAGTAGGAAGTAGTAGAATCCCTAAGCAGAGCCTAATAGAAAATCCTTAAGTGACTGGACGCAAGCTCCAAAGGGATAGCGGGACTACGGCCTCTTGCGTACTCTGTGTTTTGCTTCCAGCCACAAGGGGATTAGTTGTGCTCTCTTACTTGCTTCTCCCATCATGTGCTATCTTTCCAAAAGCCTCAAGCTACCTCCAAAACTGAGCCCAAATAAGCCTCTCTTTATCACTAATGTTCCCTCATGTAATTTTTATAGTGATGGAAAGCTAATGCAGTCATCCGATGACCAACATTGAGAAGAGCCAGTTACACGTTTTTTGTATGACTAAGATAAGAAAGAGTGTCAGAACAGGTCAATAAATAGTCACCAATATTTAGATCCCAGGAGACCCCTATTACCAGTGCCAATGACCTTCCTTCACTCATCCTCTATTGGTCTTTTCGCACCTGGATTCCAATCTTACAATAGAATCAGAAAGCAGAGAGGAGACCAGAATGCTGCTCTGACAGAGCATGGGCCTTAGCTGTTACAATTGTCTCTGAAGCTTTAAATTTTTAGGCTGTAAAAAATACCTCTGCTCTGATTCCAACCAACTAACTGCAATGGAGATACTTAGCTTTCCATCCTACATGTTCATCAGTGCTGTTTTATCTCAAATACTTGTAGCTCAAGCCCAGTAGATTTTTGAAGCTTGCCTTTCCATTTCTGATGATTATGCACATCAAAAGTTCACAATTTAATCTATCTACATCTAATTCACATTGATTTTTCCAGTTCTTCACTGTTGTTAAATGGAATCTTCAATTGAAGCAACCCATACACAGTCTGCATACAGACCAACTGTGTGTTTTACATTTTTTTCTCTTCTGAACGCATTGTTTACTATTCACAGTACCGTGATTGATGAGGCAGAATTTCTTCACTGTATAGTTTCTACAAGAACAAAAATGCTGGTAATAATACCTAAAAGTCATCCATATTTGGTAAGTTATACACCTGACAGAAATCCCATACTGTGTGAAGAAAGTTGATGGGAGAGCTATGAAGACCACAGACTTAATGACAGCACTGTCATCATCAAACAAAATACCTTTCCAGTCATAACTACACTAATGAATATTCACTTTTAAAGATAAAACAAAAGCCAATGCATTAACTTGTTTCACTCAGTTGACAAGCTCCATTCAACTTTTGTTTGCCTTTCAGTGCATTTAGAAATCCACGCATGGGCTGTTTAAAATTTTGCAATTTTTCAATGATAATCAAACCTGGAAATCATTGTATCTTGTGTTGAGATCACTGTTGCCCACACCTTTTTCTCACCTTTATAATTACCTCACACAATTCATATTTAAAATTGACATAGTCATCACTAAAGTTTACCCAGGAGTCACAAATAGGAGCCCTTAACAAATATAAATCTACTGCAATAATTGCTTTTTGTAATAGCACCTAAATTAATTAGTAACCAAGGATAGATAATATGCAATGAATTTCCCAATCCATGTCTTTTATATGCATTCAATGGAAAGATTTTGGAGGTTGTTTCAGGCATTACCAGTGTAGAAGAAGAGAAAGAAGACTATTATAACTCGAGTTAGAACAATGACAAGTTTCTCACTCTTTTCACTATATATGGAGGAGGTATTAGCTTGTAAGTACATATTCTCATCCTCCATTGCTAAAGTGGTGAACATCTCATTATCAGATAGGTCAAGAAAAACAGCTAGAATATAGTTTTAGCTGGTGAAATTCAGACAAAGTGTTCCAGAAATCTATATTTTTCAACAGAACACTTTAACATTAGATTATTAGAACTACTATTTATGTGCCTTGCATAGCTCATCTCCCTGAATTGCCTGTGGCATAACAAAAAGCTAAATAACAGTATCTATATTTTGTGGATGTAGAAAACACACGCCTCATGATGAGACACGTGGCTCATGTTTGCTTGGTGAGTTAGACTTAAAAATTCAAGTTAGTGAATCCTACCTGACTTTTTAATGTTTATTACCTTAAATGCATTATCTCTATAGACAGCTATTGTTAGCTATTCTATGCTGCTATTTAAAACTTCAGTTCTTCATGAGGTTGTGATAGTTTTAAATGATACATCTTTCAACTCGAAACTATACCCAAAAAGGGACAGGCCCATACCATTTTACTTCAGGACTAATCCTCCGTTTTGTTGAAAATAAAGTTTGCGTGTTCAGCAAATGTGCACTTATTTACTTCTAAGTTACATAAGAAATTTCATAACATCTCACATGCATCTCCAAACTTACAAAAACATTTAAACAGTTTTCACTGTCATTATGATAGGTAACGTAAAGATGAATGACATTGCTTTAAATATAGATTTTATTATTTATTTATTTCTTTTTGAGACAAAGTCTCACTTTGTAGTCCAGTCTTGTCCTGAGTCCACTATCTTGCCCAGACTGGCCTTGAACTCACAACAATCCTCCTGCCTCAGTCTCCCATGTGTTGAGATTATAGAAGTACACCACCACGTCCAGTATATGTGGTTCAGGAGAATTGAAGCCAGGGCCTTGTGCTTGCCAGGCAAGTACTTTAACCATTCTGTTATTCCTCTAGCCCTAAATATAAATTTTTATGTGACACATTGAATTTTTGTTTTATTGAGAGAAAAATAATCTTTCAGATGTTAAAGAACTGATTTTTAAAAATTTCTTATGATTTTAAAGTCTAACTTCCTTTAGTTCATTAATTAAACAGTCTAAAATAGGTGCCTTACAAATATATTAATTCAATAAGGGGATTAAATAATAGAGTAGAATCATGTTGAAATATGACGAATTGATTTCTTCAATGCCTTATATTAATTAATTTGCTGAAAAAGAGATCAAAATATTGTTTATTTTAATATTTTCACTTTTTTCATTTAAAATTCACTGAGAAATTTATTGGGAAGACCCAGAACTTTTTGCTTCCCTACTAAAAGTACCTTAAAAAAGATCTTTGTTAAACATTGATCAACTCACAATTTTGCTGTAAAAAGGTACAAAAGTATGCTTTTATCCTAAATGACTAAGTCATGTACCACTCATTAACAATAGTCATCATTGAAAATGGCATAAAATTGGCAACCTGATCATTTTTACTTTTCAAAATAGGCATTACTTATCTTTAATAAAACGTTTAATTTCTTGGCCAGAAGAACAAGAGCGAATATTCAGACAAGACCTTTTATGGAAACTCTAAGCATTGCTACACACTATTGTTTATTTGATTTTATTTATATTTTGAAGGAAGTCTTGTCTTAATAAAACTAACTTAGTGACTTCCTGCAACACTTCTTGTCCTTCTCATTTCAACTCCTTGTCACCATCAGTCACCGGTGGGTGCTGTGCAGGGGAAGGTCCACTGTTGCTTCACCTCTCTAATCTTCAGTAGTGATTACATTTGCATTGTTTTCCCACAGAAATTTGTTCTAACCACAGGCATTTATTTGTTGGGGGAAGAAAACCTCTCTGCTATATGTCTTCATTGGCTTAAAAATAAAAGCTGTGCATATATTTTAACTTTGACAATCAGAATTTACTCAATGCCTTAATTTGAGATGGGTGAGAAGAATCTAATCTGTTATCAGGTTTACGGAATACCTCCCACACTGAATAATTTGTCCTAATTCACCACGTCTGCAGCGTCCAATGGTATTGGTTGCTAAAAGAATTGACTTCTACTCATTTTAGCTCTAGTGGTAGAGAGAAATTTTATCCTGTAAGATGTTAAGTGTGTCACTGGATCTACAAACTCAACTTGCGTTCCTATAATCTCACTAGAAAAACAAGCAAGACTCTCAGTTATAGTATTTTAAAAGCCTAATAAAAACCAATATACACAAGGGTACTTTATGCCAGTGTTGATTTCCAGAACAGTTACATGTTAATTCGTGCTATTTGGTTTGTCTTTTGGAAACCTCGGCATAATCCTTTTCCTGACATTCACTACATATTTTCAAAAATCTTAATTATTATACTTAAAAATATAAAAAAATTAAATCCATTTTGTTACTTGGAAAACTAAATGGTACTTGGAGGTGAGCTTTAGTAGAGCTGGTGTGACCAACAAAATTAAATACTCACATAGTGCTCACCAGGATTTATAAGCCAGATGTAAGGGCATGGAGTGATGTTAATAGTTGTATAAAACATTAATAAATGGTTGAGAGTAATAACATATAACAAAGAGTCCATTGCCTCTTTTAGGCTCTAAAGGTTCTTGTTTTATTTTATATTTATGAAAGCAATTATGAACAGCTATTTATTTGTATTTCAAGTGAAAACTTTTTAATTCAGAAAATTCTTATGTACTGTAATTTCATGTTTCCAGAACCACTGAATTATAGTCTCCAGGGTTTCAGGGTAGTATTGTGAATCATGATTTTCTCAGGATTGAACACTTCAGATAATAACTGTTTTAATGCCTCCAATTATGATCTGTAAAATAAGATTTCATTTTGTGTGTGTGTGGTTAACAAAATACTATAATCTATCTTAAATATTGGGTTTATGGCATATAAACATTATTGGTTTAATTTTGTGAAAACTACTTTTAATAAATGACTAATTTTATCTGCTCTTGATGTTTATACTTTGGTACAAAAACATTTTCAAAGAACATTTCTAATGTTTTGAATTTTGAAAAGAAACTATAAAGCAATATGTTGTATATACATAGGTTAAAAGGTATTATTTTTCAAGCTTCTAATTCACCTGGAAAATTTATGTGTCACACTTGTATTCAGCTTCATGTTTTCACTGAACTGAACCCAATAATCTTTGAAACTGTGTGGGAGAAATCACACTCTGGTCTGGAACATTTTTTTAAAGGTATCTTTAATTACTTCTTTCCTTGGACTCATTAAGAATATTGCTACCCTTTTTGGCATACTTATTTATGTTTTAGGACAATAACTTTTGTAAATTCATTGAGGGTAATCATTATATATTTATTTCTAGCTGACATTAAACCTAGCAGTACCTAGCACAAATAAAACACTCAATATTTATTTTATATATTTCAATGAATTCAAAATAATTCTCATCAAGTGTCTATGAAGACATCATCCTATTTTAATTCTCACAGGTCATGAATTTCAAGCTGGTTTTGGACCATTGTCCTCAACATTGTTTACTTTTCTTTAATTTTCATGGTTTTTCATTATTGACTTTCTAATAAATGTATTCTAAAGGTCTTCCATTTTTTGTGCAGTCTGCCAATCAACTGAGTGACAAAGTTGTTGACATTTGTTGGAATATTTGCTACTACACCTTATTTCTTTAAGTTGTGACAAAGAAACATCATTTACCACAATACACTTGGGGATGCTACCACATACTAAGCATTTTTATTGCAGTTATACATCCTGAAACAGAGGAGGTGACTACAGGATGAATCCAGCCCATTAAAGAAACACAAAATGTGAAAACATCACTAAGATATCATCTACACCAGTAGAAATGGCATATACCAAAGACAGCAATTGACTCTGGGGAGATGGTGGGGGGAAAGAAACACTTTCCCTGCTGGCAGGACTGTGAATTGGTACAGCCACTACAGAAAACAGTATGGTGACTCCTCAAAAGGCTGAAAATAAATACTCCATTATATGCCCCCGTGCTTCCTTTGGGTATCTTTCTAAAAGAGTTAAAAGCATGGCACAAGAGACACATAACAATGTATAACAACAGCTAAAATGGGAAAGATGCCGAATGCCCTTCCCCAGGCCAAGGGACGTGAAGCCTGCGACACACATGCACGATGGAGTCCTATTCTTCTGCGAAGACAGGTGCACTGGAGGCACATTCTGTAGAAAAATGGACTCAGCTTGAGATCATCATGCTTAGTGAAGTGAGTCAAATGCAGAAGGCTAAATATCACATGGTTTCTCTAATATAAGAAACTCAAGAATACAGGCATTCTATAGAACTAAGTGGGTGTCAGGAGGGGTGGGAGGGAGCTGCAGGGCCAGATAAGCAAAGGGGAAGGGATGATAATGTTAATGTGATATATATGTGCAGAAAATACTCAAGCTCAGTAACTTTTGTATATCATATATATATATATATATATATATATATATATATATATATATGAATGAGTGGGGAAAATAAAACAACACATAAACATTAAAAATTATGAATTGTGCTGCTGTAAACATGGATATGCATGTGCCGTTCTGGTATGTTCACTTTGTTTCTTTTGGGAACACGCCCATTACAGCAGTAGCTGGAACGAATGGAATTCCTGTTCATAGTTCTCAGGAATCTCTAAACTGTCCTGGAAACAACCTGCCTGCTCATCAATAGAGGAATAATTAAAGAAGATGTGCTACCTATACACAATGGATTACTATGCAGTAAAGAAAGACAGATATGAAGGTTTTGAATGAAAATTGGGCCACCTTGAGTCAATAGTGCTCAGTGAAATGAACCAAACATGAAAGACGGACTACGGATGGGTGTCTCTCTTTGAAAACCCACAAGAATAATGACACAAAAGGCCCCAACACGAGTAACAGGGTAGAAAGAGGGGCAACAGTTAGCATGCAAAGGGGTAAACCTATGAAAAAGAGGTGGGCATAGATGTTCATTGATTCCCCAAACCCTATGTCTCTAATGTACAATAGAATTTAGAATTCATGTATATATGATTTTTAAAAATAATTTTAAAAATAATAGATGTCAACTTTTTAGGTGTGTGGGGTACAGTGTGCACCCAGGACAGAGCTTTCAGGCGTTTGTTACTGAGCTGAGGGCCAGGTCCAGAGAGAGGGGCAGGGCATGCAAAGCCCAACTGGCAGCTTGAACTATGGAAAGGAAGAAGAAACATTGTTACGTCGTCTTGCTGGGAAAGCTCTAGCCTTGCCCAAGTCCCCTGATTCGCTTTGCTCCTGCGTCATTTGATTCCTTCTCACTGCTGTGAGCAGCTCTCTGCCATGCGCTTCCACGGTCGCTGGCTGGCCATGAGGAGACTGTGTGAGACCTGCTGAAACTGTGAGCCAAGATAAATCTTTCATTCCTTAAATTCTGGATGTGGAGTTTTCTGTCACAGCGATGAGAGAGCAAGCAAGGCAGCACCGCATAAATCATGGACTCGTTTCTCTTGAGGCCATGTGCATTGTGGATAACATAAAATCTCTAGATTAGGCAGATGAAAGCCTACGCCCGGCAGGGCACTCTTCATTTTGCTATCTGGGACATGATAGTTACCTTCCCACACTCTTCTTAATGTCTCTGAAATAGTAATATGGAACCAGCCCATATAGCTGTCGAAAATTGAATGAAATGAAAAGAACAGAGAATATCGCGTTGGACCAAGGTAAACAGGAAACAAGGTGCAGCATTTTGTTGTCTTCTTTGTATCCCATCCCCTCAGGGTGCTCATCTGGTTCTAATCACAGATGCTGAAGCAAACACTTCAGGTCTAAAATTCTTTTTGATAAACGCTCAGTGTTCTCTAGGACAGAAAACCACTTATAAGTACATCACTGTAGTAGAACTCCTCATCCTGGTCTTCCAATCTTGAATTTCTACACTTGTCATGGTAACACTAATAACACATATGAAAGGGAGAGAGGAAGAGAGAGAGAGAAAGAGAGAGAGAGAGAGAGAGAGAGAGAGAGAGACAGAGAGACAGAGAGACAGAGAGACAGAGACAGAGAGAAGGATATATATATATATATATAGAGAGAGAGAGAGAGAGAGAGACATCTGATATATGAGTATGGTATAGGAGATAAAATGAGATCCAGTACGATTCTTCCTAAAACCTACAACCTTACTCTTTTTGTTAACTATCTAAGTAATCTATTACCTATACTTAGATCATACATATTCAAAGAAATTTCTCCCAATAAAGCAAGAGCAACTTCCTCAAATGATGTTTTGTTTGAAATAGTCCAAAAGAAACAGAATGGTCTTGTGCCTCTTAATAAAAATGCCTTTGGTTTTAAAATATAATATTGAAAAATACAAAAAATAGATGTTTAATTTATTTAGTTCAATAAATATGAGCATTAGATATAAATTAAATAATATCTTTAATAATTTATCATAAATTAACTTTTAAACAAAGCGTTAGATATAAAAGGATCATTGTTCTCTTATGTTTAATGTAGGACAAAATGTAATGACAACATTTCCTAAAAAGTCATTTCCAGAACATTTAAACAAGAAAAGAGGGATATTCCTGCTGATTTGAACAAGAGGAAAGGAGGGCCTGCTGATTCCCTTGCTCCTTGTAGGAGAACAACACGCAGCTTTGAGTGCAGACGACGTGTCTCTCCATGTTCCTCTGAGTCCAATATGGCCTCCTTCCCCGTGACCTTTCCAATACACCAGCACAGAGGTGCACCTGTGACCCTGCTGCTTGGCTGAGCATCACATCTGTGTGGAGGATGGCTGCCAGGATGTAGCAGTGTGGCTCTCAGCCAGAATTACTGTCGCTGCCATCACACCACATGCTGGCCCTGTTCAATTTATGAACAAAACTCAAGCCCTAAAGACTTTAGTGATAGAAATGAAGACAGTAGCTCATCATATTACCAGTGATCAGAGAAAAAATGAACTTTGCAGGGCCAGCAGCTATAAAGCCAATTGGCTAAACTCCACAGAAAACTGATTCTGAGCATGTTAATCGAGCATAAGTTAATGTGAATGCAGTAATGATCCATGTAAATTTCAGATGATGGACTATATCATTTATCTCTAAAGCATGAATAATGAGAACCCTTCTTCTGTTTTAAATGATTATTTGAAATACAGAAGAAATAAGTGGATTGTGATGCAGAGAAAATGAAAGAGCAGAAGTAGGGTGGAAGGGTAATAGATCAACATCTGGATTCCTAAAGTCCAGACGATCGTAACAATGATAACTTCCTCCAAAAGCCTACGGTAATTGTGTGCTTGGCATAGCTTAATGTTCCCTATAAAGTGAGGTTATTCTTCAGTATTTTTAAAGTCTTAATTTAAAAATATATTTTATCTACTGAGAATTCCATAGATAAGCATCTTTGATAGATTGCTTATGTGTTGCTTTGTGCTTCACAGTTCTTCCAGTTTTTCTTTCTGTAGCTCCTCTCTACAAGTTTCTCAAGTATTTTAAGGTGACTTGGAAATGTTGATACACACATGCTAAACACACATACATGCGCACACAGCACATAAATAAAGAAAACAGTGAAACCTAGCTATTACCAGCATAGAATCTAGGAGAAATTTTCATTATAAAGTGAATGGGTTAGAGAAAAAGCATCAATATATTCTTCTAAAATCTTCACCATTGAAAACAAAATGAAAAGAATTATTACTGATCTTGAAGAAACTATCTTCCACATTTTGACTGACTAATGTTAGCCAAGTTACCAATGGGAAAACAAAACAGGAATCGTGGTGCTTGGCACTTCGCTGCTGGGATACTATGGCTTAAGATTGCTACTTACTTTTGTAAATCACCACTGTGCCTATTTTTGCCATATACTAAGCTGACCTCAGGAAGAGAAAAAAATCAGTTAAGTATAAATTTAGTATTGGAAAGATGGAATCGGGAAGAGGTAGGAGGTACGTGGGATGGTGCAGAACATGGTTACCTTTATCTCCTTGGAAGTCACGTCAAAAAGCTAAGTATCAAAAACTCAGGCAACAATATGACTTTATAGAAAATTTGTATCTCTTGAGATTAAAAATAAAGGCACAGGAACCTAAGGATATAGGCCAAATATGGCAGAAATAAATAAAGAGAGAATAACTGAAAAACATCCACAAAGAAGACGCACTCGTGGGAACCATGGCCTAGGCAACAGGAACCATATGAAATGTAAACGTTGTGGCTGGTTTCTCTAAAATAAATGCAAGATCTATTAACAAAGAGGATCCCCAGCTGAATAAATAAGAGCAGGCAATCAAAAGTGGAATTATTAAATGGTGTTTATGGAGAAACATGAAAATAGAAAAAGAAGACATAAATCAAAACACATTTGTGTTGGTCGAAAGAGCAACCCCTACAGTAAATTCAATCAAATTATATAAGACAGATTTGAGAACATTTTCAAGGATGGAGGAAATAATTTATAAAAAAAACTAAGGATGAAGTTTTAAAGAGTAAAGGTGTTGGAGTTGAAAGTGCAAATGAGGAGCTGAAGGAAAGGCAGAGGGGCTAGAGCACTTGCTTAACACATGCCACGTCCTGGGGTTGTTTCCCCAGCACTGTAGAAGTTGGGCAAGGTGGCGCACACCTAGAATCCTCCCTCGTGGGAGGCTGAGGAAAGAGGACTGCCATGAGTCAGATGTAAGCTGGCTGCGTAGTGAATTCAGCACCAGTCTGGACTATAAAGTGAAACTCTGTTTCAAAAAAGTAAAGTGGTACAAATGAATTCTAAAAACTACTTAAGATATAAAAATAAGAATATAAGTGAAGTATTTGTTCAATAATTTTTTAAAAGAATACAAATCCAGTGTTTTCAGATAAAAGGACCTTCGGTATCCTCTATATAACATATAAATCTCAAATTTGTTGCATGTTTTAATTCGAGTCATAAAACTGAGTTACAATGACGGGGCCCATACACGTCAGTGTTCAGAAGGGCCCACATGGCTAAGTGACCTCTCCTTGCTGCCTGATTGCGTTCCAGGGGGAAGGAACAGAGGCTCAGGACAGACATCTCACAAGGAATGTCTATGCGATGGCAATGAGACACCTTGCTCAACCTTACTTACGGCTCACTTCCAGGTTAAGACAAATTCATCATAGAAGGGAATTCAGCATAGGCCACTGATCATACTAGGTATTCAGAAGCCAGAGCCACGGAATTCCGTGTGGAGGAACCCGGAAATAGAGTCATTAACAGCAGCTCCTCAACTGGAGAGCTTAGATTATATAAGTTCAATGGCAGAAGACTGGATATCCTGGGGCTTTACATCAACTATATATAACAGGACAGTCAACAGAACAAGCAACATAATCATATTTCTGTAAAACAGTGTGTGGTAAAACTCTAATATCAGGTTTATTAAAATTGATTTCCATTGTTCCCATGTTTTCACTCCTGCTAGTATTCTATTTAAGACGCTTTCCTTAGTATTACTGCTAGAAAAAAAAAAAAAAAAAAAAAAAACTTTTCCAGCATTCCAGTGCCTTTTCCAGCATTCCAGTGTACCAATTCTAGAAATAACATTATC
This sequence comes from Ctenodactylus gundi, assembly GCA_004027205.1. Taxonomy (NCBI): domain Eukaryota; kingdom Metazoa; phylum Chordata; class Mammalia; order Rodentia; family Ctenodactylidae; genus Ctenodactylus; species Ctenodactylus gundi. The sequence continues at coordinate 283,778 of PVKB01000807.1, forward strand.
CTCTTAAAATTTGTATATAAATTAGCTGGTCTGACATCTTCATTCTATGTAACAGGGTAGCAAGTAAACGTAGGAAGGATCATCTTGAGAAAGCACATGATGACAAATTTCCTTTCTGCTACTGTCCAACACACCTTTCTTAACATCAGCCATTTATCTGAGCCCATTGGCACTGTAACAGAAATTGTGTACATATCATGGTGGTAGTCATTATGACACTCCTAAAATTAAATAGTTTGAATTCTACATACATAAAATTGAACCTGGTCAATGTTGAATTATCTCTAGGTATATGAATAAAAATTAAGATACACAAAGTTTCCTCAAAATGAATAGATAAATAAATATACCAAACAAGCAACCAGGAAAAGGAAAAAGAAATGATGTGCTTCATTTTTAAAGCAAAAGGCAGGGAATATACCAAAATATTCTACATAAAAATAATATTTCAATTGTACTTCAAAAATTTTACAGATCCCTTTTTTGGAACTCATGAATTATAGTGGATACCCTATTTATATTATTCGTACATAAAATAGCACATCTCAAACCACTGATATATTTTTCCATTAAACTTATTTCATTTAGAGGATGCTGCTAGTGCATGCGGTTTTAATCAGTAAAATGTAATTTTTTCAAGCGCATTAATTCAAGGGTGTCTTTCTGCTAAGCATTTCTTCTTGCTAGCCAGCTGATGGAAAATTGTTGTCGCGGGAGCTCATTTCTCAGCGTCTCTGATTTCTCATGGCTCCATAGTGAGCGAACACTGTGGAAAATGTGTTTTTCCTCAGCAAATGGAGAAGAGGTTGTTTTGTTCATTTTTTTGCTTTTCAATATCTGGGGAAATACACCATTTAGCTTCTTGAATTCAATTATTTCTCACTCCCTTGGACTCCAGGCCACCACATTGGGAACGTTAACACTAAAGGTAGAATTTCCCATGCCCTTAACCTTTTGCCTCTCATCATACCTTTCCCCTATTCTTTCAATCCTAAAATGTTTATGGAATACCTGTTCTGGGTGCTGAACAAACAGCAATAAGGAGATGAGACATGAATTACGAAGACAAGGAATGTATCGAGAGGTGACACTCAGCGGAGGGCAAGACAACACTGACTCTAGTTGACCAGTTATTTTTAGAGTAGATAATGCTACAGGAAGAAATGTTATAATGCTTCCAGGGTCAGAGATGATTAGAAATAATATGAGGAAGAGAATTTCCCTTAGGGTAGACAAACATAAGGAACTGCATTCATTACTTTTTGTCCCTTGGACAAAATAGTGAACATCCACAAATTAAAAAAGAAGTTTTTTTTCAGAGTTTAGATTTAGATTTGGATTTAAGTTTCTGATTGCCCGGAATCAAGACAGAAACATCATGGTGGAAACATTTAGGAGAAAATTTCCTAAGTTCACAGCAGCCAAAAGGCAGAGAGAGAGGGGAGAAGGCAAGACAAGAATACACCCTTCCCGTGACTCACCTCTTCTGATTGGGCCTTGCTTGCAGTAGAACATTCACCTATGAACTCAGCAATAGGCTAACCCTTTGATGAGTTCAGCAACCCCATTGTGATAGCTACTTTTTTGTCGCTGGGACAAAATACCTGACATTCACAATATAAGGGAGAAAAGATTTACTTAGCTCATAGTTTTAGAAGGTCTCACACGTTCCATTCATGAGCAGCAGCTGGGGAGCTGCTTACCACATTGAAGACAGAGCCAAGAGAGTCAGGATCAAGTCTATCTCTATTGATTCAAGGTTTCCCAGGAAACTGTAATAATGTTCTTTCTTCTTCCCTTTAATTACTTCAAGCTGGCAGTAGGGCAGCTCACAGCCACAGTGAGTGCCCTTCCCTCACCTCCAGGCCCACAAGTCAACAACACGCACCTGAAAAGCTCTGCCTGGGCACCTCCATCTCTACAAATCGACAGAGTCCCTCCAGGTCAAACCTCAAGCATCTGCCCCTTTCAGCCAGGCCCCACCTCACAGTCACACAACTCTGCAGTTATCCCACTCCATTCAAATACACGAGGCTTTGGGGACTCTCCAGATTCAACTGTATCACCGATAATCAGTCACCTTCTAAAAGATTCATCTCAGAACAAAAGGGGGCTGTGGGAAAACAGTTTATATTTAAACCATAACAGGGGCTGAAAAATTGCAGTAAGAAATTATTAGCAGGTTGCTTGTGCTATTTTATGTTTGAGACAAGGTACAAGATCGTGGAATTCTTCATATCAAATTCTGACTTTGCCTGCTTTCTGTGACTTAACAGCAGTTGTTACTATCTGCCATATTGTGTCCATACAGTTTATAGCCTGTTACTCTTTTTGGAATATTATCTCCATGAGGACAATGGATTTCTGTCTTATGTACTAAGTTTCCTCAGTATATGGAGGAGAAATATGTACAGAACTGACATCCAAACCTTTTATGAAAGAGTCAACAAGCATGACAGTAAAGGCCTTTTGTCTCCAAGACTTTCTATGTTGTGATTTAAATTATTTTTCCAGTTCTATTAAAACCTAAATTACATTCAAATTATTTATCATCTTCAATCACTTTTTTCTTAAATTGTTACTTCATCTTGAGTAATTATTTGACTAATTTATTGCCTCTTACAGAAAGTTCTATTGAGTTTCTAGTTTAAGTAGTTACCTGCAAAGTAACTTTAAAATATGTTACTTTTTAAAGAACTTATGTGTGTCCCTAAGCAATTTATTTAACCTCTCTTCATATATTTTGTTTTATGTGAAACAATATTACTCATTTCTCTATTATTGTGAATTCTGGTATCCAATGTGAGAATAATGATTAAGATTTAAAACAATCTCTTGCATAAAATAATGTTGAGGTTCTACATTTGTGCATGTGAGAGAGAGCTCAACAACTTTTCATTCATTATTATGAAATTTTAAATCATAACTTTCTTTTAGCAGCAGACCATTCAATATACATAAATTGTTTCATAGATTTCAAATATGCAACCATTTCAAACAAAAATTAACAGATACAAAGGCTCAAGGTTTTCTTTCTCTTGATTGTTGCTTTTATCATTTGTTCCTAGTGTACTTTATTTCTAAGAAAGTTCAAGGCTATTGCCGTTTAACTCTAAGTAAGGGTATTATGATGCTATTTTCTTTTAAAATAGTGTTACAGCTGTACCATTTTCAACTCTCAACAATATGACTTGCGGATGACTTCACTTTGCCTCTAGAAATTCTGTTCCCATTATAGCTGAGAGGTTACAGGTAGAGTGGGTGTGCGTTTGCTCAGTCTAACTGGAGAGAGAAAGCAACTGCGCATGTGACAAGGGATTTCATCTAATCAGCCAGTTTTTGTAAATAGCGCATGTTGAAAAATACTAGAATACAATGAAAAATAAAGTTTTAATCATTTTGTAAGAAAAGAGATTGAAGCCAAGTAACATAAAATTCCTTCACTCATGTGATCTTATTTACATTTAACCAATGATTATACAGTGTGTTGGGTTTCTTTGACTACTGCTTACAAAAGAAAAAGGTGAGAAGTATATGAATTGAAAAGATAATGATTTCTCTGTGCCGCTATGAGGAGACAATGTTAACTATGTTATATAATTAATAAAGTGGAGGCCAACTCAATGTACTATGATGTCAAGTGTTGGATGACATAGCCGAGGAAATCATCTATCTCCTATCAGAGAGGTAGAGACTGATTAGGATGAGTTTATGAAAGGAAGCATTTCCTAGTAGGTCATGAGGGGATAGGTGTAAATTATTTATATAAATAATGAGTAAAGAATATTGTAGAGGAAGCAGTAGGTGCAAAGAATAATATGAAAATTCATAGTGGATTAAGGAAATTTCTCTTTGGAGAAATTGACCAAAGAAAGGATAAAACTAAGCTGCAGACAGAGATTAGATTGAAACATCTTCAGTATGACAAAATAATTGTAAGTCATTCAAAGTCTCAATTATGATCCTCTTGAGTTTTAAAAACATATTCTTCCCCCAAACTTTTCATTTCTGTTTCCAGAAATATTCATCAATACTGCTAAGGGAAATGAAACAGGTTCCTAAGTTTTCTTCAGGGACGTGACCCAAAAACAAAGCAAAACCAGAATCTGGAATTCTGCTTCCTGAAATTTCCTAAGAACCACAGAGTAAAAGATGTAAGTTTCAAATTAGGTTAATTTAGAGTTATTTTTAATCATGTCTTGGTTGCCCTCAAGAATTTTCGTGGGGCAGTACTCGTCACAGCTTCCCCTCGGCTTCCTGGCCAGGAGCTTTCCTTATTGTCTCTTTGCACTCTCAGGTGGACACCAGCTTTGTTCCCTCTTGGCTTCTCAGCCAAGAGCTTTCCATTTCTCTTTTGTTTTATTCAATAAAATCTTGCTATATATATATATATATATATATATATATATATATATATATATATGGTTTTAAAAGTCAGGGTTTCTTTTTATTTACCTTTTTTTTTGAGCTCCTGTGTCTCTGTGGTCTTCTCAGTACTTTCCAATTCCCCTATGGTCATATTTTTGTTCTTCTAGACAAAAAGTTAGGTACCTATTTAGTTCACTCTGGTGCTATTTCTAGGTTGTGTTCATAGTTAAAGAAAGTGGTTGGAGGACACAAAGAAAGTAGTGGGAAGGGGAAGTGAAAATAACTATGGCGTGATAGGTATGAGAACCAGTTCTCCAAGTTCAAGGTAGTTATTACATACTGCAAGCACATGGTAATAAAAATAATTTGAGAGAGACAGACAAAAGAAATGTGAGTTCCTCTCACTTTCACAATACCATATATAGGTGGCATCCAGACCTTGTGGCTGCAGCTTCTTACTACCAACAAACCATTGTTTCACCCTGGGAAATGACCCAGAAGGCCTTTCCTTCTGTCCTCTCCTTCCAGGCCACTTTTGTGTTTCATCCAGGCTGCTTGAACCTCAAGATGTATTGGGGAAAAAAAAAGGATAAGTTCATTACAACTTTTGTAGATATTTTAATTCAGTCTTTGTGGTCTCTCTGCCTCAGTTCACTTTATTGAGTCTTGAAAGTGATGCTCTATGCATTTTTTTCAGATTTTATACCTTATTCCGTGTTACCAAAAATGACGAGTGTGCGTGTATGACTTTTGATTCATAGTTGAAGGTAGATATAATACAGTCAAAGCAGGGTCATTTCAATGAAGGAGTGAACTTATTCTGCTGTGATATTACTGCATACTTATGTAACAAGAGACTACACTTAACCAAATGAGAGTAAATGCATATGAATGAGCAACTACATCCCTGCTGCGTATACATGCCATTGGGTATAGACACTTAATAAACATTAAAATTTTACCTTATTATTAGTTTCACCATTTGATGATTTTTGAACTAGATAAACTCTTTCTCCAATTCTTAACACTTGTGACATAAATTAATTCACATTTGTGAAATAAATTGATAAAAAATAGTTTGCTTTATTTCTCTCAATGTCTTTAGCATGCCTTTAACTTGACTAGATATTTTGAGAGTTGTTAGTATTATTTATAAAAATGTTCCCAATATTCTCTAGTCGACTGATTGTGTTCATCCAGCTCTGAAAAATTATTTGCTTATCGAACAGATAAGAAAAGAAAGGCAAATTGGTTTTTCCCAGTTATTCACTTGATTCTTTTCTTATGAGATTACTCATTGGTGCAAACTCTTTGACTAGAAAATACTCACTGTTGCTCGTAACATGTGGGAGAAGTTCGATCACTTTGAGAAGAGTTCTGCTGTGTTGCCTAGCCCAGATTTATTTTGCCTGTTTGAACCCTAGGGCCACCTGACTTTACTTTTGTGTGTCTATGTGGTTCATTCACGAAAGGAGTGTCTGTGTGCTTCGCTTTTGTATGCCTGTTCTCACGTTCAACCATTTGTATATACGGTATAGCCCAGAGCATTCTCTATTTTGTTCTCTTAACCCCAGATACAATGCGATGTCATAAAAGTTAAACTGATTAAGTAAAGTCCCTAGTATATTTCAACATTCAATTAAACATCTAACCTTATTGTCGTATAGTTTGTTGGTTTTGATCACATGACTATTCATAATATTGTTATAGTATTTTATGGTTATTATGATTTCATAAATTAATTACTAACATAATTTAATTATATAACAGTTATGTAATTAAATAAAAAGAACTCACAGCGCTACTTCCTGAAATGTGGAAAATTGAGTATTCCATTGTAAGAAAACAACAAGACATGAAGAAGTTACATGAAAATGTGTGGTAATTCACTATAAAGCATAACAGAAAATAAACGAAGTTTTACCGGCCAAAAATGTCAAAGTGAAATTAGGATTTACAAAATTTAAAAACTAGGCGTTTTAGACAATAGAACACTAAAGGTCATGCTAATACTAGGCATCTTGAGCATTGGGGATGAGCAGATTCTAGAATGATTGGGATATTCTGGTTAACACCAGTACCACAAAATAGAGTTTGAAGTACAGAGTTATAAATACTGCCTCAAAATTTTATTGTTATACTTTCAGGGAAGATATACAGAGAAGAAACTTCCTGTGGACAAAAGGAACTGAAGTAGACATCTCTTATATTGTGTCCTATTGCTCTGTAACATATGATAACTTCAGAGGTGTTATTCCATACATTGGGGTTAGTAGATTACATCCCTCTATCTCTGCCTGGGATTCCCATTTTGAAAATTAAAACAAGGTCGTTTCAAACACGCAGCCTACCCTAATGCCATTTAGAATGCAATCAAAATATTTCCTGGACAAATATATACTCTATTCAAGTCATTCTGGATTTCCAGGTAAGATTTTCCTAAGTATGAAATCACAATCTAAAATTGTCAAATACTAGAGAATGAGGAGGAGGGAGTAAAGGGTCAAAAAGGAAGAAGGGAAGGATTTGTAATTTTTCCACGATATGTTTTTGCACAAAATACTCAAGATCAACACAAACCATATGCATTGCATTTATACATACCAATAATATGGAAAATTCATTATAATTAAAAGTACTAGTAGAAAATAAAGCTAAGAAATGTATAACCTTTTGATTTTTCAATGGAATTCAACTTCATAAGATTAAAGATAAAAAAGCACAGAAAGAAGCCAGAGAGAAAAGACATATAATCTATAAGAAAATAGTAAGTAAACGAATGTATTATTTTCTATGTTTGTAATGACATATTGTGCAGTCTTTCAATGTTCTGGACGGAAGTAACTTTTTTCTAGACTTATTAATGAAAAACAAGTTTGAGAAAAAAAGACAGGTTCACAAAATAATCAAGGGATTCTTTTATCACCAAAACAGAGGAACTAATAAATTTCTATAAAATAAGATCTCAAAAGAAAATGCTGAAATAAAAAAGAAAACAGAAATTTAAAATATTTATTTTCTTCAGCCAGCAGTACAGGAAATACTATTACATTTATAAGGCTAATCACAACAGTAGTCTTTTATTTATAGAAAGAGTAAAAAACTGGCAAGCAGACCAAATTATGAATCTTAGGCCTATTTTCAATTTGTCTTTCTCAATGTCTTCAAATCTAACTATTTTTGTGCATTCAAAGCAAAGTTTCATTTTGTTTCCATTTCTTTTACATTGATCTTCTAGAGACAGAGATAGTCCCAATGAAGACAAAATTTTAAAACACTCTATCTGTATTTCTTAGGATCTACAGAACTGCAATTTAATATCAAAGTTACCTTAATATTTTTGCAAATATTTCGCCTATAAGATGAATGGATGGATGGATGGATGGGTGGATGGATGATAGATAGATAGATAGATGTAACAAGATTATAAATCTTCTCTATGGAATTGAAAATAACAACTTAGAAGCTAAAAAGAACAAAAGCTTTGGAACACATTAGTAAGCATTATAGAGGAATCCTGAGAGAACTAGAAAGGCATGCCTTATCATTTCTTTTAAAGCAAAAAATAAATAAAATCTTTGAAAAACTTAAAAAGAAGAAATTGAATACAACTAAATTATTAATTTAGATTTGTTGAAATTAATTCTTGTTAGGATTAAAGTCCAGTGTTGTGGAAATTCACATATTGCATTGCATTTTCATGCCCACATTGTATATACATGATATTTTTGTAACTTCTAAAGACACAAGAGAAAAAAAAATTCATTTGCATGAATATATTTATTGAGCTCCTGGTGCATATCAGAGACTGTCCTAGATACATATCATTCATACTATTTCATTTGTAAGGAGACATCTGAATTATTGTTTTCAGTTTGTGCTAAGATTCTGAGTAGAGGTAGCCCATCAAATTGACTCAGACAAGAGTCAGAATTAGGGTTTTCTTAATCCAAAACCTTCGTCTCTTAGAACCACACCTTCACCACATGAGTGAAAGTAGCCAAATACATGAAAAGCCATTCAACGCAAAGTCCATAGTGTCATCCTTCTGTTCCACTGGTGCTATCAACACGGATAACTGCATGGGTATTTTAGGAAGGATGCCATCTTCCCTCCCATTCTTTCTCTTTGTCTCTTAAAATTATATGCATGCAAATGACCACATATCTTTTAATTTCTTCATTTTTGGTTCCTTCTATCAGCACGTAGAAATGTGAGGACAAAGTTTAGTGTCTGTTAGCCTTCATTGGAGAAAAGAGTTCTCATTTTCACGTAGGTATTTCACTATACAAATTTTGCTCCTATTTCATGTGAACAAGAATTTTAAAAAGCATAATTTCAGCAGAAACTCTATTTAAAAAGAACACAGCGAACCTGTGGAGTCTTTGTTAAGACAGGACAGCCGCACACTGGGGCCCTGGAAGGGGGCCCGTTCAGTGTGAAATCTGAAGGCAACCAACAGGCTTAGTGTCATCGGTTTGTGAGAGAGCAGTCGTTTATTTCACATACTGAAGTCAGCCTCAGGGTGACAGGGCTTTGTTAAGAAACCATCAGACAGGAGAAGTTATTCCTCATTCTCTTGACAGGAAGTCAAGGAGAACTTTGAGATGGTTGCTGTGGACACAATTAGAAGGCTGGATGACAGGGCGGGGATTAGGTGGCGTTGTTAAAAAGAGGTCAGTTTCCTTTAATCCTGAAACGTGAAATTCCCTTTAATTGCTGAGACTTCCTTGCGTTTTCGTGTTTCCACACTCAAAAAACTCATGAATATTCATTTATATCCACCTGGGCTTTCTAGTGATGAATTTTACCCAAGGATTGTGTTTGTTTGATGGTGTTAGTTTTACTTATAGGCTTTGTTGCTTTTAATACCATCTCTTTGATCAAATATTTAACCAGATTCATTCATAGTTTAATGAATTAATGTCTTTAGATAATTAATGTGCTACTGTATTCGGAATTAAACACACACAAAGCATTCACATTACTGAAAATTATGAAATTTTTTAGAAACACAGACGAAATACGTTTTTGTGAAAAATATTGAATCTATTTTTTTTTCTTCTATATTATGCTTTTGTTGTAGATCAAGAAGGATAAAATGAAAGGTTCTTAGGTCCTGATCACAGCACGCAAAAGAAAAAAAAAACATCAAAAGGACAGGAGTCCACCTTTTGAGGATAGACTTAAGTGATGTAGACAGTGGGCAGCAAAAAAAAAAAAAAAAAAAAAAAAAAAAAACTGTGAAGTTGAAGACATGATTCTGCATGATTCTGTTATTGTGAAGGCTAAGGGTATGTTTTAAGTGATTGTAGTTTTTTTTTAAAATCCTTTTGAAGAAAGGAAAGAAAAATTGAAAGCAAATAAAAAGAAATGTTACTTAATGTAATATAATAATTTATGAGATTTAGTTCCCAAATAGAATGGCTAAATTTGGAGATCTAATAAAATGAACAGTTTTGGGACACAGTGCTTAATTTTGAGAGCAGTATTTGGCAAAATAACAAAGTAGTCTATGGTACACTTTTGATGCCTATTTGCATCAAAATGCTGAACTTAATAACCAGCACATTTGGTCAAGTACAATTACACAAGCAGTACATTGCAAGGACAATTTTCTAGCCCTAATTCCTGTGGAGGTGGTCTCTCCTGCACGGCCGAGTATAGCAGGGATCCTGGTTGAAGGACCAACTTTTCTGTGAGGAAGCATGTCTTGTATCTCTAGCCATAAATATGCTGGTTCTTTCATTTTAATACTTCAGAAATACTTGTGAGATCATTGGGTAAATGAACAGGCATAATAAAATAAAATGTTCATGAAAAATGTTTTTGCTGAATTAACTTAAAATTTCATTGTTAAATTGTTATCCTTTGCCATCCTGTCAGAATTTAGCAATAGACATGCCACCCTGAGGTTCACAGTCTCGGTGTTTCATTATTCAATAAAAATCCGCTAAGACATAGCAGATCTGAACAACATCATGGAAGAAATGCATCTGACAGATATCTGCAGAGGTTTCAATCCCAAAACAACAGAATGCACATTCTTTTCAGCTGCTCATGGAAGATTCTGCAAAATAGATCATAGTCCAGACCACAAAACAAACTTAAACAGATACAAGAAAATTGATGTAATTTCATGTACTCTGTCAGACCACAGTAGAACAAAACTAGAAATCAACAACAGCACAACAAAAGACACTACTTAAATTAACAGGGATTGAACAGCATTCCTTTGAATAAATGTCTGGTTAAAAAAGATATTAGGAATGCACGTTGTACAGGTTATTTTCACAGTCTTTTTATGTCATTTTCAGATGGTCTAATGTTAGCTTCTCACCAAGGGACCTAAGTCTGGAGTTCTTGCATTAGAAGGTAAATCCAGGCATAGCCACTAAGAAATGGCAGTGCTTCTATCAAAAGATGGGAAGAGAAGCTTGGCCCTGTGCCACAGGCCTGGAACCCCAGCTCTCTGAGAGGCTGACGCAGGAGAATTATAAATTCAAGCCCATCCTGGGAAACTTAGTGACTTTGAGAGACCTTCTCCCAAAACCAAAATTAGAAAATGGGGCTAGGAAGTAGCTCATTACAAAGACCCTGGGCTCAGTCTCTAGTATGACAAAGAATAAACGAGAATAGTAAAAATAGAGATGAGGGACAAGATTAAAAATAAAAAAAATATATTAGGAAAGAAATAAAAAAGTTCATAGAGACAAATGACAATTGCATTACATCACAATGCAACCTCTGGGACACAATGAAGGCATTCTGAGCAAATAAGAGGGAATTCATTTCTATAAATTCATACATAAAAAGAACTGAGCAAACCCAATGAAATAATTGAATGATGCAACTCAGGGCCCTAGACACACAAAAAGAAGCCAACCCCAAAACTAATACAAGGAAAGAAATATTAATGATCAGAGCAGAAATTAATAAAATCAACATTTTTAAAATACAAAAATAAATGAAACAAAGAGTTGAGTTTTTGAAAAGATAAGGAAGGTCAATAAATCCTTTGCTGAAACCACGAAAAGAAAGATAAAGGCTATATCAAGGCAACAGAGAATGAAAATGGTGAAATTACAACAGGCAACATGGAAATTGAGAGGATTATAGGAAGTTATTTTAAAAACTTATACTTCAAGAAATTTGAGAATTTTTTTAAAAGGGACTAGTTTCTATACACATATCAATCTCCAAAATTGAAAGAAGAAAGAAATCACCAGCATAGGCCAAAATGCATCTACCAAATTGAGGAAGTAATTAAAACACCTCTGTCAGAACCCAGGACCTGACAGTTTCCCAGCAGAATCCTACAAGAAGTCCAGGAAACATTTAATACCAATCATCAGTAGACTCTTTCAAGAAGCTGAGAACGGGGGAAAGTTACCAAAATCATTCCTTAAAGCTAAAATAACTTTAAATCCAAAACAGACAAAGACCCCAACAACACCACAAAAAAAAAGAAAGAAAGAAAAAAGAAAACTACAGGCTAATATTTCTAGTGAATATAGAAGCAAAAACACTCGGTAAAATTGCTGCCAACAGAATGCAGTAAATCATAAAGAAGATTGTACACTATGACTTTATTCCAGAGATGCAGGGAATGTTCAACATATGCAAATCAATGAATGTAATACAGCACATTAACAGATGCAAAGACAAAAATCATACGATCATCTCAGTAGATGCAGAAAAAGCATTTGGCAAAATTCAACACCCATTTATTATAAAGAATCTGAAGAAAGCAGAAGTAGAAGGACCTTACTTTAAACTGATTCCAGCTATTTACAGCAACTTCTCTGCCAATAGCACCCTAAGTGGAGAAAGACTCAAAGCATTCACATTCAGTTCAGGAACAGGGCAACGATGTCCACTATCACCCCTACTATTCAATATAGTGCTTGAAATTTTGGCAAAAGTTATCAGGCAGGAGAAAGGGGCAAAAAAGGATCTGGATTGAAAGGGGAGAAGAGAAGATATCCATTTTTACAGATGACATGATACTCAATATAGAAGACCCAAAATGTTTCGCCTGAAGCCTCTTAGTACTAAAACATAAATTGAGCAAAGTAGCAGGTTACAAAAACAATACCCACAGCTTAATAATATTCCTACACAATACTAACAAATCCAATAAGAGAGAAATCAAACCACATTTACAGCAGCAGCAAAATAATAAATAAAAAAGTTAGGAATAAACCTCACCAAAGACTTAGTAAAGAGGACTTTAGAAAATGTAAAGACATTCTATATTCCTGGATAGAAAGGACTGATATTGTCAAAAGAGCTATACTTCCAAAGATGCTATACAGACTCAATATAATATCAATCACAATACCAACTTATTCATAGCATTATTAAGGGGCAACTTTAAAATTTACATGGAACCAGAAAAGACCCAGAATTTCTAAAGCAATCCTTAGTAACAAGGGAAAAGGTAGAAGAATCACAATCTCAGACTTCAAAAATATACTCCAAAGCAACGGTGATTAAATCTACAGGGTACTGTTCTAAGAACAGACAGAAGGATGAGTAGAACAGAATTGAGGATATGAAACAAACCCAGACACACTTAGGCAACTGATTTTTGATAAAGGAACCAAAACAATCTGCTGGTGAAAAGACAGCATCTTCAATAAATCGTGCTGGGAAAGTTGGATAACCACATGCAGACTGAAATTAGATTCATATCCTCAAGTACACATTAAAGTGAGATAAAAATGTATCAAATACCTGGAAAGCAAAACAGAAACGCTGAATCTACTATAAGACAAAATAAATCAAACCTTAGAAATCATAGGAATAGAAAAGGATTGTGTGAACAGAACACAACTATACAAGAAATAACAGCAAGAATCAACATGGGACTACAGTAAAGTAAAATTTTTTTGCACAGAAAAGGAAACAATCAACAAGGTGAAAAGCCAACCCACAGAGTGAGAGAAAATCTTTACCAGCACTACTTCAGACAGAGGATTAATATCTTGAATATATAAAAAACTCAGAAAGTATCCTCCCTAAAATAGACAACCCCATCAAGAGGTGGGCGTCTGAAACAAAAAGAAGCTTCCTAGAAGCAGCAGAAATTGGCAACAGGCCCGTGAAAAAGCGTTCATTGTCACTGACAATTAGAGAAAGGCAAATCAAAACAACTCTGAGGTCCCATCACACCCCACTGAGAATGACCTACAGTGAGATCTCAAACAAACAATAGTTCGTGAGGTTGTGGAAAAAAAAGAAAATTTCTACACTGTTGTTGGGACTGCTACCTGGTTCAAGGATCATAGAGAGCCATCTGTAGACTCTTCAGAAAGCTGAGAACAGGAAGGTCAATTGATCCAGTCATAGCACTACTGGGCATGTTAACAAAAGAGACAAAGTCAGCACATAGTAAAAACACATGCACATCCATGTTTACAGCAGTAAATTTATAATAGCTCAATCCTGAAAACAACTTACTTGCCTTCAATAGAGGAACGGGTAAAGAAGATGTGATGCCTGTTCCTAATGACATCCTATGCGGCCATAAAGACAGATGTGAAGAATTTAAAAGAAAACGGGGCCACCTTGAATCAATAATGCTCAGTGAAATGGACCAAACACAAAAGAGTGACTCTAAATGGTGTATCCATTATGAAGTTAATAAAATTAGTAGCATAAAAGGCCCGGGTATGAAAGATGGGGTAGGACGAGGGGTGATGGACTGCGGGGAAAGGGGTGAATCTCTGAGGGAGGGACTTAGGGCAAGTGTAAGCGGGAAGGACAAAAGGGGCCAGAATTGGTGTAGACGGTCACTGACCCCCCAGACGTATGTTTCTAATGTGTTACTGAATCTCTATTTCATGTACCTAAAACAACTTTAAAAATAGAAAGAAATCAAATACCTATTTAAATAATAAAGGTACTGATTTACGTGTAAATAATTGAGTTATCTAGAAAATAATTGGTATGTTAGGCCCTATGTGAATATCTGGGAAAGTGTATGTAATTATGTCTAAACTTTAAACAACTCCCCTGCAATGCATTTATTAAGAAAGCCATTTCTCATGTTTTGTTTGTTCATGGATACACTTTTTAAGGCTTTAAACGCAATTACTATACTAGTACATTTATACACCTAGGCATGGGCAGTTGAGTGGAAGCTAGTTTCTCAAGTAAAATTAATTTTAGTGGATTTCAATTTCGAAGTCTCAAACATTGTCATGGATCGAGAGAAGCTAAATACCTGCAAGACGCCTACCACACAGTGCTACTGTGAATTCTGAGTGTCTGTTCTGTAAACACATTTCCTATTATTGTATTTCCTATCTGGCCTTGAATGAGTTTTGACCTACAAAATGATGAGCAAACAAGAAAAAAATTAGTACTACAAGACAAGGTACTTACTAACCTACTTATGTAAGTCTTTCTTTCCGACAGATTAAAAAAAGAAAAGAAAAGAAAACCAACAGTTAAAAAGGTGATGTTCTAGCACACATGTAGTTTGAGGCATTTTTTCAGGAATGAATGTGTTTATATCAAATATCGCATTTCCCATCACTGCCTAACATTTATGTAATTTAATTAACTTATGTTTTAGTAGCGTTTTGGAAATGAAGCGCTTCTGCAGGAAGTATTGGATAGGATCTCTTTAGGATCCCATGGTGCAGAGTGATAAATAAATCTAAGTCCTTCAATAAAATCACACATTGTTATGAATTGAATTGAAAAACTTTGCAGTATTTAATAAGTTTATCTTTCAATTATTTTGTCATGACATTAGAAAATGTAAGTTTTATGTATATATTGGTATTGAGTTAAAAATATATGTCCAAATATACATACATGCATGAACGTATATATTGTAAGGATTGGTGTCCATATTTTAATTGAGGTATAGAATTTTAAAAACAGAAATATTGCAAGGTCATAGCTTGATGGATTATCAAAATAGGTACACCACCAAAACCAAGCAAAGATAGCTGGCCAAAGGTCTTTGTCACTTCACAGTCCCTTCAGTGTTTGATTTTTATCCTTCAAGACCAAAGTATCTAGTGCAAAAAGTGCAGGTGTTTCCTTGGCACACATGAGTTAATTTCTTGTATATACGAAGTTCATAGTTGAAAGCACAAAGAGAAAAGCAGCAAAGTGTAGACACAAGTTGCCAAATCCTGGGACTTGCCTGGGATTTGTTGTAACCATTAAATAAAATTCTTATGAGAACCAGATCAGATGATACATGGGAAACAAAAAACTAAAACAGTCATAAAAAGGTTTATTATGATTCATTTTCCTTTAATAATCTCTTCAGTTATCTAAATGGCGAGCATATCACCTTTCATTGAAGTTTTGTGTACACATGTTTTCTGGCATAGAGAGGTTTGTATTTATGATTTCTTTTGGACTTCACGGTGGTGTGAAAATGATATGAACTCGGCGAAAACTGTACTTCAGATTTTGAATCTTTTGCTGGCTAGTGATCTGGTATGTGATAGCTTTCATGTGATGCTGGGAAGCTGTAGATGGCTGTGGCTCCCAGCCAGCCATAGGGTCACAAGAGGGACGAACCGGCCTTCCTCAGTGTACACAGGGGCTAAGCCCGGATGTTTGGTAGGTTAGATGTGTTTATTGCAATATTCAACTTGTGAAGGGTTTCTTGAGATGCAACCCATTCATACTTGGAAGCACAAGAACACGTGCTCTCAAAGGAAAGGGATTATGATCTACTCATTGTTTTGATTTGGATCTGGACTGTCCCCCAAAAGCCCCAAGTATCTAGGGATACTGCATACTTTTGGAAGTGGGGCCTGATTGAAAGGGGTGGGTGCCTGTTGTTTGACCTGGAAGGGTACCCCTGTCCTTCCTCTAAGACCTGGCTCGGTTCTGCTGTGGTGTGAGGACCTCTGTCTCCGGTTTTGTCCTGGCCCAACTCCACCATTTCCAGCTGCCTGCCTGTGGATGGACTTTGATCTGAAACTGTGAGCTGAAATAAATCTTTCCTCTCCTAATTTGTGCATGCAAGGCATTTGTCACAGCAACAAGAAAGTAACTAAGACATTCATCTTTTACTTTCTAGTGGTAAATATCAATAAAATTTAAGGCACTAAAAACAAAACAAAAATTTTTAAATCATAGGTAGGAGAGTGATACTAGCACAATGATGATGTTCTGTCAGCGCCATCACAGATTAAAATAAGGTATTAACTTTTCATTTTCAATAAACTCTTACAGTTAGCCATACCTTGTTCTAGTTTATTTACATGTAATTTACTTATTTGTCTTAAATTTATGAGTAATTTTATGTGCAGATCTATACACTTTGTCATGTTATTAAGAACACATTATTTGTATTAATGACAATCAAATCTCCTACAATATATATGACTCAATATAAGAGTTTATTGAAAGTGAATAGTTACTAGCATTTCTTTCTTTTCTTTCTTTTTCTTTGCTTTTTTTTAGACAGGGTCTCATTTTGTAGTCCACACTGGTTCTGAACTCACCATGAAGCTCAAATTGTTCTGTCCCCAAATTCATGACAATTTTTTTTTTTTTTTTTGCCTCAGGTTCCTGAGTGCTGAGATTATAGGTGTGCTGGGGAATCCAACCCCATGCCTTGGTCTTGCTAGGCAAAGACTCTAACCCCTCAAGTCCAATCCCATCCCCTACCATTATTTACCTATGAGGTAGTATAGCTGGCAGTACCTTATAAATGTTCAAGTACTGGTCTTTTATTAATTTAGATTTTTAAAAAGTGTTTTGTTTTCATGGCTTTAAATGTTATTAAATATTAAATCAGTAGATCAAAAAATGAATCCTTATCACCAGGTTCTCTAGACTGAATTCTGCACTACAATTTTTTTTATAAACATGGAGATATTTAATACACTTGAGAAAGGTAAGAACAAGACTGAGGATGTAGACATGGATAAATAGAAGATATTACACTCCCAGAATAAAAGGCACACTCTTCTAACCTCATTCTCATAGATTAAATTAACCTTTCTTCTGAATTACATTATATGTCAGGCAGGTGCTATGAAATGATTTGTGCTACTCCAAAACTCATATTGAATCCTTAACTCCAAGTGTGATGGCATTTGAAGATGAAACCTTCAGTGAGGAGCGAGGGTCATGTGGAATCATAAGGGTGAGGCCTCTCTAATGTGATTAGTTCCATTCTAAGAGGAAACTAGTCAAGTCTTTCTTGGCCATGGAAGGTCATATGGAGGACAACCGAGGTGAGATCACTCCCCAGGACCCGGCCATGCTAGCACTTTGGTCTCACATTTCAAGTATCCAAAACTGTGAGAAATAACTTCCTGTTATTTAAATTTCCCCATCTATAATAGTTCAGGACAGCATCACAAGCAGACTAAGAGAGTCGGGATAACAGCATTTTAAAGGCATTAAAGTGTAACAGAAACAATCTCAAAATGTCAAAAAAATTCAAATTAGTCATAAAAATTGAGCAATTGAAAGAGAGCAAAGAAAAAGGAAAGCAGTGAGCAAAAGAGACCCAAGGCTTGGCTTCCCTGTATCAAATACACAACAAAATAATAGCATTCATTAAAAAGTTATGACTATTTTTCATAAATAACAAAATAGAAATAATATCTGATATTTCACAGTGTAAAGTTAATATTAGGTACACTTTGTGTATGTGGATAACAATTTAAATGGTTCGGAAATAAATTCTCCCTTTGGTGGGTGATGAAAATTTTTGATGTCTCCAAGACATTAAAGATTTTTGACTCATAAAATATGTTAAGGCTCATTTTTCTGAGAAATTCTCTAGTACCAACTTCTATATGTTATTACACCATCTCAAAATGCATGTTGTACACGATACCTTAGTGAATCATGACACAGCAGTTTTAGAAAAAACTAAATATATAGTTTCCCGATTGCAAACTTTCCTTCAACATAGACAATCTAAGTTATGGGCTACGCTCACAATGAATTTCTTGAAATCCCTTCATTTTCATTTGTACCAATAGGCTCAAGATAAATTAGGTTTTTAAAATTAATTAATAAATTAATTAATTCTTGAGACAGAGTCTTGCTCTGTAGTCTGCACTGGTCCTGAGCTCACTAAGTAGCTCAGGCTTTCCTTGAACGTATGGCAATCTTCCTGTGTCAGCTTCCTGAGTCCTGGGGTTATAGGCATGCACCTCATTCACAGTTTATGTGGTGCTGGGGAATTGAGTACAGGTGTTTTTCTTTGGTAGGCAGCAGCTTTGACTGCTGAGCTCTGTTCCCAGTGTAGCCAGTGTGTCATCATAGGAAATTCTTCCTTTTCTTCTTTAAAGTATTCTGTTACTTGACTAGAAACGATAAACTCAAATGTAAGTACTAAAGACTGACACTACAGTAGTACTGTTATGAGACTTTATAAGGTGATAAAAATGCCATCTACCTATGCTGTTTCATAAATACAGTACTCACTAGCCACATGCAACTATCAAGCACCTGCAATACGACTCACATAATTGCTGCAGTTAGTATTTAAAAATATACATAATTTTAAGAAATCGTAAATTTTTCAAAAGCCACATTTTTCTAGTGGTTAAACTTTCGGTGAAACAGCACTATATGTATGAGGAATAAAACAATGATTATTACTTTCCCATTTTTATTATTTCTATTCACAGAAGAACAGTGGAATACTTCTATATTGCCAAAAAAGATAAATTTAAAGTTAATGTTAGTTCTTGGATGTTAGAAGTGAAAACGCTATCATTTTTCATTTTGACTTTTGTGTAGTTCCTCATTTCAACAAAGCAAAGTCATTTTTTCTCAATTTAGAAATTTATAGAGTTTTTCTACTTTACATAAAAACTAAATTGTACTTATAAAAGCAGGTTTTATATGGCTTATACTTTATAAAATTTAAACTGTAATCAATATTATTACATGATTACATTATATTATATGATTATATGATTACAATGATACCAACTGATGATGAGGTTAGTAGGAAGGAAAAAAATCGTCTTAGTTACTACTTTTGATATTGTGACAAGAAATTCCATATACACAAATTAGGGAAGGGGAAGTTTAATGTAGCTCACAGTTTCAGAAGGTCACGGTCCATCCCTGGATGGCCAGAAATGGTGGAAGCACATGGCAGAGGCAGAAATGGAGGCTCTTCCTCCCAGCATTGCAAACAGCAAGCCAAGTTCAGGAAGGAAGGATGGAAGAGAAGCACACATCCTTCCAGGTCCTGTCCCAGCAACCCACCCTTCACAGTCCAATCTCAGTGTCCCACCACCCCTTGCAGTTTAAGTCCCTACCCCTTCACATACCTGTAATTTAAAATCTACCACACACCTACAGTCCACAACACACCCATAACCCCCTCTCCAGGACATGCCTCCATCTTCCTACAGCACGCAGTTCCACAGATCATCCAGATTATTCAAACACGTGAGATTTTTAGTCAACATTCCAGTTCCAAACCACGATAAATATCATTTCTCAATGTTTTCTCTTGTGGAAGTCAGATGGAAACAAGCTTCCTTCTCACTGAGGCCCATCAATTCTGCCTGACAACCTACACAATCTACTCAGGCAACTAATCAGGTTACATAATATGAGAGGTTTTGATGATACTCATGAACTTCAATTTTTAGAGAGATACTAAAGCTACAGTGAGATAGCACAGAGGAATGGGGCACTGGCAGTTTCATTTATTTAATTTTAAAAATCTGGATCATTCAGATCTCCAAGTGTATTTTTCATATTGAATGATCCTTTGACGCCCACATTAGTTAATCTATATAAATAATTTTGAATGTCAGTTTTCCCTTAACTTGGCTGCTACAAGTCAGGCCTGTAATAATTCAAGGTGTTTCCACAGTATCATCAATTTGTACCATCTAGAACACTCATGATCATTCCATTAAGAAATCCCCATGAGCCATATGGCTTAATTACTGTTTACTTAATTCTACTGTGTGTATCATGATTGAAACAGGTGAAACAAGTAGTGGTTTTTGTTTGTTTTCCTTTCTGCTCTCAATGAAATTGTGTTGTCTTGGAAACCAAATAAATGATTTTATTAAAGAAGAACTTTTCCGTGGGACGAAGAGCATGCCTTCAATTTTCTCATTTTATTTTTCCTGATGTTTATGTTGGACTCTGTAATTAACATTTAGAAATCTTCACTAGATATTGAATGAATAGCATTTAATTAGAATGACTGCAATACTGATGTTTTAACTTCCCTTAATACTGTTGAGTTCATATCATTCATATATTCAAAAATATCAATTTCATCATTGCAAATAAAACAGAAACTGGATATTGGTTAGGATTTATTTTTACAGGCTTAGGATTTTTGAAACTTTCCATAGATTTGGACATACCAAACTTCGAGAACTCATTTTGCCCTTCCATTTTTTCACCCCCCTTGTCATCTGCGACTGAAACCCTACAGTCTGTAATGGCCTGTTGTTCATATCAGCTTCCTTTAAATTCCACTGTTCATTGAACCTGAGTATTTGATTTGCCAGCAACACTTTAGCTATGTCTTTAATTCCATATTCAAGGCGCATTCAACCCCTAGTGGTTCAAAATCACATGTCTCCTGCCTTCTAAGAGTGCAACTTTCACTGTTTTCATTATAGCGATTTGTTCCTTTTTTCCTCACCAAATCAGAAATGTCTCTGGAGAATAGCTATTTGTTCTTGCTTGTTGATTATTTTTTTCAGTCGGACATTACAGTGTAATGTCACACAATAATGGGCAAAGGTGGACCTAATTTTACAGTTGTATCAATGGTAACTTCAGTAAGAGGATGCTATGCATTCAAGAATTAAATAAATAATGGTTTTGAGATTGACACAGCTGCCTATTTGTGGCTAGATAAAAATAGGAGGCAATGAGAAACAAAATAGATACTTGGAAAATTAGCTGTTTTCTTGAGTAAAAGGAGGCATGGTTTTCATGGAAAAGAATGGCAAGAGTGGAAAAGAAAGCAGGACAGATTTAAAACAGATTGTCAAAATGCAACGAGAGTTGGAGAACAATACACAGGGAGTCGAGGAAGAGCCAATTCACCACGAACCTAATATCTCAGCATCTTCTTTCACACGGCCACACACGGCTACACTCAAACTTGATTCTTTCCCAATCCTAGTTGTCCCACAGGCTTGATTTTCCTACTGATTATAGCAGTCAGTGGATCTTAGAAAGAATCCTTAGCCTCAACTCTAGATGGTTTATGATTGCCTAACCTAACTCTGATATGATGATTGAATTCTTTCTGGCTACTGATTGATCTATGATTGTCACGTATTCCCATTTGGAAGGAAAAAGAAAAAACAACACAAAACAACAACAACAGCAACAACAACAAGATCATATGGAACCCTGAGGAAGTTCTTGTCTTGATAAAATGTGGTGTATTTGACGCTCAGATTGCTTTTTCTCTTTCTGATTATTCATGTTTTTCTTAGTTTTTCATCAGTGTCCCACCAAGTTATCACAAACCTTTTAGCTTAAAACACAAAATAAAAGCAGACTTCCAAAGTGAGATTCGCTGAGTGAAACACGATGTACGGTGGGGAAGAGTCATTTCTTTGCTTCTCCTTTCTTTTGCCGGCCACTCATGTCTCATGGTTCCAGGTGTCTTTCATTTCTAACTAGAATTGCTAATTGATACATTCTTACCCTGAATTTCTCAGCGTGCACCTTCGCCTTAAGCCTTCTGACTCTCTGACTTCCTCTTTTACTTATAAGGCCCCTTGTGATCACATTGGACCCACCCACATAAGCCAAGACAATTCCCTCCTTAACGTAATCACAACCACATAGTTCACATTGCTCTACAAAGCAACATAGTTGTCTGATTATGAAGATTTAGACTTGAAACATCTTCGGAGTGGGGCATGTTTCCTCCTACCCTATCTTTATAATGTAACAATGATACCTAGATCAGTCTGTCATCTTGGTACAAAGGCAAAATAAGCAGAAGAGACTGATTAATACAAAATGCAGGAGCTGACACTGACCTGTCCACTGAGCTACTGTTAGTACATGACAGTACTGTTAGTACTGTTAGGATTTTTACTGCATGGCATAAGGTCTCAAATGTTTTTGGACTTTATTTTTGGGACCAGTAACAGTATGAGATAGGTTTTCTGTTACCATCCAGTAATGGGCTATGACTTCTACTTTGAAAAGCATAATGCAAAGAATAGAGAATATGTTAAATTTTTAAAGTTTATGTTTTTGCTTTCTCCACATGACACTATATTATGCAATTTGAATTTTGTAAACCAAGTTATAATCATGTTGCAAACACCTGTTTAAAAAAGACCTTCTGTCCACAATAAACCTCACAATTTTTTAACATTGTCTGATAATACCAGTTAGATGCTACTTCCTGAAATTCCTTCATCCGCTGCATTAGCTATTCTCTTTCCTTTTATGTAGTTCAGTTTGTATTTTTTCTAGTGATCACTAACATCTTCCTGTAGATCTTTCATGCATTTTAACTTTTAAAATATTTGACAAGAATGTGAAATGCATTTTACATCAGAACTTATTACACACACACACACACACACACACACACACACACACACACACACACACACACAGAGGCTACTCTTTGATTCTCAACTATATTTCCTCAGTTGAATTTTCCTAGAAAAAATAGCTGTGTCAATGAAGCAGCCCTGATCCTATTAGAAGCCAACACTTGTCTGTGCTAGAGTTCCTTGCCCTACGTGCTCTGAGCATTTGCGTTTTTGGACCATTTTACAATCTGTCTGTAACCATTAATTTCTTTCCTTTTTTTTTTTTTCCTTCTGAATTGTGCACTTAAAATTCACCTGATCGTTCCAATACAGCCAAGAAACAGGAGCAATGACTTTTCTATCTCAAATCTGCTTCTCCATTATATTCACCCATCATCACTTTCACCATCTCTTGAGTCCAAGGGCTCCTCAGTTACACTACCTGCCCTTTCTTTCTCACTGGCTCCATGAACTAATTGTTTTAAGCTACATACAGAAAAATGTAAAGGCGACTTTTCTGTTCTTGTCTACATTTCAGAAACATTCAACATAATTTGCCACTTGCTTCTATAGAGAAGCTTTCTTCTTCTGATGACTTCAGAAGTCATATCATCTTTATATTTATTTTCAAATGTCTCCTAGACTACAAAACTCATTACTCTTAGGGGCTGCCTACCTGCCCCGATGTTAACAAGTCTTTGCAAATTTCCCTGAGTTCTGTATGCTCTTTCCATGTATACACATTGGCTTTCAACCCAACTACTTCTTGGGCTTTCACTGGCATCTACTTGAACAGAATTTTAAAGTCTCTATTGCATATTCTACGACATGTGTAACAAGCTTACAGGCTCAACTTCTCTACATAGTGACGGAAGTTTGGAAGTACAAAGACTTAAAACTAACCTCACCCTTTTTCATCTCCTTAATGGTAAAAGTCAAATGTTGAAATGTTGAAATTCACTTACTCAAGGTGCAAGTCACAGGCAGAATGGAAAGTCTCCAAAGCTACTCTTTGCTATGACAGAGGAAAACCAAAGCATATGATAATACTTCAGGTACTAAGGAACAAGTGTAAGATTCCTTTTTGTTGGGAAGTGCCCTGTAGCCCCAAGACCCACAGGAGAGACTTGTCCACTGTAGGGCTATGGTGGGACCCATTCACCCAAGTTAAATATAACAGCAGAGATACAACTACAATTCTTTTAAATTTTCCCACAGAATTTAATGTGATTTTATATATATTTTATTCTGCTAATGGTTCCCACTGGACTAATAAAGGTTTACATATTCTGCAATACAGATTTGTTTCTATTTATTGGTTAAAAATTACCAGCTTGATATTACATTATTGAAAGTTAGGCATAATTTCTTAGTGAATTATTACTTTTGCAGACAACCATCCCTGGGATGGCAAGTTTTTTTTAAAATTATCTCATCAAATTGTTGCTGTTATTTAGGGCTTGCTGAGATTCAGATCATTTATGCAAATTTCTAAAATCCTCAAGACTCAAAGCTGATTTCCAGGAATATTTGTTTGCAACAGTACAGCTTCCTCAATTGAACTGTCTGCACTGACAGGCTTCTTAACGATGAGAGAGACATTGTGGGCTTTGACACTTGGCATTTGAAGGCTTATATTAACTATTAAGGGATGAATTTCCCACATAATATTTTTGTCTCTACTGAGTCTTCACGCAATAATGCTAATCATCAGGATAAACAATTCAAAATGAGATTAGAGCTAAAAATTTTGAAATGCTAAACAAATTCTCCATGAGCATAGGATGACTCAATTAGAGCAAATTACAGTGAAATGTGGGGCAGCAGTAAGGGATATGGGGAAATAACAGGAGAAATTATCTGTATCAAAGCAACGTTCTAGAGCCAAAATATTTAAGAGTAGTACAAAATGGCCTGGCTCGGGAAAATAAACCAAATGCCAACAGTTTACAGTCCCAATGATTACAACTGCCAGGTACTTTGGAAAGTAGCAGTGCGCCTGCCAGAGGGTTTACTGGGGACCACCATTTACAGGAATTTAGACTATATAGTGAGCAGCTACTGGTTCATCTTCCCCTATAACCACACACAGCTGCAATAACTCTGCATGTGTTTTCTTTCCAATAACCTTTAGAGATCCTTTATCAGAAGGCATCACAGCTCTGAAAGGACAGATTTCCAGGGTTTCATTTAGTTTATAGAACACACATATGACAATTTTGTCTATATTAACATATTCTTTATGGAACAGAGGCAGGAGTTGGCTACAGTATTACTTTCATTATGAAAAGACAAGATATTCGGGGAAGAAACACAGTGCATTCATTTTATAGTGTCAGTGTTGGAAAAAAATGGCAGCTGGGTGTTCACTAGTTCCCTTACAAGTAGAAAGAACAAGACATAGACCTGAGACCGCTCGCTTGAGCTGATGGATATATGGGGTGGGATTGTTCAGGACAGGAAATTTACTAAGTTCTCATAGATGAGAACTTGGCCCATGCATTGGCTCTTCTAAAAAATACCTTTGCTCCTTCCTGGGTATTGAGCTCAGTTTCTTAGAGCTTGTATTGCTTTCGGACTCTAGAGAATTTCACTTCATTCTTCTTGAAAATACTCTAACTTATTAGATATTGAGCTTACGGCAGACATAGGATTCTAAACAACTTGGCTTCAAATATAATTAAAATCGTAGGATTGTTCTTTTGAACCCAAAAGGTGGCCAAGTTTCTCAATTCCTCTTTCTCTCCATCTTTTCTTTCTAAGACATGAATCTTCAGTTTCCTAACATGACAGAAGGTTTTCCACTATTTGCGCTGGAATATAGAGCCCAAATGAATGTTCTCATTTTTAAATGCATCAGATTAACTTAATCTTTAACTGTTTATTTTCAATGTTAAACCTGCTCATGACTGACAAGTTGTGCGCCTTGTGCATCTACTATTAATGTATGGCTACAGTTGGCCAGTTAAACACTCAATGAGTGGAGGCACTGCTTCCTGTTACCAGCGTGATTACATAGACATTGTGGTCCTTTCCCTCTTACTCAAAAGAAAATCAGTTCTGTGATTTTGTAGCAAGTACTGTACCTAAGAATAAGGTATAACTTCTTAGCAATCACTTTGTATTAGTCTCCTAACCTCAGCAGATTCTGCCCTGAATATATTTGAATAATTTCCCACACACTTTTTCTTTTTCACTTTGTTACAAGCCATTGAGCCCAAGTGTCTTTGGGTAGTCTACCCATTACAATAAAAAACCTTGACTTGGGATTAGGTTACTCTGAAATATTTTCTGAAGCAACTCAATTTACAAGATCAAAGTGCACTTGTAGTTCATTTAATAGCTATGGAGAATATGTATTTCTAGTTTCCACTTGACAAGTATTTTTTCTCAATCACTACAGAGAATGTTAATTCTTTGTCTGAAATAAATTATACTATGCACATTTCCCTCAAAGCCATTTGGTATGAAGTACTGCCCATTAAGAATGAGATGAACATTTTGAATATATATTATTCATCTCACGAGGGATACCTTTGCTCAGTAGGTCATAATTTGAAGATCTATTACTAATGTGATTAATATAACTCCTCCTAACTAGTACCTAGAATGAGTAAAAATAGCCACAGTAATAAAATGATCAGAAATTTTCATTTAAAAACCTTTCCACTTAGAAACCAAATACACAATAAAAGTTATAGAGCTCAGTCAAGCTGGCAGGTTGTAGGATGGATGGACTCAGTACAATCTATCCAAATGGGAAGGCCAGGTTACTCATTAAACTGCGGTCAATAAAAATGGTGGAATGGGCTTTGTCCCAAGGACTGATGGCTAGATAATTTGAGAAAGGAACAGAGAAGAATTGTGAAAAACCAAAAGATCAATGAGTATTAATTTAAAAGCAACACATATCCTAGAATGAAACAGGTTGTGCTGTAATGTGGGATAATTACCATTTTCAATTAGCTGACATTTCACATAGCTTTGGGAATTCAGCAAGACAATAACCCTCAGCATCTAATCTCAGCTCAGCCTTGTGTCGATTGTCCCCTGGTACTGCTTCAACAGCAAACCCAATACTTTCTGAGCGATGGCTTTCTGTGTCAGAAAGAACAAGTGTGCACAGAGTTCAAAGGAAGTTCAAGAGATTACAGACATAGGCAAAATATCCCAAATTAATATTTTCCTGAGTGCACAAATATTATTTCCTGCTCATTTTTGCTAATAAACAAGTTTTTAATGTAATAGACTTGCATTTCTATGCACTTCCGTGATGCTATGGAAAGCAACAGAAGGGAATAATCAATTATAACAGAAGGGGATAATCAATCAACTACCTCATCAGTTGCTATACATGATTCTGTAATTATTTTTAAGCTATACTATAAAATGTATTCATATCCTTTCACTCAACATTATGTCATAATGTGAAAGCATAGTAAAATATTATTTGTAATTAAAAGTAAATCAGCTATTTCTTATTAAATGTTAGAGGAGCATATGATAATACTGATGAGTGCCTTATGTTTTGAAAAGCTCACCTGACCTGGACTCCAGACCATTAGTCCAATCAGTTTTCATTCTAGTCTATTCTATGATTCCTGGAATATGGACATAGTGAGTTACTCCTTCAGCAAATGTCAGTTTAAATCACAGCATTAGAGTCAGGGAAAGACACTGTAGTATACTGTAAATAAAGCATTCCAACCTATATTCCGTGAAATACAAAAACCCCATATCCTTTTTGATAGTAATTGCTTGTAGCATACTGGAAAGTTATTAAGGTTCTAGCAATAATTGAAAAAAATTTCCATATATTCAGAAATTCTCAACTTGCAAAATACACAAGTTTTTAAATAAATATCCATAAAATATAGGGAAATATGTGATTTGTTGATTATAGCCCTTGGACTCTTCTGCTGTATTTCGCTTTGTAATTATTACAAATTTCACCGCATGTTTTTTAGAATAGGCATACCAGGTCTTTATTTAGAACTAAAAGAAAAAGAGACGGATAAAATCTCCTAACATCTGCAAGGGGGTGCTGAGCGGAGTGGACCCTCATTGTCTATTTTTGATAGGTTTTCTTAAATAGGTAAATAGCTATTAATGTCTTAGATCAAATTTTTCAATTACTACCAACAAAAGTTTTCATGATACGAAAAGCCAATAAATCCCTTTGTCCACATAAAGCTTTAGAATTGTGGTATTATTTTACCTGCTTCTGAAGATTTTAATTTCACACCTTTCTGATTCATGGTTATATTGCCAATTAAGTATACCATTAACAAAACTGAAAAATGTTCAGACATAGCACTGTGGTTACAATAATTATCAATTTTTTAATGTCTGAAACACTTCAACTTGGAAGATTTATCTTCCTAGAATATAAGAATTGAATGCCTTATTTCTATCACCTTCAGTACTCAACTAAAGGACAATAACAAAGTTAAGTCATTTGAAGACAAAAAAAAAAAAACAGATCTTAAGCATTTTATGAATTGAGCAATATGAATCTGTTGATGTATTCTCTTGGAACATGTTATCCCATTTGGAAAACTGGCAACAGGTGCTTGAATCTTCTATAAAACATCCTGAGGGAGCTTTCATAGGTCCTTTTATAAGAAATACGGGCCTCCATTTTTACTGAGAAACTATATATGAGCTAAGTCACATATATCATCCCCTAACAATGACCTCACTCCCCAACATTCTCAATATATAAAAGACACCCTCAGTTTTGTTCAATGTATATCTTAATGCTGCCAAAAAAAAAATCTGAAAAGGAAACAGATTTCAATACATATTTCTAAAAGAGAAGAAAAATAAAAGCGAATTGAAAGTGAAGATTATAACCTTAAATTTATGATATGGTTAAAAAGCAGAAATTTATTTTAAAAATACATAATTTGCCCAAGATGGCACAGAAAGGATATGGTGCGATCAGAATAAAAACCTGATTTTTCAGAATCCAAAACTCACACTCTGGGATGGAGGAATTGCTCAGTGGTTAAAGTGCTTGCCTTGTGAGCTCTAAATACAGGGGTTTGATTCCCCAGCACCACATAAACTGGACGTTGCTTCATGATGCTTGTAATCCCAGCACTCGGGATGATGAGACAGAAGTATAATGTGAGTCCAAGGCCAGCCTGGGCTCCATAGCTAGTTCAGGACCAGTCTGGGCTACAGAGTGACACCCTGTCTCAAAAAATAAATAAATAGAATAAATAAATAAAAATACAACCTCACACTCTACACCCAAAATGTATGTGCTTCAATTTATATATGTATTTTTTTTTGAATTTTTAAGAATATTACCTGGGACTTCAATCATGCTAACCACCACCTGAGAAACTGAAGTAAAAAAAACAAAAAACAACAACAAAAAAAAAAAAACATGATTGAACAGGTGCACTGTCCAAATCTTTTTTGCCTTGTTCAACTTCTGTGGAATTACAGCCACCTATGTGCTCAGGTTAGACCAGGTAAGTGCTGAGTTCACCTTTCAGATCTGCATGCGGAGTCTCCTGGCAGACGAAGCCTGCCCCTCACCGTGACCTAGCTGTTCATTCACACATATTTTCACTCAAGTACTGATAAAATTATTTCACCATCTTTGGAAAACAACTCTTTAGCACCTGCAACTTCTTGAAATTCCTCCAATTTCTCAGTTCTTAAATAGAAAATAACTCTCAAACAGTCAATCATTTAAGGTTTTCTTCCTCTGATTCTAAATATAAAATAATTTTATATTACAAAAGTAATTGGAAGCCAGGTGTAGTAACATGGACCTGTTATCTTAAAACTTTGGTAGGCTGAGGCAGGAGATTCACTAATCTGAGTCTATCTTGGGCAATTTAGCCGATCAGCAAGACCTTGTCTCAAACAATAAAAAGGGACTGTGGATGTTGCTCAAAGCAAAGGCCTTGTGTTCCATTTCTAGTACCGCTAAACAAACAAACAGCAAATAAATGCACCCAGTTGGAGATCTCCAATCTTTCTGGTTTGATTGGTCTAGAAATACGAGCATGGAGAGAAAAACACAGGACCTGTGTAGTCTTCTGTAGCATCCCTTTGATTCCAGTGTTTGGAAAATGCTGTGTCTGAACCTCCCACAGGTGGATATGTTCCACCTTCAGTTTTATATCTAAACAGGACAAAAAAGGAGAGAAAAAACCTTCATGGCTCTCTTTACTAGTAGAGTTCAGTAAGTCTGTCACATTAAAATGCATATTTAAAGGAGGGAGGGGACGGGAGGGGGAGGGACAAAAGGAGAGTGGGAAAGCCCTTGTCACCTTGACAAGATACATATGTGCATAAAAGGCTCAACTCCATTGTAAACCTTAAATTTTGCACGTATAGATATCAATAAAATGGGGAAAATACTACAGGAAAAATAACATGGAAATAAATAATAGAGACACAAAAAATGAATTTAGTTTACAAAGTGCATACTTGTGATCTTCCCTTCAGGACTAAAGTTCTGAATTTCATTTCCTCATCCCTTTGCACATTCTGGCCAGAATCAATGTCAATCAATTTTTTGGCACCAAAAGAAGCTGGCTGCCATGAAAGTCAGAGTGTTAACCCAGCTTTAAGGAGGGCCGCATTTGAACATGACGCTATTGAAAGTTAGTTCAGTTATTCAAGCTGTCAAACTACAGTAATATACTGAGAGTCGGGCATTCACAACAGTGAGCTGCATCTCCCACCCGTTCAATTTTATTAGTTTGAGACGTCATCTCACTAAGCACTAAGTCATTAGCTTGCTCAGAATGATCTTATACTTCAATTTTTTTTTTCCTTAGACTCCCAGAGTGCTGGGATTTGAGGCTTGTGCCCCCATACACACCAACACACCAAAACACACACACACACACACACACACACACACACACACACACACACACACACACACACACACACGGATAATTGAAATGGAAAAGCAACGGCTGAGCAGTGATTGGAGTGGAAGATGCAGGCAGAGGGCGCCAGCGAGGCCCAGTGCGTCCCCATCTCCTGCTCTTCTCATTTTTGCTCACCTCACTTCCTACAGTTTTGTCCCCGCTCTTGCCTGATATGTTAGGGCTGTGTCTAATCATCCTTTGAAAAAAGAATAAAATGGATAAAAAACATGGCTGAAATTCAATGCAATGTTCAACTATTTTACAAGATAGTCACACATTATTTACAAGAATTTCATGCCATATTCTCTAAGGTAGATACAAATTGATTTACTATACCTGGAAAATTAGTTCACATTATATATATATATATATATATATAATATATGTATTATATATAATATATATTCTAATAAACTTCTATATATGGAAATATATGATAATCCTTATTCTCTATCATTGAAAGTGATCCTTAAACATTCTTTACGTTTGAATATTAATTAATGAATAGGCTGAATAATTTTGCTTATGTTGAGGGAAAATGACCTTTTAAATATTACCATGAACCCCCAAAATTCTTCCAGTTTTATGATTCTTTATTTTATTGATATTTCTTACTAATTTCTGGCATTCCCAATATTTACAAGATGATTCTCTAAATTCATATTTATTATCAATTTTTGTATCTCTAAAACATCTTGTCATAGCATAAATATATCAATATTTAAGTGTGAGTTGGGAATTGAAGAACCTAGATTATTCTTTCAGTCACATGACTCATACAAGAGAGTTTTAAAATTTGAATTTGCAAACCATTATTTTATTATCATATCCTTGATCTTTATGTGGATTTCTCCTCAAGTATTTGTGATAATTGAGGTCTTTTCAAGAGATGTAGAGGTTCATCTTAAATAGGATTGTTATGAAACATTTAATGAAAAAAAATCTTTATTCATCACAGCACTGCATAAAAAGAACTATAAAGACATGATTTAAAATTCTAAGCTAAAATTCCAACCTCGCTTTCAGCAATTAGGTAACATAAAGCATATAGAACCTCCCTAAAACAGAAATGAACATATCCGATTCTAGCCTCGGTCATAGAGCTATCACCTTTGGAAATATTTTGGATGAATGATTTACCTTTTCAGAGTTTTGGTTCCCCATGATTGAAGTATTTAAATCAGTTAATATCCAAGTAGTCCTTCAAGTCCCAATTTCTATGGTTAAGTAGTACTATAATAAATGTAATTAAAATAATATAGAAATTTGGAGAGAAAGAAGACTATTTGGATTATATAATATTGTAAGAGTTATTTTTAAAGACATGAACAATGGGTTCGTTTATTTAGCCTGAATATATAGGTTATCAATTTCTATTTTTATTTTCATCAAATAATAAATGGGCTCTCTGTCCCCACCCCCCCTTATGTGTATGTGTGTGTTTCATTTGTCCTATGCATGTAAAAGCACTTCAGAAGAAATGTAATGGAGCATTTTTTCTAAAAGCATTTGAGATCTCAGTTATGTACATACATGTGCTTTCTAGTAATTACACACCATAGCTGACCATTTATTTACAAGCTTTCTCTTCTCAGAATCTATTTGCTTTGCTTCCCATCAGACATTTTACTTACCAGAGTAGCACGAGGTGACAGCTAACCCTATCCACAGCCTCTCCCAACAGCTGGAGTGAGACACGCCTTCTCAGGGCCCCACTTCCCATTCTGTACACCTACGTAGCAACACTTCTCTTGAAAAGTTTAATATGCCTCGTGTTTTTTTCCCCTTGAAGGGAAGCAATTACTTTTGTATTCTAGGGTCTGTGTCACTTTGAATTCTGCGTGATGAATCTTTGAATTTATTTGGTATCAACTAATTTATTAACTAGTTATTCCCAAAGTATTGAAGCATTTTTTCTTTGCTGACTTGAGTTTCATATTTCATAACACTCATTTTAAGAAGATAACACAAACATAGAAGGAATGCTAAGCTAAAACACTAATATTAATTTGAGGAATTAATAAGGAATAAAGCCTGAGATCACTGGGGTAGGGTCTTCTTTGGTATTAAAAATTAACTTGTGTTGGGGACCTCCTATCCTGATGTGTGCGTGTCTCACCAAGTTAGATAAAAGCTGTTTTGGCAAATATCCCATTAAAGGGATTGGTTGGATTCATAGAAGAGGCATCAAGCTTTAACTACTGCGAACTCATTAGAGGACTAGGAAGCTGAGGTAGAGTGGTGACTTAAGTGAAATGACTTAGGTGCGGAAGATTAATATGTTAAACACTGTACGGTTTCCCTGACTGGAAAACCCAGAACACAGACATTCTCTGGAGCCATACAAAGTGATAGCCCGAGCTGGGGGAAGGGACAGGGAGGGGGTGGGAGGGTGGAAAATGGGAAGGGATTGTAAAGTCGATATGAAACATATGTGTGCAAAACACCCAAATTCATTGTAAATACTATGTATTACATATATATTAATAAAAATAGTGGGGAAATTTTTTTTTAAAAAAAAGCTGTTTAAATGCTCTTGGCTTCAGTAGACAGTCAATCGACTTGCATATTCCCATTTTCTTCAATAAAAAATAGTCTGAATTTGGAGAGAGGAGCTTAAATCTCAAAAAACAATTTAGGTGTCTTCAAAATAAACTGTACCACGAGGCAAGAGGGAGAAGCCGTACCGCAGTGGGAAGGTTGTCCTGTTTTACTTATTACTTTTAGGTTACTGTACCTATCAGGAGGTTCAGGTTATTACCAGTGAAACATGGAAGAATAATAACAGAACTCATGTCATAAATCATTTGCGTGTGTGTGAAAGTCAAGTATAAGAATGCACAAGAAGAGAATGCGTCCTAGTGCACAAGGGGCTGCAAACCTTTGCATCACTTAGAAAACTGATTCCTGATTCTCTATAATCTTCTGTTTAGGAATAAGCATATATAAAGCGTCCGGCCAGACTCGTTTATAAGCACAAGCTTACATTAATTTATAATAGTTAACGTAGATTTCCAATTGGATTATTCAGTAGACTTTTTTTTCTTTCTGAAGGCGAATAGAAATTTCTGCCCGCTATCCTTTCCTTCTGTTATATGCTTTCAAAGGATACCAGTAATGTCTGAAAAGCTCTGACGATAAAGGTGAAATTGTTCAAGGTCCTTATTAACTCTCTATGCGGTCTTAGGAGGTTCAAACAATTTCTTCAAAAGCTATTTGAGAAAGGCTTGCTCACATATAAGATCACAAAGCATTATTGGCAGCTGGAAAGCGGGAGAGCCGTCCTACCTTTGGGGAAAAAAGGCCTCTTCCCTGCAGCTCTTATTGGAAAGGACAGCCAGAGTGGTCTAAAGATTGTTTACGTGGTGCGCGCCAAACCTTCAATTAACACCTCATACCGTCTCAATGGAATCAAAGTGTAATCTGCCTCATTTTGAGAAGGAGCAGTATTCTACTCATTGAAAATTACAGATTTGCTTGATTTTTACTCAGTGATGTTTAAGCCAACTTTATTCCTAAAACTTATCCCAATATTTTATGTAAGAACTCAAGACATTTCCACGTACCACTGACTGTTGTTTAAATCTTCATAAAGAAATGGACCTAGGGCAGTATACAGCTTTATCATTTATTTCTAAATGACTATCATCACTGACCTTTCATTAGAGGAGAAATTCACTACGATCAAAACCCTTGGATGTTTTCCTGCTATAAAATATGAATTTACAACATAGATGCACCAATTTCTCAAGTGAATATAACTATTATGTACCATAAATGCATGCTAATAAAAAAGGAAAATTTGAGAAAAAATTAGGTTGACCATGCACAGTGTACTAAAAGATAAAACTAATAGTGCATTTAAAACCAATGTTTTGAGCCCATTCTCTTTGATTTTTACTATTTTTGCTATGCTTAAAGATGAAGTGAATAAGTAATTTTTTCTGAGATCAAAAACAGAGATAAGTCTTAAAATTTGATGGTATGACTTTATATGTTCAAACACAGAGTCACTTGTCAATCAGTTGTCAACCTTAAACTTATTTTAATTAACATACACATCACTTCACACACTTCCTCAGAGGATGGAATGTTTAAACTCTGCTTTTGTAACAAAGTTGAACTGTGCAATGCATACCTATGGCCTCCATGCTGTGTGATGGACCACTATAACTCACCCCTGTCTAAATCTTTGCATTCTTTGAGTATTATTAGCCTCTTATTTACCTACCTGCTCTCTAGCAATAATTCTACTTTCTACTTCTATGATTTTTAAATTCCAAATATGAATGATATTTGATTCTCTATACTTACATTATTTCATTTAGCATAGTGTCTTTTAGTTATAGATGACAAAATGAATTTTTGAGGAACATCACTGGGCTAAAGATTTGTAGCCATAAGTATGAGATTCTGGGATGCTCGTCACATCTTGTTCAAATACTGAAGTCAAATCAAAGTTACTTTTCTAAGAAAAAAAAATAAGGTGAACCATGATTTTGCCTGAAGGAATCTTGATGACGCAATTCATGTGGGAAAACGGTGTGACTATATATCTCATGGGAAAAAGGAGATTCTTGGGTTGGTAAGCAAGTTGCAATGCTAAGTGCCAGCTCTGCTATGCACTCATTGAATGTTTACAGTACACAGAATTTCCCTGCTTGTAAGTATGATAAACTATAAACACTCCC
Organism: Ctenodactylus gundi; assembly: GCA_004027205.1. Lineage (NCBI taxonomy): Eukaryota > Metazoa > Chordata > Mammalia > Rodentia > Ctenodactylidae > Ctenodactylus > Ctenodactylus gundi. The sequence continues at coordinate 319,256 of PVKB01000807.1, forward strand.
AGTCAAGTCGACATACCCCATCAAATTATTTGATATATACCACTTGAAATTTTACTTTAAAATATCTTAAAGAATATTCTCTTCATCACTTTTCTAATTAATTTATTGCAGTTATAAATTTCTGCAGTGCTCGGTCCCATTTACAATACTTTGAAGAACACGCTTTCATGCTCACCTGTAAGTAGTCTATTTTGCCATGTATGACATGAGCTCATCATATGGTAATCAGTAATACTCCTGTGGAAATGCATGGATGTGAGAATATCTTCATGAAAATGTTTCACATTTTTTCAAAAACTATGAGCTTTCAGCAATATTAGATGTTTTTACAGTATGTGTTCTAATACCTTATAAAAGTTTCACATGTGGCATTTATTTTGGAATTAACTGCTTAGTAAATTATGTCTGCCATTCAAAAGTCAGAAATTTTTTTACAGTTTGGGGAAAACTAATTTTGCAAATTTTGGCTTTTCTTCTTATATTGATAGTTGGGAAACACAGGAATAAATGTACCATCTGTCACGGCCATTTTAGCTAGCTTATATTTGTATATTTGGTTCTTTTTTATATCATTTATGTTAATATGCACAGATACCTTGTATACATTTAAAATATACATGTAAATTGGTTCTTTGCCTATCTACATGTTTATCTTTTCAGTAATTTTATCTTAACTAATGTTGTGTAAGAGATTGGGAACAGGGTAATCATATTTTATTGAAATTCTAATGCTGTCAGGATATACAACATGATCACACATTTCTAACATGAGTTTAAGGAGAATTTCTATTTCCATAATTAATGACAATATAATCAATATATAGTGGAGTTTGTGACTGAAGTTTCCAGAGTTCCAATGGAATGCCTTCTATACCGTGGAAGTCACAAAGTAGAGTTGTAAAGGTTGTAAGTTGCAACACACTAGAGATATTACTCACTTCCAAGTGAATACAGAATCTTGGGGTTGCACTTAGCCTAAACAATGTGGCTGATTTTTGGTCCTTTATACACAATAACATAACCCTCCAAAAACTACTCAATAATGTCATATTTTCAAGTATTCTTGACTCCAATTCCATCACTAAATTATGTTACTCAAGGTGAAAATTATGGGGGAACAGCAATCAGTTTCCATCTTTGATATTTCTCTGACTTCCTTTTTTTAAGGTTGATAAAGATAGAAAAGCACCAAACAAGACAGATTCTTCCCCAAATTTATAGGTTTCATGATTTACTTAGCCATAAATATATTCATGACTCTGAAACGTAGTTGTACAAAATCTATCTGTAATAGTTTGGTGTGAAAATATGGACATTTTATGGCAGATATAAAACATGGAATCATTATGAACTTCAAGTTGATGTCTTTTGATATGATTGGTTCACAAGGATGAGGTGGGTCAGGAGCATTGGGTTAAATTTAGGATTTAATGTTAGCAATCGTGGCTGCATAAAGTACGAGGTATAATGGATATATCCTAGGCTCTCCTGTCAGGTCTGAGTGATGAACTGTACATCTCTCCACTAGTTTAGGTCTCATTTTCATCCTTAGGACACTGATGACATCAATCGTTCCCACACACTGCAACTGTTAGTTGAAACACTGCTTGGACAGTCCTTCACTATCTAGCAAACTAGTATCCAAATTCCTTGCCTGAATTTAAAAAGAAAAATATCAAATTAATAGATGAGAAACAAAATGACAATAACTGAGCATGTAGAGACACTTTTCACGGACATCCTAGATAAAATATATTGAAAGAAAAAATCTAAAATGGCATGATAAAAATAGTGGAAATTTTAGAATAAAATTGTGACTTTTTCACAGGCAAAATATGTTTTAAAATGAGCAAATATTTTTTGCATATTATGACGTTATCTATACAATCATTAAATATAAACCAAAAATATAAATAAAGGTATCAAATGCTATTTGTGTACCTCTGTTTTAAAGAAGAAATGTACAGTTTCCTGTTTTCGAGGATCTCTTTTAAATTAAAAAAATCCTTTCTCTAAGTGGATGTCAATTAACATGCAAATGTAGCAGAAAGTTCGCAGTAGCTCTATCCTGCAGCAACGCCATTTTATACCAGCCCTCACAGCAGATGCTGGTGACTGATCCTGGGTGGGGAGATTTGAGAAACAGACTGGCAAATCCTTCCCTTTGCTCTGAGGAAACTGACCCTGATAGAGGTTAATTTCTTCTCTCAAAGGTAGGGACAGCTGCTGGAAGATGAAGCAGCTCACCTGCTTGCTCTGTGTGACAATCATTCCCGGGAGCTGAGTGTCACCAATAATGTTGCAGAAATCGGCATCAATCCAAGAAAGAGAAACACTTAACACCTTCTGTTGAATGTCTGATGTGCTGTTTATGCTATGCTAGTCTTCTACATCTTGAGGAGCTTTTTCAATCTGAGGTAACCAGCATTTTCTCAAGCAAATATGGCTCATCTCAGAAATGTCTGGCAAAGGCCTAGCATTCTGTGCTCAAAGACAGCAGGACCCAGGTAGCGCTGGCACAAGATATTCTAGTCTGTTACAGCGAGGAAGGAAAATAGACGTGAATCCCATGGTGTGCGCCTCACCTTAACCACACCTTCTGAGAGATGCCTCACGCTTTTTTATTTAAAACAAGTGAAAAGAAAAATTCTACGGCAATTTCACCCAGTCACTTGGCTTTAGATATTATCTTCATTCGCACAACTCAGATTTCTTTCTTCATCCCAGTACTCATGGCTTCATACTCATAGACACAACTGCTTAGTCTCTTCATCTACATTTACATGTTTAATAGACATTTACATTCTCAGAACCAAATTACTGCTTTTTTCCCTAAACATAGCTGTTCTGCAGTCCAGTACATTTGAGCCAATCGCAACTCTGTTCTTCCAGTTAATTGAGCAAAAGATTTAGAAGCGATTTGTAGTTTCACATAATGCACTGCATCCACCACTAAGTCCTTTATCCTCCAAACAGGTTCGGTCCTTCGTCACCCTCTGCTGCCTCTAATGGTGACATCTGGGCCTACGTTATTTCTCCTGTGTATGTGACAAGCCCCCTCATCGGTACCTCTATTCTACTGAGCCCTGTGGTCTCTTCCCAGTGTTTCAATCCAAGAAAATCTCTCTGCGAAATTTTAAATCAAGTTGTATTCTTCTTGGTTACATTCTCTCATGGTATCTGATGTCAGCCTGATTGTTAATTTTTTTAGTGTTTCTTGCAAGACTTGTGTAACTGTGTACACATGCACTTGACTGACTGTGCACTCTGATCCTGATATTTTCTCAGATCCAACCACACTTCCCTCCCAAGGGTGTGCATGGGTATCTTAGACCTCTAGGTTGTTCCACTTGCTTCTCTCTTTGCCTTTCTCTGCTCCATTATGTCTTTGTCGAAACAGCATTTCCTCGTGGCATCCTTCTGCCAGAGGCAGAAGAGGCAGCTGAGAGAAGTTACCGTAGACTCGGTGGCTTAAACGTCTAATGCCATTCCTCCCAGTTTTGAAAGATAGATGGCCAAGATTAAGGTGTAGTAGATCTGGTATTGAATGAGAGTTTTCACCTTGATTTGCACATCGTGGTCTTCTAATATTCTTATGGAAAGAGAGCAGAGAGAGAGCAGAGAGAGAGAGAGAGAGAGAGAGAGAGAGAGAGAGAGAGAGAGAGAGAGAGAGAGGGCTTACTTCTGCCTTTTAAGGATGCTAATCCAAAATTGTGGCCACAGGACCTACCTGTCTCCCAAAGCCAATGCTTCCAAAGATCAACACATTGGGTAGTAAAGTTTCAAACATCAAGTTTGGAGGGAGACAGGGCATGCACATTCAGTTCCTAACACCCTCTTTGACTACTACTTAAACTCAAAATTTCTCCTTTCTCAGGTTCCTTTTCCTTTTCCCACTCTGTTTTTGTCACATTATAAAAAATCTCTATGAGGAAAGAAACTATGGTACATTTTATTAACTATATTCCTAGTGACTGAAGTGCAGTTTTAAAGAAGTTTGATAACGTTATTACCTGGACAAGATAGTGCATGCCATAGTCCAAACACTTGGAAGGCTGAGACAGGATTGCCATACATTCAACATCAGCCTGGGCTCCACAGTGAGTTCAGGACCAACCTGGACTACAGAGTGAGACAGTCTCAAAAGAAAACCAAGCAAAACAAAACAAACAAACAAAAATCAAACAAACAAAAAACAAGTGTGATGATCTTGAAGCAACCATTACATTTTTCTCCCCAAATGTCCCTTTATTATTTTCAAATTTTCTTGTCTATACTTTTCCTTTTGTATCTTACTAAAATGGTTTGTTCCAGAGAGAAAAACTTTTACTTAGTTCCAAAAAATAATATTCCAAAATAATTTTTTTTATTTTCCTCGATGCTTTTGGTTGATTTCTAGAAAGAGTGGAGAACACGTTGCCGTATTCAGCCAAGGGAAGAAGAGAAAATCTTACGTATCTGTTTTTTTAAGATGAAATGTTTCTTCCCTTGCAATGTCTTAAGCTTTGTTCATATTCCACAGGCTCCTGGCTCCTCCTCCAAATGGTAATGCTTTTTTGGTAATAAAACTTGTATCTCCACCTAGGACAATACAAGTTGTATTATGTCACACAAAGAGCTGGACTTGCCTGTTACATATTTTATGTGCTACCAGGTCCAAATGGTCGTGTTCTTGGTTTTAACATGGGGATTGTGGTTTTTTTTTCACACATTCTTTAATATTGTTCTTCTTGAATTAGGACTGGCAGTCTTCCTCAGCTCTTCTTTATTTCTTTAAAAACTGGAGACTCTTCAAGACTTACTTCAATGCGGTTCCCTCCCAATAACAAATTCTGATTCTTCTCTTCCCTCGATGAATGACTGTTTCATTTACAGTGTAACACAAGTGAGCAGTACGCTTTTCTCTATGTTTATTTTGTAGTTCTTTCAATATAATATAAAACCAGATTTCTTCAATATCTGCTATTACATGCAATTAAGAATGTGAGTGTTTTTGCTTCATTTGGCACATAACAAAATTCTTAGCACATACTACATAATTTTTCCTTATAGATAAAAGCCAAAGGAAGATGAAGAAAGAAAAGATGAAGGAAGAAAAATGGAGGAAAGACGAGAAGGAAAGAAATCTTAAGGAAGAAAAGGTAGGAGAGGCTGAAGGAAGAGAGACAGGCTAGTTAGTGAAGAAGCACTCAACTGCTCTGAAGACACTGAACTGAAAACCGGATGCAAACCCTGCTCTTTGAATACCCAAAGTGTGATGCTTCGTATTGTACAGTGTGATTGAAAAGTAGGGCTTTTATTCTGTAATTATATTTTTATTAAGACACATTCTGATAAAGACTATATAAAATCTAATTTGTTGTTCACAGCTTAGCTTTCTCTTATCCATGGGATTCACTTCTCCAGTTCCCCAGCGGATGTCTGAACCTGCTGATAGAAGCGATCTATATAACGTGCATTGTGCTTTCTCTACATATACATATTCATGATAACATTTAATTTCTAAGTTAGACAAAGAGATTAACAACAACAAATGATAAAAGAGAACAATAATAGCACTCTGTAGTAAAATGAGCTGGCTCTTTCAAGACATCTTGTGCTGAATTTTTCTTCTTCCTATGGTGCTATGAGGTGACGTGTGTTCCCTAATGACGTGCTATGGGGGCAAGGCCAGACCCTGTGACATATTTCTAGGATACTACTGACCTTCTGATGATACGGCAGGTGGGGAATCTCTGAGTCACAACAATGGCAGTTGGCCTTAGATAAATAAAACCCTAGAAAGGAAAGACTGAAAATATGAGGATACTATAGTATTCAATACTTTATTCATAATAACTCAATGTAGGATTGTTTCAATAAGCACTTTAAATGATTTTTTCCCTAGATTTTTAACCTTGCCTTCTAACAGTTCATTTATTTACTTATTTATTTTTTGCTAGGACATGGAGATGTAGATAAATATTCTTCCCATTTCTAAGCTACACATTTTCTGAAAAAAATTAGCTTACCATTCACTAGTTTCAAGAGTCAAGTAGAAGAAAAAGTGGAGTTTTAGTTTTTCAAAACTAATAAAACAGGTCTGTGACACTAGATATGTATCAAAAATTGTCAGAGATATGAAGCATTCATTTCATGGGACTAGCAGAGCATAAAAGTAGAAAATTATTGAACAGAGCAAAGGAAATTTTGAGAAAGAATAAATGCATTCAAAAGAGCCTTGTGTGATGGTAAAATATTTGGTGCATCCAGCCTGTCTATTCCCTACAACAGATTTTTCATTTGACCACTGCGAACAATCTTCCAGCTGTCGGGGGAAAATTTGTCATGTTCGAACTAAATTCCTCTGTGCCAAGAACAAGGTCAGAAGTTAGGAAAAGGAGTACCTTGTCACTTACTGGACATGACAGTAAATTACTCTTTGATGAACAGATGGACTTCAAGAGATTTAAATTCAGAACCAAAGTGTAATCACGAGGAACAGTGATTTGGAACTTTCCATCAACCCAGTACAGGATGGATTCAGAGGACTGGTCACAGAATCCTGTGGTCCTCTAACTAGTAGCTTCTCTCGCATTGTACAAAGCATGTCTGTGTACGAGCAAAATTAAACAGGCCATCACGAAAAGGATGACTCATTTTGTAATATTTTTTCTAAATAAACTGGAAAATATATTTTCAATTATATAAGGATAATTTAGAAGTAAGCTACATTTTTTGGCACATTTCAGTATTTTTGAGCAAGGTTTATAGTACACATGAATAAATAAATAATCATATAACTGTACACAATAAGCCTTAAATAATAATAGCACATGGAGAGGGCATATGACAGGATGGGAAAAACTGGTCAAAATAAAGTAAGTTACAGTTAGATATGAGGAAACAAGTTCTAGCATTCTGCTGAAAAAGTAGGCAGGTAGAGACAATGATGATATGTTATTTCAAAAGTTATAAGTATTTCAAATATGATAACCACAAAATTGGGAATATTTGTGATTATCCCAGACTTGACATTATAACATATGTGCTCATATATATATGAGCTAAAACAGTATGTGGTAAAACAAAAAAAAATAATATTATTCAGAATTCACAAATTATATGTATCCACCAAAGGCATTGTGTAGGGCAGGCTTAGAATACATCCAGTATGTGGACTTACAATTTTATTTATAATATATTAGTGGTGATGAGCCTAATTATGATGATGAAAAATTTATATTAAGATATACTCTGAGGAAAGGATCAAATGTTAATTAATCTGTAGGCCATAGGTTAAGATAGTCAGATCTATTCAGTGCAGGGCTTTTTTCCTTCTGTTATATCTCCACTTGCTTTCCTCCTTTTCCCTTCATTTTTTCCCTTCTTCCTTTCCTTTAAATAAGAAAAAGAATTAAATGCCAATTTGCTCTGGTAACGCACTATCTGCCGGACATTTAAATAGGTGCAAAGAATCTTCCGTAGTTTTCAACAATGTGTAGAACATGATACTGGAATAGATTTGCAGAAAATTTAGAACAATAGCATTTTTATATGGCATGAGAGATGTAACAGAATTGTTGTGTGTTGGAAACATGTCAGATGTGAATATATGTTCCAGGGCCACTTTTTTTTTTTTTGTTTCCAAGTACTGTTATTAAAAAGAGACTCATTTTTCAAATTATGTAAGATGCTTTGTGGAAAAACTTCAACCTTCTTAATCACTTACACATAAAAACAGCAAGTTTGTGCAGTGTAGCTGTAGGCACATAGGAAGACAGAACAGGAGCTTGGGAAACTTGGCAACTTGGGGAGACCCTGTCTCAAACATACAAGGAGCCATAGTCAGTTCTCTGTAGGATTGGTGTAGAGGTAGATAAGTATATGTACTTCTTCATCAGAAGATGGCATGCTAAACTAATCCAACATAATTCAGGAATTTGAGAGTAATAAAAGTAAAGTTATGAAATACATAAAAGCACATGACTATAACTCCAAGCCATTTGGCATGGGTGAATTTCAAGAGGACATAATGGCCTAACTTTCTGTAAGAGTTGGAGAAATACATAGATATTAGTGACAATCCTGATTATCATATTGAAGGGTTGAATTCCATTGCCACTACAGAACATTACAGAGACAATTGGCATAGAATTAGAAAAAAAGTCCATATTTTACAAAATGCATACTGATTATGTGCAACAGTTTCCAACAAGATCTATTGTGGCTTTATAGGACTATACAGGCATTTTTTTGTTTTCACTATTTGGAGTGGGGAAGGGTACTGGTAACATCTAATGTAAACAGACTTTGATGATGCTTAATTCTTAAAAATTCACAGCATGGTCCTCCACAGCAGAGCCATTCCAACATGTCAACAGAGCTTGACACTATGGAAGGCACTGATACAGAAGCCTACTACGGGGGCTGAACATCAATCCCACCAATCCAGTAAGTGGAGAGAGAGAGAGAGAGAGAGAGAGAGAGAGAGAGAGAGAGAGCACAGTGGAGTAGCGTCAAGGGTTAAAGACATCGGAGAACCTAAGTAAGAGACAAAAGAAATAGAAATCCCAGCGTTGGGAGCACATCTGGCCAGCTGCGTGGGAATCCTTACACTCACAAAGACACCCACCTGTCTCTGTCTGGAACTTCTTAGCACTCAGTTCTTTGAACAAGGAGCTTTGCAGTTTAATTTTATACTGGCATTGAAGATGATTCAAAGAGTCATGAGTGCTTTATTTTTGAGTTGTTAGAATGAATGATGGAAGCGACAATATTGCCAAAGAGAGAAAAATTAAATTAATACCAGATCAGTTGAACTACTGGTTTGGGAAAAATTGGAAGTTTGGGTTTTGAGGAAAAGACAAAAAGAAGAATTTGATATACATTTATTGTGTGTGGGGGGGGGGGCAGGTAGGTACGAAGGATTGACACCCCGACCTTAACCCCGAGATACATCCCTATCCCCAACCATTTTTTGTTGTTTATGTGAGACAGGGGAGACAGGGTCTTACTAAATTGTCACATTTCCCAGGTTGAGCTCTAACTAGCAATCCTCCTTTGTCAGTCTCTCAGGTATGCACCACCACGCCCTACTATAGGATGATTTAAAGTCACCTGCTGGGTATTCAAGAAAATATGGAGTAGGCAATATCTTAAAGGCACGAAGAATTTTAGAGTCAAGGCTTTCTTTAGGGAATGTTCATTAGTTTTAAGAATTTAAATTCGATGGCTGAGAAAAAGTGGTCTTTAAAAATGTGCCAGTGAGTATCTAGGAAATTCGGTTTCTCACTCAACATGATAGTGATATAAAATGATACATAATGATACAGACTAGAGAACATACAATTAACACTTAGACAATTGGTGTAAAATACACAGTGAATGTTTTAGCCTGTCTAAAGATAGTAAAATATGCTAACTTTGTTTTTATGACTTTGTTTTTTTTAATTAAAATATAGTAGAATTAGAGTGCCCATGTTTTCTCTATTTTATCTGTTAATTTTTAAAGTTTTTACTTACACAATGTTTTAGGCATTTAATGCCTGTGTTTTCCCTTCAATAACAGACATTCTATTTGACAATGCACAAAATATAGTATGATAATTTGGCTGTAATAATTACAATCATTTTTTCTCTGACATATGTTAAAAAATGGCCATGATAGTCTTTAAAATTTTAGATATTGATACCTGATAGCCCTAAAATGAAATTTAAAATATGTTAATAAAAATACCCAACTTTAAAAGTGAATGTTATTTAAAATTTAAATACTTTTCTCATATCTCAGAATTTAGATGAGAAGAGCTTTAACTCACCTAATTATTTTTTAATAATTTGATTAATGATTACTATCTTTTCTTTGCCTTGCTCTATGAAAATCCACTTATAGTGCATAATATTTATAATGAACACTGTGACAATTTAAAATGCCTTGTCAACTTGAATTGTAGGAATTGCCCCCTTGACACGGGAAGAGAGATTTAGATGTGGACTTTTGACACACGGGCCAGCAAACTACAGAAAAGACCCACTATGGGTGTGGGTGACTTCAACCAATGGGCTGGCACCCTGAGCAGAATGAACTGAGTTTCTCTACTGCTTCTTCTGGAGCTTCAGACGTCAGCCATTGCCTGTAGACATGGGTCTCCAGCGCAGACTAGCTCCTGCCTTCCATACACCTGGGACACGCACCTGCAGCACAGACTCACTATGAAGGTTCCGTCTTCGTGTCTGAGTAGCTACTGCAACCTGTAGCTCAGAAAGCCATTTTGGACACTTTCCTGACTTTACAAGCTAATTTATTAAAATTTCTCCCCATATACATATTCTGATTCTGCTTTTCGAAGAACCCTAACAAATACAAACATGTTTCTGCATTCCATAAATGCTACTTACACAAGAGATGTTTATAAATGAGATTTGTGGCATCATTACAACACGGCTTCATCTTCCTCTTATCTATCTTGCTTTTGGATCCTTGTAGAGGAAATTCGTGGTTTCAGTCTTTGAAAAGATCTTGATGTAAAATGACCTAGCGTAATTGTATGTTTGGGTGGTCACAGCTGACGCTATGCACAGTAACTGCCTTCATTCGGTGATACTAGCGAAGTTTGTGCATTTTTCAGTATTCAGGATCCACATTTTAGCAAGAGAATACCTCATGTTTCAACAGGGAGCTCTGGATTTCATTTTGCAGCTTAATCTTTGGTGAGAAAGGTGAAGGTTCCTATTCCTTTCCTGAGCTCCCGCTTCTTTCTTGGCATGGAATTAATATATGGCACAAGCAGAGTATGTGACACAGAAATCCCAAAGTCCCACCTCCTCCCCTTGAGGATGCTGATCTTAGGATACTGGTAAAGAAATCCTTGCTAAGAGCCTCAGTTCTTGCTACAGAAAAACAAAATTAAACTTATCAATTCAACTGCTTATTATATCCTTCTAAATACTAGAATAGTTCTTCTTACATTATATACATCAAAATGCTGAAATTATCATCAAAACTAAAACATAGCTAGTTGCAGAAAAATATGAATACCACTAGCTTCTATTTCTCTTTCTTCCTGTATTTTCTTCTGGTCCAATTCTTCTTCTCCAATTGCCCACTCTTCCTCACTTTCTTCCCTGGCTAGGATAAAGCCTTCAACATTTTCTCTGTCACCATATACTAAGTGTAAGTGTTTGGAGCAGGTGGCTGGGAAACTCTTTCATGGGAAGGAACCAGTTGGATTTTGTTCATCATTATACCGGTAGCCCAGTTCCTTACCCTAGATACACGTGCATCTCAAACACTTCCTGAGTGTTATTAATTACCAGTAGTGGAGTTCGCCATGGAATCTGCATGGGCGCTTTGCTAGGAGAAAGATAGGGATCATTTCCGTTTCTCTAGTTTTGAACTATGCGGAAGAATTCAGAGTCAGGACTCTTTACAGTTAGCACTTTCCAGAAAATACTATTATGAAACAAATGCAAAGGCACTCACGCCTTTCTAGTTCTGATTAAAACAATCCAAACCAAAAACAGCATAGGTAACTAACTTCTAATAATGCAACACAGAAATCACACCAAAAATGCCTTATCTTTGGGAAAAGAAAATGCCCTTAAGTATAAAAATTCAGTAAAGATGTGTGAATGAAATTATCAAAAATGTTTGTTTTATACATTTGCTTTCTCATTTTGTGTCTAAGGAAAATGCTTTAAATTTAGGATTGAAATGTATTACCATAAAGATATTTTAACCTCGATTTCAGCTGAGTGTCATGGGTTGTAACTAAAGGGTTTTCTTTCAACCCTGATCTTGAAAATGATGCACTGAATATTGTGGAGCCAAATGGATAAAATCAGACAGATTGCATGTTATTTATACAACAGTAAAGATTTCTACCATTATTATGATTTTGATAGTGCAGATAATTAAATGCCCTGTCTTTGTTTGGACAAGTAGTAGGTAATATTACATAAAAGACATGGAGTGTCACATTTTTCATTATTTATGTGAAAATGACAAAAACCCTGGACTTAAAGAGAAGAAATATAGTGTGACAGTTCTGCCTTACCACCGTTATGTCGCTGGGTTTCATTTCCTTCATAGATATACATGCATCATGTTTAAGGAGGATTAGAAAAAAAAGAATTGATTTCACAAACACTGCATTTTGTAATGTCTGTCAGAACACTTTAAGGCCTTCAAGCACTTCCATGACTTTAGCCAAAAGTTTCTGTTTTCATAAGACATTAAAAAAAAATACTAGTTTGTATTTCACTTCCTCTCTGTTTATTTGCTAACCTGTAGTCTGGGCAGGGCTCACGTCACTGTGGAGCAGAGCTGCTGGTCCCTCGGGATCTTCTACAGCTCGCTTTTAGTTCAAGCCAGTTTTCACACTATGTTCAGACTGCACCCTAGAAATTTCCTACATGCTGATTTGAATTTTTAAAAAAATCAGAAATGAATAGTCTGTAACTGTTGATATTATTTTAGTTGGAAAGCACATCTTTAGATGGCTTTCCATACGAAGGTGTGCTGTGTGCACCCATTTCACGAGAACTTGCCCTTAATGCTATATGCAGTTTAAAAAAATTATAACAGAAAATGATTGTGCTGTATTTGCAGGCCATTTTACATTCTATCAGGCAAGCTTTCTATCACATAGTGTTCTAGGAAGTAAGGAATGCGTAATGAGAAGTAATCATAGTCCTGTGGACTCCAATGGACGCAGTGAGAGAGTTACCTCAGCAGTGCAATCAGCAGTCTGAGTAGCTGAGATAGTGCCTAGCAGGGGTCATATGGATTAAGGAACCATATTCAACTGGTTGGAAGTCCAGGCCTAGGGTTACATTTTTGTACCCATTGACACGTAATTGAAGGAGCTGGGATATAGCCTGCTGCATTAGTTTTCTTACCCATAAAAATGAGAATAAAAATAGGCCTTCCCCACGGATTGCCATAAATATTAAATATTAAATTTGACTTGGAAAAAGCTGGACCAATTTATTAAGTTTTCAAATGCTGGTATTTAAATTTATTTGAATCATTTTTTCCAAATTTGAAATTTTATTCCAGTAAGTCTTATCCTATGTAGTTTTATTCTACTCCCATCAGAACTTTAGATTTGTTGTTGAGTTTTGTTTGTTTAAAGAGTAACTCAACCAACAAATTTTTTTTTATGTGCAGAACTTGTTAAAACACAATCAGAACTATTTCTATATTTACACATAAAGGTGAAACTTAACCAGCACTGTTTTTGTTTCTATAATTCGGCAATTCAATCTTTCTTTTCACCTCTCCCCTTCACCATATTTTGAAAAAAAAAGATAATTTCTATGGTAACTAAACTATTTTAACTTCACCCTTATTTTCTAAGAATTGTATCATCTATTTATTTATCTCATGCTAAAAGCTCCAGCAGTGTTGCTGGCTTCCTCCAATTTTACATTCTTCATTAACCCTGTTCTTTTAAGTTCATAAAGCTGTGGAGAAGAAGGTATTTTCTGGGGTTTTTTGCATGCATTTTCACAAAACAGTGGAATATTTGATTTTACTAAATATGTAGCTTATAATGCTTCATCTGCATCTCAGCTTCCAGAAGTTGATTGCAGTTGAGGCTTAGGAATGTACGCTTGTTCCTCATTTCCTCTAGTCTAACCTTGCCATCAATTTCACAGCAATTCCACAGCACTGCTAATTTTATCGTGAGTGTACCGCAGCTGAAAGTCAAGTCAGTTCCTATTGATACTTCTTAACTTGTCTACAAGCAAGCTTTGAGCAGAACCTCTTATTTACATAGCCATCATTGCATATTTGCATATTTCCTTCACTGTGTCAAGTAAAGAACCTATTTCTCAAGTTAGAAACACTGAGTCCTATATACATAAATATTAACTTTTCTCATTCCTATAATAGAGAGTACTAGAATTATTTTACCAGGTGTTTATCTGTTGAAGTGTTGAGCTAATAAACTCTTTTTAAAATACGTTATGTTAATGTATGCTTCAGAGGTAAACGACAAAGGAGGAAATAGATCAAGTCTCCACGAAGAGCTAGAAATCTTTGCAGATACCCCAGACAGCCTGAGAGCAGATGCTTCATCTCATCTCACCAAAGAATGAGTCAGTTCATGGATTTGTAATGAGTTGCTAGAGAAATCTATCAGAATTCTGGTACTTCAGTCTTCAAAAGGAGAAGAGCGGAAAGTGATTTCTCATCTCACTTGCCACTGAAGTAAAGGTTACAATTTGTTGTTTCAGGCATGACCTAAGGAAAAAAGGATGCTAACTTGCCCAGCCTGGGCAACTCAGCAACTCAGGTAGACCCTGTCTCAAAATGAGCAATCGCTGGGCTAAGAATGTAGCACAAGGAGGGGACCCTAGGTTCAATCCCTACAACTAAGAAACACACACACACACACACACACACACACACACACACACACACACACACACACTATATATAATCTCACTTTTTTGAAGTAAGGTGCTAAATTGCCCCAGCTAGTCTCAAACTTGCAATCCTCCTTCCTCATCCTCCAGAGTCCTGGAATTACAGGATTGTGCCACCAAACTCACAGAAAGTTATCTTTAAAATATAATAAGTAAGTAAGTACAATTATTGATCTTCAGTTTCCATTAAACATTATAAGTCGATGGTATTTTGCCATATTACACTGTTTTGTTAAACCTTGTACATAATTCTTCCATTTTCCTATTTTCCTTAGCTAGGTTATTGCCTATTGGCCATACAGAATAAGCTACAATTGTTTATTTTGCTTCACTTCAATAAAAACACTGAGCACTTGCCAAGTGTTCACATTACTATTTACTGTATAATAGTGCATACATGTATTCACACCTAATGTGTAGAAATTATGGATTTTCCATTCTCTGTATATAAATGTGAGACTCTCTACAGTTCATAGTGGGCTTAATTATATCACATAACTAAATGGCCTAAGAACTTTTTTATTTAAAACTTAGATATAAAGCTGAAAACCAGAAATGGAATCAAAATATAGAGGTCAAGGGAAGAAGAAACAAACAAGCAAATAAAAAACCAACAACAACAAAATAAAAACCCTTCCAGTGCAGTAGCAAAATAATGAGTGGCTGGGCTATGCATACTATCTAAATGAGAAGAAGCATTTTTATATTTTCTTTTGTTTGATCAATGCCTGCCTTTTTCATTTCTACACAAACTCCTAGAAAATCACATTTTTAGAATATCCTTGGGTTGATAACTTTGGGAAGACTTATTAAGAGAGAAACTGAGTTTTGACTAAGAGGATTATATATGGAGACCAGAGCCTGTGCTTTACCTGAGAGTTAACAGAACTATCCCAAATAGCATAGATACAGAATACATCATTTGTCTGACTTTATAACTCTTGATTCTTACAAGTTATGGGCATCACAAAAGGTACTTTGGTAGTATCCAATAACATCAACTTTTCGGGAGGAAGGACATGACTTTATTTGCTCAATCACTGAAGAATTTCTCTCTCATACCATTAAGTGGTGATCTACTAGTTTCATAACTGGGATAAATGGAGTTTCACTACAGATTAATTCTGTATGCTGAATTATCAGTTTTAAGACATTTTAAAGGCATTTTGCATCGCATTGAATTTGCCATAATGAAATCATAAAATCAACAAAAATAATAGTATTTTAATTTTCAGTTGGCTCATTTTACCAATTATGCTGAGACCAACTCTATGCCCATCAATATTACAGTAGTTTTTTGTTCTGAAAAGCATCTACTAAATATTTTAGATTATAGATCATACTGATATATATCACCACAGTATTTTAAGCTTTTCTAAAACAGTTTATGAATTAAGTTATTTTATATGACATTACATCAGATGGTTGTTCAGTATTTCATGCATTTTCCTTTTGAAAAGTACAGATTCTCTTTCACTTAGTTTTCATTAATTCAAATCTTTGAGTGGTATAACAACACACAGATTCTGTGTCTAAGTCTAATGGCCTTAGCAGAAAAGTTACTTTGGAATTTGGCACAAACCACACTAATTTTTCCATGGTCACACGCTACCTTGTCCAGAGGACTCTATTTTGTCAACAGAAGCCAACACTTGGTCGCTTTCCTCCATACACACAAGAACATCTTTTACACAAGCAGAATTCAGTTTCTTTTTGTGCATAAACACCCTCAATTTTAAAAAGAGCTGTGTTCTTTCCATGGTTCCAAAGACTCTGCTTACAACCAGCAAGAATAACCTTGTTTGCAAATTATTAACAAGGCAAACCTCTTCCAACATGTTAGCCTTTTATAAGACCTGTTTTCACAGGTCTCCAAGGACTAGAAGACAAGGGGGAAAAAAGCATTTCATGATTCTTACACTAATCAGTTTTTAAAATTAAATACAGATGCTAAATTTTTAAGTCACACTGGATTTATTTATAAGTATGTTATGCCCAGATCACAAACATCCCGAAGACGCCAGGAGACCAATCACGGATGCAAAAGCAAGGACTCTTTATTCAGGCTTGATCTCGGGCTCTCAGTCTTCACCAACATAGTGGGTCCCACCTGAGAGCCCCGAACAACAGGTGAGCAGGGATTTTATGGGGTGAGGGAAAGGGAGGTTACAGGGAGTATGGCATAGGCATAGCATCATTGCATAAAAACCAATCACAATTACACGGCACCCATGACAACAACATTGACCATTCAGAATTCGTGGAGTGTCCATAGCATCTGGTGGGACCCAATCATGCATGACCTCTGAGAGTTTTTTTTTTTTTTTAAATGTCCAATCATAAGGTTAGCACGGGGGTTTGAGCAAGAGGTGAGTGATTGGTCAGTTTGTACAAGATAACTATCTGAAGTCCCCAGACCTTAACTTATGTCAGAGGAGTGCTAGATATGTAGGCCCTAGGCCACTGCCCAACTGCAGAAATGTTAGGTATGCATGTTTTTAAACTTTTCTGATGGGCTGGTCTGAGAGGGCCTTGGGGCGGCTTTAGCCTTGAGCAATGTGCGATTTGGTGTTTTCTTGTAACTGCCAACTCAGGCCTCCTAGTTTCTAGGGGGAGTTTGAGGCCTGCCATGGAGTCTATTTAGCTCGGGTCTTTCAAGTACACTATCTTTGGGAATAATCCTACAGTATGCCACTATGTTTCTGTTTTTTAACTTGCCTGTATGTATCTTTTTATAAGAACTCAAAGAAAATAAATGCATATATACATTTCCTTCTAAAAAGAAAAAAATCATTAAAGAATGACACCTTTACAGAATTAGTTAATATGTATCTACTTTTGAAATTTTAAAATGTTAAAAATTTCTGTTCATCTTTAATTCCATTAAAATGGAACTAAAAGAAGCTGTTTGTCTAATTTTTCAAATAATGTTTCCCATTTCAAAACAGTAAGTTAAGATGTATTTAACTGCTGTTCCATATATAGTGCCTCATGAAAACAGATTTTAATTTTCTCAGAATGAAATGTGTCCATAAATAATTAGTAAATTGATGAACGAATAATTATAAGAAAATTGATAGAAAATTTCCAATTTCAAAGCTCTTAGATAAATCATAGCTAATTTTACATGGAAATCCATTAGCTTCATTTGAATATGTAGTTAGATGACTAATTAGGCTGAAAATGCAATAGCAGTCTTAAACCTCTTAAACATATGTTCACTTACCAAAGCCCTGGGACATGGCCTTCTACTCCTGGAAATCAGAGGTTACATATAAAATTTAAAATATCTTTACGTTTCATGTCATCTTTAAAATGTAAAAGTGGAATTACTTGGCTATGTCAAAATAATCTCTGACTTTACTTTCAAGAGCACATAATTTCTGTCTTTTCAGGACAGTTACTTTATAAATCACTGAATTTCTTGAGGTTTGTTGAGTATTGAATTTTCCATTTTCCATTAGACTTGTTTTTCATTTCCAGATGATAAAATTAATTTTTAAAACATCATAATTCCCAGAATAAGACATTCCTACTAAAATAAACCCACAATTCTTAGTACATTGGAGCTTCTTCCCTTTTAACTACATACTAATGTTTGTGTACATCTTCTCTATCTTTCTCTAGTAAATGTATATTTTTCTTTCTCCTCTAAAAGACCAATGATAAAGCTTACTGCCATCACCAGAAACCCTGGGAGTATTGGTTGTCCACTGAAAGTAGATGATTTTGTAAGTCTAATACTTCACCACCCAGAAGAATGTATATTCCATAGCAGGCGCCTGAAATAGCAACTTCTAAGTACATAAATGATTATTCTTTTTCATCGAATGAATATATATATATATATATGCAAGACATGTATATAATGAACTTGAGTAGTGTGCGTGTGTGTCTGTGTGTGCGCGCGCGTGTGTATGCGTGTGTCAAATGTAGTATCCCTTCTCCTCCACCTTTTTGGCCCCCCAGCGCTCTATCCACTATCGCTAACTTCCACTATCATTAAATGACTATAATCTGGGTCTCTCATATTAAAGAAACTATTTGAGGTTTAACCTTCTGCATCTGTGTCAATTCACTGAGCATGATGATCTCAGCACTCATTTACCTAAAAAAACCTTAAGTCTATCTGTGTTTATGGAAGAATAGTACTGCATTGTGTACATATACCACAATGTTTGTATCCATTCGTCTGTTGATGGGTAAACGACATCAATGTTTGTTTACCTTTCAAATCAACATAAGGAATTCTTTTCCAGTTAAACTTGCAACTCATTCCATGTGTTGGTTATTTCTTTCCACTAAAACCTGCTTTATTCATCTCAGAAGCCAGTTACCTATTGTAATTTCTACTCTTCTTTAATGGCTTCCCCCCCACACACCCCCGTATGTATCCCACAATTTGAAATTTTGTAGAATTCAGGAATCCACTCTCCTTTCTCTCTATACTCTCCCATAGGTCTCTCTTAGGCAACACTGACCTCCCTGCACAATTAAAGGTTTGCCTAGCTGTCTTCTCTGATTTATTTTCCACTTGGTTGTTACATCAGCTACTTGTACAAAATGATTACTAATTATAGTTTTTGATAATGCCTTCCAAAACTGTCACTCCCATCCACTGTATTTCCCAAATTGGAACCATAAATGATTTAGTAGACTGACCTGATAGAGAATATGCATAGAATCTTATTTATTTCTGTATCTCTGGAGCCACACAATGCTAGATACATAGAAGCTGCTCAATAAACATTGTTGAATAATTAACTTCCCTCTTTTCACTCTTTCTAGCATCTATTGATCAATTATGTTACCTTATTCTTGAATATGCAATTGGTGTCATTATAAAATATGCACATTAATCAAAGAGCTAATATCCCTTTTTCACAAAGTATCTATAAATGCACATTAATCCTAAAACAAAAATGGACTATAATATTCATAATCACAACTTCACGATACTTCTAAGTTCCTCAGTTGGACATCAGATCTCATGTCCTTCTTTACAGAAAAAAAAAAAAAAATGAAGGCAAAGCTTGGCAAGTCAACTGAGCTTCATTCTTCCTTACAGTCTTTTATAGGCTTTCAATCTAACCTTTAAGGAAGTAGCTAACCCTACCTTCCACATGTTTGCTTCTATACATGATAGCTGAGGACTGGAAAATAATTTGAACCTATCCATCAATGGTTTGTTATTAAAAGGGGACCTCAACAAATGAGTAGCATTATCTCTCCATTGGTCAGCTCTCCAGTTCCAGTGGAGACGATTCAACTCTGATAGTTTCCTTTTTTGAGACAGGGTCTTGCTCTGCAGCCCAGGCTGGTCCTGAACTCACTATGGAGCCCAGGCTGGCCTTGGACTCAAAGCAATCCTCCTGTCTCAGCCTCCCAAGTGCTGGGATAACAGGCACACACCACCACATCTGGCTTATGTGGTGCCGGGGATCGCACTCCGGTACTTAGAGCTTGCTAAGCAAGCACTTTAACCACCGACTCATCCCTCCAGCCCAGCTTTGCTGCTTTCATCCGCATTCCTACCATACCTATTTTGAGCAACAGAATGTCATCTGTGTTCCATCTTCAGAAAGCTCAGCACAGGTGGCATGAGAAACACGAGCTCTCTTGACTCCATTACCCACAATATGTTTTGTCCACAATTTGTTAATTGGGTCCATGTTAGTGATGATTTTCCTTCAGTCTTCGAAGGTAGAGCTGCCCAGTGCCAACCTGCCCACGACATTCTTAATCTTGCCTATTCTCAATTTGCCCTGCATTTTGTTTTATCAATCATTTATGTTTCTTGATTGATGTTTTTCTTTATAATCACACTTTTCTCCTCTCAGATCTAAACAAACTTAGCAATCTCAAGGCCTGCCTTGCTTTTAACATCTTTTACTGTTCTTGGTCCATAAATGTTGAATGTTTCTAGATTTTCATTACTTGTTGATTTTTCCTTGTAATTTAATTACGTGTCCTGATATTTCCTCTATAAATTAACAATTACCAATGCTCCATGTCTAACTCATGATACTCAGACATACCAGATATGTACACGTAGGTCTCTGCAAGATAAAGACATTTGAAGAATGAAAATTTAATACTAACAATTGAAAGCATTCCCAGTTTTCATTAACGCCACCCAAAGCTTCCTCATTCTTTCATGATTTTTCTCATGGATGATCTCTAATCTTCAGGCAAAGCAGAAGCCAGAAACTCAGTGATAACGACTGAGTATCTTATTTTTGTTTCAATAAATTTCTACGGACAATGAGGCTGTCACATTTTAGTATACCCTGATTTCTGAATGCTATCTATGCTGGTTACATTCCACTTTGGTATTTTGAGCACATATATATTGCATCAACATTACAGTCCTTCCCTCCCACTCCCTCCTTTTTTTCCTGATTCCCACTATCACGCCCATTTAGATCTACAAAACTGTATCTCCGACATCTTGTTGAACCGCAAGGTCTCTTCAGTTACCTTTTCAATGCCACTCTCAAATTTATCTCTCCCATTTTATTCTACTGCACAGTATCAGTTTCCAACTCCATTGTCTTTTGCCAGGATTCCAAATTCTTCCCGCCTTCTATGTTGCTGTTTTTTTGTTTTGTTTTGTTTTGTTTTCCTGAAGAAACATTTCTGATAATATCCGCGCTTGTGCAGCTTGATTTCACTATTTCCAGTAGCCCCTGAATGACATTTCCACGTTCCCAACCCTCCTTCCTCCATTCATTTTAGACCATGTTTGTATCCATCTTTGAACTAGCTTCCTGGGTCCCTTCTTCTGTCTCTGTAGATCTTCGGGTTATCTCTTTGCTGCTGTAACCTGATCCACATCTCCCCCTGGGTGATATTGAATAATGTGCTGTGGTTATTGTCCTGCATATTTGATCCTCCTATTCTACCATGAATTATGTGTAGCCACAGACTTGTGGAATATCCTAATCAAAAGTGCTCATTTTTTCCAACATTATTGTTATTCAACTATTAACTGTATTATAATAACGCATGCACTCAACTTGAGGGATCAGTGCATATACATGTCACATCTTAAAAAGATACCAATTAACACCTCATCTCCAATGCAGATCCTATAGATTTAAGTGGCTACTGTGTCGAAAGATACCTCAATCAATAAAAGCATATATTTTATGAAGATATGGCCAGACTCTCTTCTATCTAAGACTAAAATCCCCAGGATCATGAATATCTCTGTCAATTTCACAGATGGGGTTGAACATGCACTTTACCCTTTTCCTTAAATTAACTTCCCACAGTCTTCAGAGATTATACTTTCTTTTTTGTTTACGTGTGATTTTTTTTTTTTTTTTTTTTTTTTGAGATAGGGTCTCACTCTGGAGTCCAGGCTGGTCCTGAGCTCACTATGTAACCCAGGCTGGCCTCGAACTCATGGCAATCCCCCTCTCAGCCTCCAATTTCATGGGAGTAAAAGAGTATACCACCACACCTGGCTTTTGTGATGCTGAAAAATTAAATCTAGGGCCTTGTGCTTGCTAGGCAAGCACTCAATGTGCTGTGCTATTCCTCCAGCTCCTCAGAGATTATACTTTCTAAAGTTACCTAGATTAAGCAAGATGGCAAAAACCTTCCAGAAAATACCTGAAATACTTTAACATATTTTTAGTACCATTCTAATGCCATATATCTGAGGAATTTTATATTGTGTGACCTGGGGTAGGTACAAAACTGACCCTAAGATACAGTGTTCTCTGGTAAAATCAAATACAAAGCTTTTCTGAAACTGTTTTTCCTAGTGAGTCTAACTTATATTTGGATTTCTTCTCAACCTTTTTCTTTAATAATCCCAGCATATCTATCTGAATATGTTAGGAGCATGAAAGGCTGAAATAAACTTGGGAGGGTTAAATAATATCTTTAAAAGTTTGGGTTTTAAGAAGGGCCATTTCTGATCTTCTGGTAGATGATGTTGATCCTTCAGTACACAGCTAGTGATTTGTATGCAGCAGGCATGCACAAATATATTCAGTACGACTTCATCAGAGTCTTTAGAAATCATTTTAGCCTGGTATTTTTAATTTTCTTTATTTGCCGTTTGAATATTTCACTTCACTCTATGCACTCCCACCAACCAAATGGTGTATTTATTTAGTGAGTCAAAGACTATTGGCTTTCTGCTTTTTAAATAATACATCTGAAATTCATGTTGTCCTCATACTCATGTGTGTGGTTCTCTCTTTAACTCACTTGACTTAATAATTGTCCCCAATTTATCCCTTCTCTTTACCGCAGCCTGCGTGTGTGATAACAATAGTCCTCACTGTTCAGCCTTTACCATCCAAGCCACTCCTGGCAGCCTCTCTGTCAGCTCTGTGGAAGAATAAGCCATTTTTGGAGCACCCTCCTTTGAGAGACAGTCTCCAGCTAGCAACTTTTCTTCCAGGATAATCGCATCTAAAAGCATGAACTCTTTCCACCTCCTAACAGTTCTGGAAAAACTGATATTTCCTTCTATAGACTATCAAAAGGAGCTGGTATTCTGTCTCCTTCAACAATTGATTCTCATGTGGTGTTATCTTGTTAATTCTGTGACAACTGTGGTTCTAAAGTAGATGTCAGCTTCAAAGGTTCCGAGATGGGCAGCAGTGATCCGGCATGGGGGAGCACCCTTGTGGATCTGCTTGGGTGGGTCATGGGACAGAACTGTGGCATCTATGAGCCCTCATCTTTTCCTCTCTGGCATGGTCCCTTTCTCCGTGTCCTTGCCACTATGAGCTCGATAGCTTTGTTCCATCACCATTTCTTCCACTGTGATGCTTCTTCCAAGGAACCAGAATACCATGACTGAAATCCTTGGAACCAAGAGAAAAACCACGCATCTTGTCCTTTAATTTTCGGGTGTTTGGTGTTATATGTAGCAACAGGAAAACTAATATAACAACAAAGTGCAATATCTTGTAAAGATTCTAATTGCATTCAATGACTTCTCCATTGACAAATACAGTATTGTAATACTGCCTCCAATCTCATTTTAAAATTTCATATTAATTTTCTTCATCTAGGCGTACATTGTGTTCATCTCAGCCAGTGCTGGTTTATTTTGCTTTCTAAGCAATCATGTATAGTAGTAAACAAATTTTCCTCCATTTTCGTCTTTTCTTTCTGAATATTCTTTGGTAGCTTAGCCTTAAATGGTAAATGATTCTACAGCAGACTATCGATTGTGAAATAAACATAATTGAAAGACAAACTTCTCAAATTTTATTTTCTTTCAAAACCTTCTCATTTTGGAGTACGTCCACATTGCAGCATTGACACATACTTTGTCAAAGTCACAAATAAGCCATTTGTCACAAATCTGATCCACTTAGCAATATTTCTTTCACATGATTTCTCTGCTGAGTGTGAAAATGTCTATGCTCTTAGTTTGGGGATTCCCACGTTTTCATATTGCATATCAACAGTCATCTCTGTCTTCTTACTTACAGGAGTTATTTCTCTGTGGTATCCTTCGTACAGTTCCTTGTGCCACTTTCTAAGTGTTATTTGACTGGAATGTATGCCTCGGGTCCTCTTCTATTCTCAGGCTCTGTGCATTTTTCAGGGATGGGCATCATTCTTATGACTCCAGTTGACACTGTATATTGAACTTTCTCAATTGTGTGTCATCAGGCCCATTCTCTTACATGCTCTCCAGAACAATATGTGCAGCTATGTAAAATTTCCACATTAAGCTGACGTCACAGTTTTCATGTGGAAACTTGATCAATGGATATACCGCTTCATTTTTTTCCATGCTAGCTTTTCTTTTTTCTTTCCAAGCTCCCTATTTCGGGAAATGTTCCATCATCCTTCTGGTGAGTTAAACAACCGAATTGACCTCCAGTCCACATTAAGACCTGTTTAACTATCAGATCCTTTTTCCTCAACTTGCCATATTTCTTCCATATGTGTACTTACAGATGTCCTTCATGACACAACCATGGTTCCAGTACCCACCAGTCCTGCCTTGTAAGTAACCCCACTCCCTCAAGTACTGTAGATCTCAAAGTTGTGGACTCTAGGACTACATAGCCTTTCTAAACGCACTTCGGCAAGCAGGACTCTTGACTAGAATCTTTACATAGTTTCCTATTCCTCTTCTACTCCTCAGTCCTGTTCATGGCTTGACCATTCTTTCTCCATACACTCTGGACTCTGTTATCCATTACTTAACCCTAAATAACACAGGCTAGGTACCTTCCCAGATTATTCTTTTGGTCTTGACCACTTTTTTACTTTCCACTTTGCAATAGTCTTCATTGCCTAATAAATAACAATATTTCCTCTAGGACTCAGACCACATGTGTGTTTCTATGGGAAAACTTACCCATTGCTATGTATTTGGGGTGAATGATCTATTTACATGCTTCTAGCTACATAATGCTTTCTTAACATTTTATGTTTTATCATACGCTTCCTAAAGTGAAGCTTAATATTCGTAACACCGAGGACTGCGTGCTTTGCTCCTAATTCTCTTGCAGCAGATTAAACAGAGGGAAGAAGACCCATGTGGAGCTGCTCTGACCATATGAGTGTTAGCCATGCCACGCTTGCTCTGGCCTGTACATGAGGAGTCAGGGGTTCAAACCTGAAGAAGGACTCATCTAGTTCTTCACACAGCCTGAAAGAACTTGGAAGTCGGTTGTTTCCTCGTAGTCAACAAATTAAACTTCCATTTGGTGGATACCTCATTTTCACCTTGTGGGACCCGTAGGAAAGAACTTAATGAGCCCACGTGGTCACCTTACCTAAAGAAATACAAGGTAGCAAATGGGTTTCATTTTATGCTATTGAATTTGTGGTTGACTCTTATGGTAGACATGCAAAAATAACACAGCACACCTTCTAAATTATTGTAACATGACTCTGAGGAATGTTTGAATTTAATGCACTTTTAGAATTAAGAATAAATAAAACATTCTAGAGCTTCCTAATATATGAAGTACAGCTATGTATTTTCCCTTTTTACAGTATAAAATGCATGTTATTTTAAATTTGATATTAGATTCATTCTTTTAAATTTGGTTCATTTAATGTTAACTGGGTAATTTAAGCTGTATTTCTAGATCAAGAACTTTTCAACATGAAACTACACTTACCAAATCTATTCTAGGCGATTGTATAATGCAGCCATCAAAGAGCTAAATAAAGACACCAGTATCTGTAGTAATATTAGTTATTCAATGAAAGATTCGGCACAACATATTTGTCATTCGTTTGAAAAGGGTTAGTTCTATTTCTGTGCTTGTCGCCCCGTGCATCCCTTGGTGACTATCTTAGGGTTTCAGTTTGACTTGCCATTTTTCCTTGAGGCAAGTCATACATCTGTATCAGAGGAATGTAAGATGCCTGCTTACTCAAACAAATATTCAGACCACCTGCTGACCTGAGATTTGCAGCTTGATTGCTAGCATTTATTTCTTTCTCAACCTCAATCTATTTAGAGAACATTTCCAATGATAAGAGGGCAATGGAAGCTACAGAACTTATCCTGGTTGGGATCATATTCCTTTTTAAATAAGTAATGATATTTAGAGACTCTTTCAAAAAGAAACTGATGGCTGGTAAATAGCTCAGTGCTACAGTGCTTGCCTGTCATGCATGAGGTGCTAGGTTTGAGTCTAAGTTCAACAGAAACAGAACATAAATGCTTAGATCAACCTTTGAAATATTCTATGTGTGGATTCACTTAGATTTTTTTTATTGGAAACGTAAACATATTAGGCACAGGGCAGGGCACTCAGAATGCAAAGATCACTTAATCACAATGAACATCCATCTGTGGGGTAATTTCATAAGTGACTTTTTAATGTGGAATAAAAATAGCATATCCTGTCTTAATCTAAAATAAAATAATAAAAGAAAAATATGTCTGATGACAGAGTGAGTGTGTCTTTTGAATATGTTCAAGGGGAATAATATTTGTAATGGGATGGGTGGAATTTTCTTAAGTGGAGCTTGATGGCCAAATGATCTGTAATTCAAAGTATTGAATGACAAGACATGTTCAGGAAAGGTGTGTGATGTAAAGGAAGTGTTATGGAGACTGGGGGAAAGGGAGCAGCAAGTGAGAAAATTGGAAAAGAGGTAAAACTGGAAAATAAAGAAATACAGCCTGAGATTGGACCTGTTGAAAGTAACAAATTTGCTTCCCAGTTTTGTGGGTGTTGATATCTGATACAAAACCGCAGCCGAATCAGATACAAACAGAAAATGCATTGTTCTCCCCAGTAGAATGACAAGGTCACATTACTGCGACTGAGCTATAAATGTTTATATACAACATAACACATAAGGCCATTTACTAGATTGTGTAAAATCTGATATGGATTTTGCTGAATACTCAATGAGATTTAAAGCCATAGAGAGAAGGAATGTTTCAATCATTACCACAAACAAGTAAGTCCTTGCACATAAAACTAAAGTCAACATTAACAACGTGGTGATGATAATCCCAGTTGACTGGGTGTTAATGCGTGGTTTGAAAGAATCATCTTTAGTATCAAGGTAGTAAAAATATATGTCAGTATAATCACTTTAACAAATAAGTAGCTATCACCTTTATAAGATAACAATTTATTTAACATTATAAAAACATAGTCAAATAGATGTCTTAAGTGTACAATCATAAATATTTTTGGCAAATGAACAACTTTAAAGATTTAAACGTGAATCCTAAAATACTGCTACTTGAATTCAGTATCATAAATGCCTTGAATATATTCTATGAAATTATCTTATTTATAAATTTAATGTTAATCTATTGTATTTTGAAACAAATGTGCGTGATTTTCTCTGAATTGATTGTTTTCATGAAAACTAACTCCCAAACAAACTCACAAATAGGGTTGGTAGACCAAACTATTTTTATGTCAAAAATTTGTTCTTTTTCATTATGTTACAATTAATGTTCAGTTTACCATTTCCTTTTCAGACACATATCTGCCATATTCAGCAGGCTTCTAAGAAATTTCTCCAAAAAGCCTCATTTGCAGCTTTTGTGAATTTGATTGAATGGATTTTACTGAATTTTGATGAACTTCCTAATTCAGAGATCTTCTGGTTTTCATGTGGAAGAAGACAATCTAGGCGATGATAACAGGCTTAATATATTAAAGATTGTAAGCTATGCTCCATTCCCAACTTGGCTCTTTAATTTTTAATTTATCTTACTTTTTTATTTTATTCATTTTGAGACACAGTTTCTTTCTCTAGAGGAGGCCGGTCCTGAACTCATTCTGTAACTCAGGCTGACCTAGAAGTAATTGATGACAAGCCTCCTGTTTCTGTCTCATGACTACTGGGATTACAGGTGTGTGCCACCATGGCTGATTTATGTGTTGCTGGAGAATCAAATTCAAGGCCTTGCACTTGTTAGGCAAGTCTTCTAACCACTGTGCTATTTCTCCAGCCCAGCAATTTGTATTTTAAATAAACACAGAAGATGATTATATACATCTGGTGCAGCATTTATCTCTCAAATAAAATCATTATGACCGATACTTTAGAAATGTTCACTTAGCTATAGTAAAAGTATATAACGACAATTTCTTGGTAACCAGAAAGTTAAAAATATTCCCTTCTCCCTGATAATATAATCTGTGTTGTCACAGATTATGTAGAAAGTACCGACATAAATGATACTTAATACATAAATGATAGACATTCCTTATAACTCTATGAGAATAGGTAATTTCTGTTAACTTAATTCCATTATTTTAATTTCTTTCTAAACACATATTACATGCCAGGAACTATAAAGCTACCCATGTAAGCTAGATGGAAAGTTTCTGCTTCTGCTTGTATAAATGTTTTTTCTAAATAAATATTTATGTAATTTTTTCTTTTAATTACAAAAATATGTATAGAAATTACATACAATACATTTTTGAAATATAAATATATTATTGTTTGGCTAAATGACATATGCAATATCTCACATCCTTGGAGTAAATATTTAAAATCTACTCTCTTGAAGAAAACACACCACAGTATTAAGGAATCACCTGTTGTATAACAAAGCTCTCCAACTTACATGTTCTAGCTAAACTTTTGTATGTGTTGACCAATATTTCAGTATCTTTTCAAATTAATGCTCTGACTCCATAGTTATCATTAGATAATATTTGCTAGCATAGGCCAACAGTAACTTTTTTATCTAACCATCTACAGTGTTCAACATTTAGTATGTATAACAAACATTCATCCAAATTCAGGATTATTTTAATATGATAGTTTCCTTTTGTGTGGATTGCTTTTTTATTTTATTTTTCTCTCATTTTATTGATAAGTATAAATATAATCCATAATGTTTACATTGATCTTGAGTATATTGTGCATATATATATGGTGAAAAAATTACAAAACTTTCCCTATCCCTTTTTAACTAAAATTTCTAACACAGTGGATAAGTAAGAAACGGCAAATGGTTCACAAAAAAAGTGTTGTCAATTTTCACTTTTAAAATAATGATATTGCAGTTTCTTTTCTGGGAATGATAATTACTTTCCTCTTACAAAATGCATCATGGTAAAACTTAGATTTTTGTAGAAACAAAGTCCATATAAAAGTATTTTATATTTCTTTGTCAATTAGTCCTAAAATTTATTGTAAGCAATATTTATTTATTATCAGCAGCATTGTTTACACCTGAATTTTCATATTTTGTAAATAGTACTCTGAGTTTTGCAACATGGCATTTCTCTAACATTCAGGTTTTTGGGAAGAAAAAAATTATGATACTCTTAGTGAATAAAAATCATTTCTCAGTCAATTTCTCTAAATTTTCAATTGTATCTCAAATGCAATTCATGTGCACAAAAAAGAGTATTTTCATTTTGCTGAAACCATTACTTTTAAATTCTCTTTTGTCCTTAGGTTTTTCAATCTTAAATTTTAATCTGAATATGATATATTTGTTGTAATGTATGGAGCTATGAGCTAAAATACTTTGTCCCCTAAAGCTAATCAATTGTCCTTAAATCACTAATTTGGCAAACCCATATTATTCTTCCCTTATAGATTTATGATATTTTAAGCTTTCAAATACACAGAAAAGTTCTTTTCTTACACATTTCTGAAGCCAAGGATTTGGCAGTCCTCTTTTCTAGCTACCAATATTTTGTTTATTAGCATGAATTTACATTCAAAACACGAATAAGTACAATCGATTTCCAACACTTAGCTGTACAGAGCATTCTTAAATTCTACCCGTGGGGTGAGAATGAATAAAATGGTGTCAATTTTACATGTAAATTTTCCTTTGGAAAATCACAAGGCTTTGGGTTCACTTGGTATAAAATATAATATGAACTTGAGGAAACTGGGTTCACATCACTACCCGCTATTATCAACTATCTTTGAAATGTTTTTTTAATCAAATTCACAATCTCAGAAAAAAGATATATTTGATCCAATAATAACCAAATACTCACTCCTTAATGTATTTATAGAAAATAAGACTGTGAAAGAACTTGGTGTAATAGGCTTGGAAATGAAAACCACTCAGAATTAAGCTGGTGGTAACAGAACAAGGAATCATGAGTAGACCTTGTACAAGGTAAGGCTCTGAAAAGAAGGGACAGTGACTAGTTCCCTTTTTTATTTAAATGATGCTGTCAGAGATGAATTTATTGAGAGACGTTTCCTGTCCAAGCAAGGAAAATATAGCTAGGCAGAGCCACAATGTTAAGTCAAATAAGAATCGCATGCTATTACTTCAGTAGGACCTTCATCTAGCCTGGTAAAGACCACGTGACTACATTTTACAGAAACACGAAAGGAAAAATTGAAAGACAATACTTGACTTTAATTTTATGCACTTATATTTGTTGACCATGAAGGTAATAGGAATTCTTCTCCTTTACTACCGCTTAACATTCAAGAAAACGCTTGTGGACAATACTTAGTATACCCTGAACGTGGAGTACAACATAGACATGCAGAATGCCTGTAAACTAGTAAACTATTCCAAATTATTCTCTCTTGGAAATTAAATTTTTCTACTCATGTTTTGCTGAGCTAATACAGATGCATTCTATTACCTTATGCCAAGCGTTTCACTTCCTGCAGCCCCCCACTTTTTTTTCTATAAGTTGCAACTAAGGAGCTTGAATAAAATGAATTTGTGCTATTAATTGGGATCTTTGGGTCTACCCTCAAGATGATCCTAAGAGAAATTGTGCTAGTTTTCTATTCCCAGCTTATTTAACTTTGGAAATATATTTCACAAGATGACTTGACACATTGTAATCATTAGAAAAAAAATAGCACCTATGGTTGACATTCAGAAATTATTTCTTTCATGAATCACTTTTACAAGTATTATTTTTGTAATTTCCACTAGTCTTTGGTCTTTATCTTGCATTTATAGTTTCTGAAATTTTGATCTTTTATTATGTGATAGAAAACTGAATAAAAATAGGTGAAAAACATATTGGGAAAATTTAAACAATAAGAAAATATAAATAATCCAGGAGAATCCTTGAAAGAGAATTGATGTTCACCCAAAGATTTTTGACAAATATTGTGATAATACATTTTTTAAAAAAATAAATATGACTTCATGTTAAAAATTTAAAGCATTATATTTTAGTTTAGCTTTTCACCTGACAGTATATGAAAATTATGAGACAAATGAAAAGTCATCATATCATCCCGATGTGAAGAAATGCAAGAGAAAAAGAGTTTAAGGTGTAGAATATAGCTCATGATTAACAAAACACAGCAGAAGTCCTGTGATCGAACGGATGATCACTCTTCTTTTTTGCAGGAGATGCTAAGAACAAATTCAGACTTGGTCACATGGAAGTAAACAGAATAATTCAGGTCAATCCGGGAAATCATGACCATTCACGAAGTAAAGAGAATTTGGTACTTGTCCTACCTATAAAGTAGGCTGATACCCTGACCCCAGTGCCCAGGGCTAGAGGACAAGGAAGGGTTCTCTTTTTTAAAGAAACTGTACAAGCTTTTAAAGACCCGAGGCTTTAAGTATGAATCTTGGTACGTCAAAGGAAAGTATTCTCAAATCTGGAATTCTAAAGTGTTTCTGGTCATTGTGTGTAACAGAAAAATAGTCTAAAATTCATCAACAAGAGACAGATTAAAGATAAGTACATTACAACACACTGTGGAACTTGCCACAGCCATTATAATATCAACTCAATTGGAACCTAATATTAGCCAGATTTTTACAGAATTTAGAAGCATGGCACAGAATACTTTTAATATTGCTTTTGGAGTAAAATAAATGAAAAATAATAAAGCTATGAAATACCTAAAATATACGTGTGTAAGAAGGAGAAAGCAGTTGAATTTAATTAAGAACAATTAAATGAGTATTTTTTTCCTCTTGGGAACCCAAAGGTAATGACAAAGGCGATTTTTAACAATGGAAGCATATTGTATGGATAGTGAGTACAACTTTAAGAAGACAGCATGAAAACAACTTACTCCTCAAAGCCTCTACAGAAGAGGAGTCTGGGACAGAATCTTTGGAATCTGACCTCCTGGCTTGAAATTTAGCTGTTTGCTTAGCTGTTGCTGCCCACTGCGCCATTATGGGTCGAGTCACTCCTTCCCTCTGTCCTAAGGAGGATGACACAAATGGGTCTCGTGGTGTGGCTACATGTATGGTGTGATGATTTTATTTTTTTATATAGGGAGTAAAAAGTCTTTAATATAAGACCAAACAGAAAATAATTAGTGAATATTACATGTGTTAATTATTATTTCTGAAGAATGGCTCTACAAGAAGATACAGGTGGGAAACGGCTAATTGTATATATGTCCACAGATCATATATATATATATATATATATATATATATATATATATATATATATAGAGAGAGAGAGAGAGAGAGAGAGAGAGAGAGAATTTTACTTTGGGAAGTTGAAGCAATGACTGCAGGTTCAAGATCACCCTTGGTAACTTAGCAAGATTCTCTCTCAATAAAAATAAATAAATAAATGGGTTTAGATATATGTCTATGTGAAGGCTTTAGACTGAATCTCATTATCAGACACCTACACACACACACACACACACACACACACACACACACACAAAGGATTTCACACCATGTAATCCTGAGGTATAGTAGAACTTTGAATCAAAAATTGGCAAGTGTTTGGCTGCATACAAACATAAAATTCAAGGCTAATAAATTAAACTGAGAGTCCAGAAATAACCATAAACAGAAAAAAAGTGTTTCATTATGTATACATGCCCAAGTCAAAAGACTGATACTTGTAGACAAGTATCCCTCTTATGAAAATTTTAAAAATATAATAAAAAGGCTCCAACATGGGAGAGAGGGTAGAAAGATGGTCAATGGACTGCTGGGAAAGGGGTGAATTTCAGAGAATGCGGGGGGGGGGGGGGTATATAAGGCAAAGGTAAGAAGGAAGGAAAAAGAGGGCCAAAGGCCCAAAATTTGTGTAGATGGTCATTGATTACCCAAGTCATATGTTTCTAACATGTTATGAAATCTTGAATTCATGTATACAATAAACAATACAAAAACAAAACAAAAGAAATAGAAAATGTTAGCAAAAGACACTGTTAAATAATAGCTTCATATCAGATATTTTGAGCTTGAGGTGATGTCAATCTGTCCAGGCAGAAACAGTCAACATTCATTTGCCCTTCAAAGCAGGGACGGTGTCTTACTCCGCCGAATCCCTACGGCCTGGCTTGCTGGTCTGGAGAGCTGCAGCACTCAATGCATGTTGGATGAATGAAGGTGTGGATGGATGCGGGTGGAGCGGATGGATAAACAGATGCGTACTGACTAAGCGCCAGCTGTACAAACAGGTTAGGGAGCTGCTAAAACACAAGCCAAGAGAGAAGAACGAGGCGGGTGTTGAAGAGCACCCATGGTTAAAAGAAAATCATCATCGAAAACAAGACCAGTGTGAGAGACTCAGGATTAGAATGGAAACCATGTCACATGATTAAGCTATGGAAGAGGAGATTTGGCTTATTATCCCTACTGAAGCGCTTTATGTGTGCTTTCTCTATGAACATGGATGAATTCCCTTGATAGGACAAACTGAACAGAAAAGGACTGGATACCAAAAAGACATATTATTCCTAGAATAAAGATGAGAGTACTTAAAAATGTCTGCTATTTTAACAATTTAAAAATAAATTAATAGGGTCTGTCATATCTCTTGTTTCTTTGTATACAGCTATTCAATAAATATTAATTGGTTTACATTAAATATGTATTCAGCAGTAATAAAACCATTTATCTCTCACAAAAGCACTGTGCATGCTAATCATAAGCAATAGAAATGAATACTGAAAATTGGAAAGAAGAATAAATAATTGGTTTTACTATAATTGTCTTAATTTTGAGTTTCTAGAGTCTTCAGATTGCATTGATTTCTGGTGAAATAATTACTCTGAAGGAATTTTTATATTATTGGAAGAATCTTACTTTGTTAAAGGCATGGCCATTAATACATTATACTTGGAAATCGTTATATACATCTCAAGGGACCAAAGCATTCAGTACATTTTAGTTTTTCATGTTTTAAATATTCCTTATCTTACACAAAACTTTTTTATTGTATATACTCATTACTCTATAATGTAGATATTAACTGTGTATTTTACAGTGCTGCACTTGTACAAGTGCCCACTTTAACATTCTGAATTAAGGGTTGGTATGTTTTTACTTCCTGGCGAACCTCTGATCCTGAGCCTGGGTGGGATGAATTAAATGCACTCTGTCTACGTAGCCGCGCTGCAGCCAGGGCTAGAACCCCAGGATATAGTGTGAACTCCTCTCTGGCTACCCACTCAAACATATGATCGCACTGTTGATGATTCTCCTTAGGCTACAAGCATGGGAAATGGGTGTTTCAAAGCGAAGCTGCTAAGTAACATTAAGAAAATTGCTATGAAAACAAAGTTAATGATCTCAGTTGGTACCATTTAGCGAAGGCATTTAAACTAATGAAAGCATCAGGTTGAATTTACTGTAACTCGGCAGCTCCTTCTCTGTGCTTTATTGGAGACATCTCCGCTCTCCAAACAACAATAACAACTATTGCTTTCATTCTTGCGACTGCTTAACAAAATTAGCAAATTAATACACCCCACTACTGTGGATGGTTATTATTCCCATTTTGCTATTAGCAAAATAATAAGCGACGGATGTCATTTGAAGGGAAAGCAAAAAAATAAATTAAGAGGGAGGCAAAACAATGAAATCTGCTGATATTAGTAAGGCTGTATTCCTAGTTCTGCAACAAACATTGTAAACGTGTTTGCTGTCCAAATGTGATCATTGAGAAATTCTTAAAACATTTCTTATTAGTCTGGAGTTCTGTGTCAGTTGGTATGACCATGGACCGAATGTTTCTGTTTCCTAAAATTTATGTGTTCAAAAAATATCCCCTTTCTAATGGTATTAGGAGACAGGGCCTTTTGGGCCCTCCCTCATGTATAGACTACTATCCTAACGAAAGGCACCTGCGATCGATCACTTACCCCTTCTGCCAACTTAGGGCCCTGCCAAAGGTCTGTGATACTCAAGCAAGGAAACGACTCTCACCAGACTCTGAATCTGCTCGACCTTTGATCTTGGATTTCACAACCTTCAGAACTTTGAGAGGAATAAACCTCTGTGACTCATAAGGCAGCCACTTTGGAGCTTTCTGCTATGAAATCCTGAAGAAACTAAAATAACTGTTAATATGAGACACAATGTGCGAAATGGAAACGGAGGGCACACATCAGCTAACTAGCTTGGCTAATGTGACTGTTAGGTTGTTGCTATGCAGGAAATTGAAACGAAGGGAATTAAATGGCTTGTAAAAATGTCCT
Source organism: Ctenodactylus gundi (assembly GCA_004027205.1). NCBI lineage: Eukaryota > Metazoa > Chordata > Mammalia > Rodentia > Ctenodactylidae > Ctenodactylus > Ctenodactylus gundi. The sequence continues at coordinate 354,536 of PVKB01000807.1, forward strand.
TTGATATTAGAACTGTGAAGCAGGACATGTTTTGAAATTAGCGCCATCCAGCACCCAGGCCATCGCCTTTCTGCCGGTCGACAGAAGGACTAGTCTTGATGTTCACATTCACATGCCACTCACCCACATCCAAAATGAGAAAGGAAAGGACCGGCTTTGCTTCTCTTGAGGGGAATCTGAGAGCTAATGTTTTCCAGCAATGCAGGGATGCTCCTGTGAGAGTGACGACAAAAGAAGTTTTGGGGGTGGGGGGGCCGGTCGCGATGGGCCTTTTCCTTTGGGTTATAAGCTTGCTGAATCACAGAATCCTGCCAACTCACCCTGGTGCCCAAAGATGCTCTAAGAACACTCTGCAAACTTCTGTCTCGAGTGGGTGGTACGGATGTAGATTCCCTATTTACCATTAATAAGGGTACAGACAGACGCGAGCATGCACCCACCAAGGTTGAGGGAAACTTTTTTTCTAAATGGAGACTAGAACCCTCTTTGTTTTCCAACTTCTGAGAGCAACAATGTTTGAAGTAATAGGTGGAAGCAATGGCTTGGAAACTGGTATTAAGGAGCTTTGCTTAGGAAAGGTGTGAAGTAAATTATAGGCAGCTTCAGATTCTACCCAGCCCTTGGAGAGGCAAATAACTTACACACCTTACTCAGGTTAATAGTCTTAGTGATGATTCATGGAGGACATTGGGCTAGTGAAGTGTAGTAGCAGAAGGCATGCGACTCCCAGAATGTCAAATAGGAAGAAGGGGCTGATGAGTTGAATCTAATAAAGCAAGTTTCATCCATTGAAGGGAGATTATTCAGCAATATTATGCCGCCTCTCCACTCCTTTCCAAGTCTCCTAATGAATACCTAAAATTGTGGATAGCACCAAATTCTGTTCATATATGGTTTTCTTAACACTCTCCACAACATGGTGCACCACGCCACAGTCAGCATACATTTCCTATCTTCTCCCCTTTGCATCAGTGCTCTTGCAATTTGTGGTCACACAGAGTTTCTTAAACAGACCATACGATACCCTGAGAGTCCGCCTGCTTACAGAGGTGCGACTGTTTAATATGACTGAACCAAGCGCAGTAAATGGAACCACAGAAAGAGAAACACCAGATGATGGGGGCTAATGCACGTGATGTGAGGCAGTCTCATCACCAAGAGGGACAGCCCACCACCACAACCTTATAAGAAGTAGATGGAATCGTGATGCAACAAAGCTCCTCACTGCTGATAAGAAAGAGCCTCGCTTCCTCTGTGTGGCTGCCTGCGCCACTCAGCACAGGGCTGACCAGGTGACAAGGGAGCTAGGAGACGTGGGGTGGGCAGTCCGTGCTCCCTTTCCCCCACGTCATGCCGTCAGCGTCACGGTGTGAGACGAGGACTGGCACTTCAAGCTCTCTCCTTTAAAGGTTTTAAGAACAATAGACGGAAATTGTGCTATAAACAAACTTAAGAAGAAAATTATGCTATTTGCTATGATTGCTGAATTCATTCGAACACTCTGGAAAGCAGTATGGAGAGCTCTCAAAAGACTAGAAATAAATATCCCCTTTGATCCAGCGACACCCCTCCTGGAAATATATCCCAAAGAGGCCAAAACAACATACAACAGAGATATATGTATACCCATGTTCATAGCAGCACAGCTAACAATAGCTAGAACACGGAAGTCACCAAAATACCCATCAATAGACCAGTGGTTACACAAACTGTGGTACTTATACACAATGGAATACTACGCATCTGTAAGTCCAACAGCGTGGAGGTTTTCACAGGCAAATGGAAGAAACTAGAGAACATCATGCTTAGTGAAATGAGTCAGAAGCAGAAGGTGAAACATCGGATGGTCTCTCTGATATGAGAGACCCAGACCACAACCATCTCATGGAACTTTAAACGAAAGACAAAGGGAAAGAGGGGGACAGGGTGGGGGGAGCGGTGAAGGGAGGGAAGGGTGGGTAGGGGGAGGGGCAAAAGGAGAGAGGGAAAGCCCTTGTCACTTTGACGAGGAAAGTATGTGCTCAAAATGCTCAACTCCATTGTAAAGCTTAAATTCTGCACTTGTACATATCAATAAAATGGGGAGAAAAAAGAAAATTATGAAACTTGATGGATATGCCATTAAAGTGCTATATATTTGTGTGTGTGTGTGTGTGTGTGTGTGTAGATAGATAGATGATAGTAGATACTTGAAGAAAGAAAGAAGAGGGTCAGAAAAAGAGATAGTCTATTGGTGAAAAAAAGATTTAGAAAATTAGCTCATCATTTATATTTATTTCCATTGTCCAAGGGCTTTTGAGACTTCTCACTGAAGTATCTCCATTCTTTTCTGGCTAATTACCATATTTTTACCATTATAAAAATAAAAATGGCAATCTGCAGTGAAGAAAAAAGTTCTAACAGAATATTGCTTTAAGGGAGCCTTTTGGAAGAGTAATTAAAATAAAGCTACCTACATTTACTTTGAATAATGAATTCTTGAAATAAATAAATCAAAAGTCATTTTGTTCTGGAAAATGAAATACTTCACAGAAAACAATAAAGAGTACCATTCTAGGGGGAAAAAACGTCAGCCAATAGAAATTTCACCCCTATGCTTCTGATTCAATTGGACAAAAACAGAACGAAGGAAATGTGGCATCTGAATCTGGGCATTATTTGGGCACGCATCTTGCCCAATGAACTCAGAGGATGGAGGCAGAATAAAGTCAAGGACTGAAACACATGCGTTTTGGGGGCGATTAAACACACAGGCTCAGCCTAATGTACCCATTATCTTCAGGTGATGTTCGATTGCCCAGAACGCTTTGGAAAAATGTCCATATATTTTGTGAAGAAAGAATGTCCCAACCACATAAATATTGAAAAATGGAAAGCAGAGAGTAAGAGAAGAAAAGTGGAGGTTGTGGAATTCCTTAGACCTCTCTGAATAAATTTAATAAACTAAAATTTCCTTTTGTGTTATTGACATAGATGAGGCTTGTGAATATTAAATCATGGCAGTGGACTCTGGAGGAATTTCAGTAGGATACTTGAAGCTATTTCTAATAATATTCAAATATTGTCAGAGTCAAATGACTTTTTTTTCTTTGAGTATGGGTCAATGAGTTTATGTATATAATATGACATTTAAATTCAAGCCGGTGAGTTGGACAGTATTAGATTCACTCATGATTGAGGAAACTGAAACTCAGGGACGACAGTTAATAATATAAGATTTAACATTGACAATTTCACCAAGAGTGTGACTACACAATCAGGATTCAGTCTGATAGTCTCACCTGTTTCCACTCTGCAGAGTAGCTTGCAAAAAAGCACCATTTAAGGGGAGGATTTGTCATGAAGGAAAACAATATCATTTGCATGGCCAGAATAAGTAATAAACATGCTTATCAGATTCTCAACTGGAAAAAAAAATACAGCTGGGTGTTGGCTGTAGGCGAAGGAAGGATGCAGCCCCTGCCTCATTTGTATGAAAGCTCAGGCTGTTTTCCTGCAGTGGAGAGGGCTCCACTGGTGACCCAGGTGGCAGCTTACTGACTTTTATGAGTAAATGAGTTGCTGCAGCTTATATGCATAACTAGTCTTAAGTGCTTCTCTGAGTGGAATTGACAGTTCATTTTATTTGGTTTGAGCTGACTCCTTGTTCTCTACTCTCCCACCTCTCGTGAGCAGCCTGAGAAGTTCTCTCTTATTGACTTCAGGCCGGCAGTGTTTACTCTCTGAGGCTGTGTGTGAAAGGAGTGGGGGTGAGATAGCATTTTCCTTGCACTAATCTTATGATTTCTTCAATCCAGAGTTTTCTGGATAACGTGGATCCTGGCCTATTTCTACCTATTTCTCTAAATTATCGGTAACTCACCTTGCCTCCTGTTCACCCTAAAAATCTGAAGATGATGCAAAAATTTTAAAAGCTTGAGGTTGATCTTCCAGTCTCTTGGACACAAAATAACTACAGAGAGACACAGAGCAAAGTCAAATGTGTTGTTCTTACTGATATCTTAACATACGGCACCAGACTAAGTGTATTATATTAATAAAAATGAAACTGTAATTATATATAAGGTCTGGCTGTCTATGCGCTTTGCAATAAGGAATCTGATTAGGTTAACGATCTCAAAACTTCTGGTCTTTGTTTCTTTCTTATACTAGGTCAGATTTCTACTAATGTTACGTCCTTTCATCTTCCATTATATATTCTTTATAATTAACCCCTTCTACATTTTTTCCCATGTCCTACATTCCAAATCTCCCTAAATCTCAATCAGCTGAATTCTCATCTTTGGGCTATCAATGAATATCCTGCTCTCTTAATTTTTTAAGCTACCGAGGTTCATTGAAATAGAATTCACATATCATTTAATTCATAAATTTTAAGTATGTAATTAAAGGGAATCTAGTGGACTCCTAAAGTACTGCAATTGTCCCAACAATTGGTTTTAGAATGTTTCATCACCCCCCACCCCCTCACAGTCTCAGCAGTCATTCATCTTTCCTCTCTAGCCAACGGTCCCTTTTTGCCTGAAAACATTATTTTTTGTGTCTATACATGTGTCTGTTCTGAAACTATTATAAATGGAGAATATGACATTTGGCTTTGAATGTATGTCCAACTTTCTTTTTTCTTTTTCCCTTAGCCTAGCTTTTATAAAAGTTTATCTATATTGTGCAGGTGTCAGTGCTTCATTATTTTTGTGACAGAATATTCCCTGGTATGACTATATTACATTTTGTTTATCTGTACTATCAGGTTATGAATATGTCACCTTTTTCGACAACTGTGCATAATGTCACTAGGATATTTGTGTACACGCTTTTGAAGAGTACTTGCTTTTATTTTCATTGGAATTCCACATAGGAGTAAAATCAGTGGGTTATATATTTCTCTGTTGAATCTTTGAGGAATTGTTCAGTGATTTTTCAATAAAATTGCGTCATTTTATACTGATGTCATCCAGCTATGGGAGGTCCAATTTTTTCATGCCCTCTCCCATGTGGGTTACTATCTTTTTGTTGATATGCATTTCACTCATGCATAATTAAGGTCATGATATTTTAGTATTTATTGTGTACTTGAGAACCAGTTTTAAAGAAAAAAAATTGATTCAGATCTTTCGATTATTTTAAAAGTTGGGTTGCCTTCTAATTATTGGTTTGAAAGGAATCATTGGAGGATAAATACAGACAGATGATAGGTAAGTAGGGAGATGACAAATTGTCTCCTGAGACCCTGTTTCAGGATCATTTTCTTTCTTGTGGTATGATGTCATTTCATATTCTGTGTATCTTTTCAAGGACAAACCTTTAAAATTTTGATGAAATCAAATTTATTTTTCATTTGGTGTCTTGAGTATTTGATTCCATATTTCCTAAAGCTTTGCCTCTTCCAAGACTACAAATATTTACTCCTAGATTTTTCTTAACAGAGTTAATAATTTTAGAAACTACACTAAAACCTATGGCACAACCTGAGCTAAGTTTTTGTGTATGTTGAAATATAAAGGCTCGAGTGAGTTCTTCTACATGCGGACCGTCATTTGAAAAGGCTGTTACAGCCCTATCTCTCTGTCTTGGTACCCTTGCTGATTGTGTTTTATGCATCTTACAGAAGCAAGAAGTCATATTATCAAATCTACAAACGCCACTCCTTACGCAATCCTAACCTCATTCTAGCATGCTATAAAAATAATAATTTGACCTTCTCTATTGTGTCCTTCCTAGACTCTAAAATACCTCTACTTTCTTCTACATATGGAATGACTGCATATTTTTTACCTAAACTCAGAAGCTCCTTGATTGGGAAGGGTCATTATTAATAATTTTACATTGACAGCAGATGTCAACCTAAAATTTTAGGGATAAAATTAGGATGTAATGCCACGTTACTGAAGCCTCCCCCAATTCCTTTCCATTGAATGCTTCCTAAAAGAATAGTGATGCCTGTACTGTGATTCCTGCATCTTAAGATAATATGCTTCTTATATTCTGTGCTTCACCATCAAAACTCCTTCTCTTCACACAAACACATTGCTTGAAACAGTCGTCTATATTTGTTTTCTGCATACCTTCAACTATAATTTATACTTAAATATATTTTGTATTTTCACATGGAAAAGCACACTCCAACAGAAATGCATGTTGCAAATTTACTAGTGGCAGCCTATGTTACTAAGTACAAGAAGTATTTTTCAATGTTCTTCCTACATCAGCCCTCATTAAAATTGGCTCATCTTTTGTGATATAACCAAAGGCCACTAAAGATCTGCTAATGTGTTTTTATCTCAGCTTTTATCCTGAGTTGGAATCTTCCTAATAACTCTAAGTTCAAAGCTAATTGAAGACTCAACATGTAGACACAGACATTTCACAGACAATAGTTTAAAACCCAACTAGTGGTATTTCCTGCAAAATGTTTTTGTTCAGTCTTTTTTTTTTTCTCTGTGAGAAGTGCATCTATCAATCATAGGAGCTAGAATCATTTTTCAGTGTCTTTTGTATCAAATTAATTGGTATAGATATACATGAATCTTTATAACTCAGTTTTTCAAGCATATATCACAACTATTCAATTAATACTTGCTGTAGCATCCTTTATTTTATCTTCCACGTGATCCATGTTTTCTCTTTTCTAACTGATTTTTTACGTTGATTCTGGGCTTTCCTCAAGTTTATTCTTTCTAGGAGAGTTTCTTTCACAAACACACTTCTATCTGGACTTACAACCAATTCAAATTGTCAGCAGGATGAAATCAAATAATGACAACATTGTCAAAGGAAAATATGGTCTCACGCTTCTCTGTAGATAGAACCCTTCCTTCATGCCTCCTCACTCTCTAAATTCAGACTCTCTCATTTATTTGAATAAATAAATGCATTCCTTAAGAATTGGAATGGTTAAATGCTGTTTCCTCTGCCACATTCTAGCCTTGTTTTAAGAGAAGCCCCTTGCTATGGTTTGGATGCTTGTATCCTTTAAAGTTCATACATTAAAATCTAACCATGAAAGGGATGGGGATTTGGTAGGGCCCCTGGACGGTAATTAGAATCTGAGGTCCACGCCTTTACAAATGAGATTAATGACTTCAAAAAGAGGAGTCGGTGCGGGCCCTCACGACTTCCTCGGCAACAGAATACAGCCCAGAACGCATCATTTAAAAATAAAAATGCAGATCTTCGCCAACATCGAGTTGGCCAATGCCTTTGCCACGGCCATTGCATCCTACAGCATGGTTACATGGTAAATTTCAATTGTTTATAACTTACTGAGTACACACTAACTAGCCACAGCAACACGAACAGACAAAGACATCCCTAGTAACCCTAAACATTCTCCAAAGTCAATCCTAGATTAGACCTATTCCCTTTTACAAGCTTTCCAATTTCTCCAGAGGAGTACTTTACTTCATAAAATGTTGGATAAGTTTAACTCCATAATAAATTATCTACAAAGTAGTTTACTATCTCACTTTGCAATTAAACGTGACCTTAAAGAAAGAGTGACCATGGTGGTCTCTATGACTGCATTCTCAAGGAACAGTACGAAATCTAATACGTTAAAAAAAACTTGTGAGTTACTTTTAAAAGAATAAGTGAGTGGTGTTTGAATCCACTTTACTAATAATTTGATCTTACAAGGCTTGTTTATAGAATAAAACAGCAAAAAAAAAAAAAAAATAGAAAGAAGATAGAGCCAGGAAATAATTAATGATGGAAAGTCTTTGTGGAATATGATCTTATCCTTGGTTGGAAAACATACACATTAAGAAATATATTTAATGCTTCATAAAGATGAAGAGCTTTAACCTTTCCTGTACTGTTTCAACTCTCAACTGAACCTCCTGTTAGCTCCTCTCTTTCTGCCTTTTCAGGAGTAAACTCACAGGACAGGTTTACCTCCAACCGCTAGATAGATCGGTCAAGCCTGCTCATCCCAGGGCACCAAGGTGCTGTGTCCACGGCTCCCATTTTCCTGTGATCATCCATAATGATCCTTGATAATATCAGCTCCGTTCTACCTTTAATATTTTCTCTTGGTTAATCTTCAGTTCCTCATTTTTTCTACCTATGCCTTACCCATCCCACTAACAATGAGCAGCAAGTAAGCATTTACAAGCTAAAATAGGGTTTGGATTCCCCGCTTGTTGACATGTATAAGTGAAAAATTTAAGGTATACAATGAAGCCGAGCATTTTGTGCACATACGTGTCTTGTCAAGGTGACAAGGTCTTTCCCACTTTATGTACACATTGTCCTTATGACAAAAGCAGAACCAAAAGCTATTGAGCGGGAACGTGTCCATTTACAGTGACTGGCCCATAAACTAATCTCAATTGATTCATTCTCTTTGGAATCTAGACGGTATTCTACACTCAAATTTAATCTCAAATTTAAATTCAGATTGCTGATATGGATTAAATTTTTGTGTCATTTGATTGCTCCGCACTGTTAGCAATTTATAAAACTAATCCTTCTCCCAATGCATGAGTGGGAGGTAACTGAAGGGGAAAAGGCACTCACGAGAGTTAGAGTTAAGAGACCAGGAACTAGTCAAGTTTTAACAACTCACGTATGGACGCTGGCCTAGGACAACTGATTGACAATTCTGATGTCTCCATTGTCTTTGTTAAGTGGTAAGCAAAATATACCTCATGAATGGGTGCTTTGAAAGTTTAACTCGATAATGCAGCACAAGGCATTAGGCATGTGATAAGTATTCTATAATTTTTAGTTTAATGCAAATTATATTTTGAATTTTGCATTTGTCTAAAAGTCACACACTTATCCAAAGATATTTAGGAGACCTGGCAGACCCTTTTTGAATTTTGTGCCAGTGAGCATCCAGATGTTTGAATTTTAACTAGGAAAAGCTTTTAGCAAAATAATACATCAGCACTTTAACATCGAGATACCAATATTACTCTCTATTGAAATACTTATTAACTATGAACTATGGTAAAACATTACTGAGTTATTTAGTGAAGATATTGACAAACTTTTTTCTCTAAATGAACAAATAGTTATTTTTTTATTTTGCAGGCAATTTGTTATCTTCCTTAGATACTCCACCGCTCATGTACAGAAATTACTATAAAAATACTCAAAACATATAGTGTGACAGTCCCAATAAAGAACCTGCAACCCCAGTGCTCTGCAAGACTGAAGCAGGAGGATCTCAAGTTTAAGCCCTGACTGGGCATCATAGAGACTTGGCAGAAGCCTTTCACTCCTCCTTCCCCCCCCCAAAAAAAAAAAACATAAAACAGTTTGCAATAAAATTATACTCATGTGGAAACAGGATTTTAAACTTTAGACCATGTGCATAAAAGGTTGAACTCCATTGTAAACCTTAAATTTTCACGTATACATATCAATAAAATGGGGGAAAAATATTTAAAGAACACATTCTTAACCCAGTCCATACAAACCCCCATGGAAAGCCCAATTTTACCCACTCATGGTAGTTTCCAGCTAGACACAATGTACTGAATTATGGTTATTTTTCACTGACTTGCAATTTCTCATAACATATAAATTCCAATAGCATAAGATTACATGTTTGCTCACCGAAAAACCCAAAGTACAAATAACTGAAATGATAAAATAAGAGAGAGATTATATGAAACAGTGAGGTAGAGGGAGACCTGGGGACCGGAAAGAGTGGTGGAGAGGACTGGGAGAGAGATTGAGGAAGATCAAGAGGCAGTATGCAGACACATCGATTTCCAGAGTAGAATGTCATTATCATTCAACACAAAAACACTGTAACAGAAGAAATGACTTGGAGGAAAAGTAAAAGAGAAAGGGTACGTAATGTTTTAGGGTCTCAACATAGAATACAAAATGTTTATAGAGAGAAAAAACAAGTTAGATACTTATCTAACATAATAAATCACAGAGATTGCATGAAAAAAATAAACTTTTTATACACATACATATATAATTTAAAGGTTAATTGTTTTTATTGTGTATGGGTAGATAATAAATGTGAAATTATGTAGAGTGAGATACATAACTGTGCAAAATCATGTATGTGTAAACATTTATACTTATGTATATTGTGTATATTCATATTATATTCTTGTTAAATTTATTTATATGCACACATAAGTAAACATATGTAGGTTACTTATGGATACATATATCCTCATAATTATTTCATTAAAATATATGAGATTTTTATAACTGTTTGTATATATTTATATGTGGATTTATATGCTTTTTATGCACATATGAATTAATTCCTGGAACACAAAGCTAAATTGTAATGCCATCAATTAATTGAGAAGTGAAAACACCTTACAAAAAAACAGTATGAAAATCTCAGTGATTAATTGGCTTTATTAAAATAAAAAACACTGCAGCATAATTATTTTAGGACACTGTCAAATGTCAGGTTGAATCTATATTTATACTTCATAAACAAAGGGTCTTTTGTACTCATTATAAGTCAGTAGACCCATTGGAAATAGAAGGGAAAAAAGAATGTGTTTGCATTATATCTACAGAGCACAAATTCTCAGATGAAATACTGAAATAAAGTTGAGGAGTTAACCTACAAGCTTTTACAATACTCTGTAAATTTTTAGAACTAATGTTTTATGTAATAGGTCATCTGATCATATATAATTTCATAGAAAACTCTTAAATATCCATAGCTCAAGTAGTTTTTGATAGACAAATAGGGAACATATTCACCTGTGGAATCATAACATAGCTTTAATAAAATAAAGTCTAATAAAAGAGTAGCTCCTAATATAATGATATGAGCTTATTTCTGTGACTTTTGAATATCTGCAGAAACAATAATTTGAAAGTTTTAAATTTATTGTTATAGTTGAATGTCTGAAAGAAATAATTTGATGAACTTTTAACACAGTTTAATTGAAATAATTTTTATATTATTGCCCACCAAACCTTGCTGAGATTCAGCACTTTTTTCATCACAACAGCTCTCTATAATTGTCTTTTTCTGTTTCTGTTATCACTAGCACAAACATTAGAAAATTTAACATTTGTTTTCCTTTTGAAATAAAAAAGGCATTCAGATTAATGGGTTAAGTGTAAAGGCCAGTTTGTGCAATGCTTTGAAATATTCAAATATACAATATCGTCTTCCCTTTCTAGTAGTTATAATATCAATTTTAAATAAATGAGCAGAATAAGAAAGCTTCTGCCATCCTAGGAGTACATGATGGGCACTCCCTGCACAGTAGGTGACTTACTCATGTTCATGAATTAATCAGTTCATACTTTGTCCCCTGAATCCAGCAATTAGCTGTCACCTTTGTTCGTGGACACTGCACTTCCTTTCTGGCGTGATTTCCAGGTTTTGTCAGCCCTGGCACAGGCATGGTCAATGCCAACTGTACAGTCCGGAGGCCCTCCACACTGTCGACCGGAAATTTTCAACCATTGGTACTAGCTTTCACTGGAACCTATAATGTTCTGCCAAAGCACCAAATCTAAAGAAAAAGTGCACTTATTCAAGTAATACACAATAAGTCAATTTTTATTAATACTTCAAACTATATGAAATACATAGAGTGAGCTGGGAAAGCCACTTTATCCACATGCAGCTCGTATGCACATACGAACACATCCTCAAAAACTCCTAGCAAGCTAGTTGGTGCCTGTCATCTGCATTAATTTCTACTGTTTACCTACACATGCACTCCTCATTTCTATGTTAAAGGACTATACTCTGTGGAGTGTTTCCAGTCTACATTATTTTTTTCCTTTATAAATTCCTGTCTTAGAAATTGGCGTATACTAGTATTAATCACAGCATGGAATTCAATTTAAATACAACATATATGTATCACAATTTATTCAATTATATTCTTAATTGACGGGCACATCAAGTTGGTTTATAGTCCATGTTGTTATATATGATGCAGCAATAGATGGAAAAGAGAAAAAAATTATTGTAGAGGAAAACTAATCTTTAGCCTGTCTATCATATCTAGTGTATTAGAATCTGCACTGTTTGTTTTTAAATGTTATTCATTTTTTACAATGTTATCCTTCTCTTCTTGTTATGTAGGGGACAATTCTATATCTCTTATGATTTTTTAAAATGTTATTCTAATTATCGTTAGTACTTTACTTATAATTAATTTCTATCATTTACCTACCCATATACTCTTCACTTCTACATTATAGGAATGTTGAACTGTATTTAATATTTTAGTCAATTTGTCATCATTTGTATTATGGTCTCTGAGGTTTTGTTGTTAATCAGAAAGGCTTCTTTTACTAAATATTATGAAACCATTTCCCTTTATTATATATCACTATGTAAAATATGTTTGCTTAATTCTATTTCTTGATTTCATGTGATACAAATGGTTGAATCTGAATCAAATGAATGTGTGTGGTGAAAGGAAAGTGTTTATTTATTCACCACTTCCCAGGCAGTATCCAAGGATCATCATTTATTGAATAACCTTCTTGCATTCAAATGCAAATTCTGTTCAAACTGTTTGACTGATGAAGACAATTTTGTATTCTAGTACGTATTTCCATAGATTATCTCTTCATTGTTTTACTGTTTCTTTTCCTTTTCCTCCATTTTATTGATATATATACATGTGCAATACAGACACAATGTTTACACTGAACTTGAGTATTTTGTGCAGCTATAGATTGTGTCAAAATTGCAATCCCTTCTGCTCTTTCTTTTTCACCCTTCCAGAACTTTCTCCTCCTCAGTTCCCACTATCTCCCCCATTTGATTCTTTTCCATATACATCATCCTTCCTTTCTACCCTTTTCCTCTTTTCCTTTTTTCCTCTGCGAAGTCCACATTCGTACTTTTTCTATGTCTCTTACACATTTTCATGATTCATTTTTTTTTCATATTACAGAAACCCCATAACAACTTTCTGGGTCTGATTCATTTTGCTGAGCATCGTGGTCTCAAGGTGCATCTATTTTCATAAAAATTACCAAAACATGTCATTATTAATGGCAGAGTAATACACCACTATGTGATATACTTTTCAGATATAGACTTAAGTTCATTTAATGTAGCAATTGATTTATTCAATCTGTGATATAAATGTAGCCTAGGAAATCTGATTGATGTAAGAATACCAGAATGTCTTCTGTATAGCAGCACACGTGTTAATAGCCAAACCTTGGAAGAAGCTAATATATATGAGTACAGATGACTGGATAAAGAAGATGTAGTATATATTCTGTTTATTTTACTGTAAGTTAGTGAACTTCTGGGGGATGTACCAAGAGAAAACCCACTAATTCATTTTTTGAAAAATTGTATTTATCCATTTATATTTTCTTATTCACATGGATTCATAAGTATGTCATACATAAAATAGAATATCCCATATATTTTGGATTGTTCATTAGTATTAATACTATACTGAACATACAGAATACCTAGGAACATTTTTGTATCATGTGCATGTATGAATGTGTGTCCAGGCATGTATGTATGCGTATTGTGTCACAAGGAATTTGGTTAGTAGAAGCTGAAACAACTTACCTGAGGTAATCACCCCTATTCACTGTGCTAAGATAATTACCTGTTATTGCACAAATATAATAATAAAGCTCACATATATAACATATAGTGCCAATGTTTTAAATTTATAGCAATGGGATAATCGGAATGTGGGAAGGAGTTACGCCATTGTGAGAGCTCTTGCATCTTTCATCTATTATAATGTGTCAATGTAAATAACATAAGTAAACACACATCATGATTAAAAACCTGGTTCAGTGCAAAATAAGAACAAGGAAAATCCGTTATTTAGTTTATCCCATGGTAGAGTGGGTACAACTATTTGACTTGGTTTGGGGAGGTAAACATCGTGTGATTTGTTGCCTTCTACATTTTGACAATGATTGGCTTTTTCACGACCATATGTCTATCTTCTCATAGCCGGCTGTTCAGGTGCATACTCATATGTATGTTGCACCTGCTAAGAATGTTATATGCGCTGAGTAATCAAGTTCCTGTTTAACAGCAGGTGACTTGCTGTACCATGAATAGAGACCAAGGAAAGACAGCTGGGAACAGGTGTAGCTCTATTTAACCCACATATCAGCCACACGGTGCCACAGTTCATATTGTAAAAAAAAAAAAAAAAAAAAAAGAATCATTGTGCCACCCTAGCGGCCACCCTCCCTGAAGGCGACTGAGAATATTTCTGTTTTAGTGCTCTTAGTTCATATTGCCTTGGTAGACATATTTTCCCCGAGGTTTATCATCAGTATTTCGTTTATTTTTTAATGGTGTAGGTACATTCCCCTTCTTATTTACATAATGGTGTCCTCCAATTAGCTTTAGAAGATTTATGATGTCTCCATCATATAAATGTTTGGTTATTTACAGGTTTTCAAATATTTAATTGCATCATGTTGATATTCAGCAAGCTCACTCTCCTAAATTGTTCCGCTTGAACTTTAGTGTGCATCAAAAGCAGAGCCTCTGTGCTTGCACAGAGCGCTCCTGGTGTTAGCTAGCATGGATTCTCACTCTTCTGTACTCTAAAATACTCAACTCAGAGCTCTGTTATACGGTGTATACACATTTTCCTTGTTCCTGTTATGGGGAACTCATCTCTCATCCCTACAAATACATTTTGCTGCAATACATTTTCTTTATTCTCCTACATCAAAGTCTAAAGTTTCTGCAACTAGAGAAAAAAAATTAAATAAAAAATAGATCATAATGCTTGCACTCATTGTAGCACAACAATAGAAACGCATTGCCCTCTGTGTGGCCAGCGTAGTGTCCTTTCTTTGAAATGTCTTCTTACCAGACCCCCTTTAAGGGAAGTACCTACATGATCTTACTCAACCTAAGTAAACCCATTTGCTGGTCAATAACAAGTTCATGGGTGTGCACTTGGCTCAAGTCATTTGCCATAAGGCAAAGAAATTCATTAGTCCAAGCTTATCCAAATAGACTCTTCCTTTCGGAAATTTGGAATTGGAAGTCAAAAGTACTGATGTAACTACCTTAATGCCTCTGGTAAAAATAAAAATGCTCTCTTGAATCATAGGCCTTATATTTGTTCTACTTGCTATGTGTCATACAGTGCCAAGTATGAAGCCTGAAGAATCTTAGTAAAGTTTGATTGAAAAGTTTATGAATAAACAAATATGTGTTTAATATTAGATAATATAGTTGAAACAAAAGTGTGAAATACAAAAGAAGTAGTGCAAGTTTATTTTAGAGAACTTATAAATCATTTATCTATAGTAATTCTGTACTATGAGACTATTTTATTGTTCTTTTATTGTTTATTTGGGATTTATTTCAAACAAGCAAATAGCTAAAATGTGGAAGACACCAAAATACCCATCATGAGACCACTGCATACAAAAATCATGGTACATGAATATAAATAACACTCGTCTATAACGACAGATAATTTTGAGTATTTTTCAGGTAAATAGATGCAACTTGAGACCATCATGCTCAGTGAAGTGAGTCATCAGATACAGAGAGTTAAATATCAAATAGTTTCTGTAATATGAGAAACCCAAATCATAGTCTTTCATAGAACTATAGGAGGGGGTTAGTGAGAGTTGGGGGGAGGGAGAAGGCAGAGAAGGTCAGAGAAGAGAGAGTGGAAGGTTCTGTAATGCTGACACAATACATATATACAGAAAATATTCAAGTCTAATGTAAATATTATGTGTCACATATATACATATTAATAAAATGGGAAAAATACAACTAGTAAAATAAAACGTAGATTGCTGCAGTATATTTGACTCCATTTTCACAGTGTGTTCATGTTTTAAAACTATGAAATATTCCATATTTTTATATTTATACTTTGGTGACTTACACAATGGTTTTATGGGTTTTGTGATTGTAGGAGTCTATATAACACAGAGACCGCATCCATTCTCTATTCTCCAGTTATACGTATTTGTTTTATGACTGTCAGGTAGAATAGCTATTGTTGAAAGTATGTCACTAATTGCGAGTCTTATACATAATAAATTAATATTCCTACAAAAACTAGATAGGCTACATTTTTATTCTGAAACAATTGCAAGTGAAATTCCTTCACTACTTTGTAATAAATACCTTTGCAGGGCTGGTATGTAATTGAGTAGTAAAAGTAGGTGAATAGCAAAGTCATCACATATAGTTCAAAAGTGAATGCTCTTCTGCATTGTAACTTACCTTTAAATGTTTTGCGTAAAATGTTGTCTCGAATAGTCATTTTCAGAATAGAATCAAGTACTAAGAGACTTCTGATTTACCTAGCCAATTCCCTTTAATTCTGCTTAGTGCAAAATGAAGACCCATAGATTTAAATGACAGGTGCAACAGCCTATGCCATAGGACAGCGGAAAAGCAGTTGTGTGAAGCTTGGTGTGATGTTATTAAATCTTTTCTCTGGTATTCAATATTGGCAAAAAGTGTTAGAATTTAAGACAACAATTAAATTCAAACAATTATGAGCATCATTCTGTGCTGTGCTCAGATCAATGCATTTTATATTTGAGCCTTCTCTTAATAGGCCAATATTTTAGTTCCATAAATTTGATTAACTAAAGTTCATTTCCCTCTAAACTTTTATTACTTTTCAATATTTATCATATTCAACGTGTTCATTTATGGATTTTTATTTAAATACAGTATGTAATTAAATTAGACTAATCAAAAATAATTAGTTTGTATATCTTAATATTTTTATAGATTCTTCTGTTTTTCTTAAGTCTTCAATAAAATTTTGTTTGTGAATAATGTATATCTGCAAATTAATGCTATGCGGGAATGTATGCAGCTAGATAACTAAAAACGAGGCACTAGTTATTTTAGTCGAGAAGTAATGAATAACAATGCAAGATAATTCACACAGAAGAGTAAAAAGTAAAAGATTGGCATCTCTAAAATAAATCTTAACATTTTTAGTGATTTAATATAATCAACACCACTCACATTTCAACATAAAGCAATTTAAGAAGCATTATTATTATTGCACCACTTAATAAAAGTTTATTTGGAAAAATATATAATGAACTTTTTGAAAAATACAACTCAAAAATTGTTTTATTTTTTAATAGAATGGAAATGATTTCTACAAAGTTGTTAGGACTCTTTTAATTATATCTTAAAAGAAATTACCAAATTTATGGTCTCTATTTTTATCAAAATAATAAATGATCAATAATATTGGAAAAGTTTCCAGTATCACCAAAAGAATTCAAGTCACAACGTTATGAATTATTGACAGTCATTGAAAAGAAGCTAATAAATATCATATAGAATTTCATGCAACGTTAGGTAAACAACATATTTTAAGTTTCTTCTGCCTAGTTTGCTTAGTTTCTACATTCTTGCACGCTGACTATTAACATTTCAGAGAATTCAATAATACTTTGAGGCAGACTGCTTTAACTTTGTGAACTCAATTGGAAATAAATGTTCTAGGCAAAATTAAATATGAGAATGGAGTACAGCCATTCTATATTGGAGTGGGAAATTTAAGTTGTTATAGTTATCTATTGATTTAAAATAATAAATGAAAATTTGATATAAGAAACTTTCTCACTTAATCAATAGGGATATTTGCAATGCAGGCATGACTAAATTCTTCCAGAGAAAAACAATCCAAACTGTACTGCACCGGTGGAAAATAGATCTGAAAAAAATGGACCAAAATTTGGTGGACTAAGGATGAAAAGAATTTTTATTCACGGTGGGAATCATCCCTGACCTGGGTAAGGGACTTCAGATGAACACAAATAACCCAAAAGGGCCAGGGGTGTTAATTGACTTTGAAATTCTTAGAGGTTTGGCAAGAGCTTTCAACTGACTTTAAAACAAGTAATTTTTAAAAAGCTTTTGGCTCTCACTATGATTTAATAAAAACAAAGAAGCCACAAACTTAACCAAATAGAAAATTCATAAACAAAAATGCTATCCTGTTTCAGAATTCTTGGAAGTTAGACTTCGGTCCTCTGGTACAAAATTGATCAAGACCATAAAGATAAAAGGCACACAATGCCAATAACCGTTAAATAAAAGAAGAAAAAAGTAAGAAATAATCTGGCCTAAAAAATATCACAAAATTGTAAATTTAATAGGAAGAATCATTACACCCAAAACCGATAGCCGTGCTGAAGAAAAAGTTTTGTACATTCCTACTTTCAGAATTGTTATTGCCGGAACACCCAAAAATCAAATGTACGTGTCATATTTAATCATTTTATTTTATTTGTACTATCTACCTGCTGTTAATAAAGTGATAATTGGTCACCATTAAAAATGTAGATTATAAAAGAAAATAAATTTTCTATCCTTTGATTAGACTATCTAGTTGAATAATCATCCTCACTATCTTCCGTCCCACTCAACAAACTACCAGAGAATAGAGGATCTTTAAGTCAAAACAAATCAAAAATACAACTTTTCTCAATTAAAAAAACACTCTCTGATAGCATAGTAATAATAATTAAATATTGTAAAAACTGTTTCCTTTTAGCAATTAAATTTTTTTCTTACAGTTCTTCTGGCCAACTTACACAGCTGTCATGGAAAATATATCAAGGTGTTATTTTAAGCCATTTACTTCTTGATAAAGGAGAAGAATATGCAATCAAAACACTGGGGGAAAGAGCTTATGTTCCTTTTAATGTAATGATGTAGTGTCTGCGGAAGAAATATGCGCTTTCTAAATTTATACTAAGATAATTAAATTTGGTTTCATTGGTAAAACTTAGCATAGTGATTAGTCAAATTCTGTCACTGTAACAAAAGAACTAAGAGAGTCAACTTAAAAAGGACAGAAAGTTGATTTTGGCTTAAGCTTAGTTTTAAAGGTTTGAATCTTTGGTTTGTTGGCCCTGTAGCTTTGGTATAGTAAAAATTGATGTGAGCACATCTAGCTGAGGTTGCTCACCTCATGGCATCCATGAAAGAAAGAAAGAGAAAGAATTCAGCTTCCCGTGAGTTCCTCCACTGGCTCATCCCCAGTGACCTAACTTCCTCCATGTAGCCCCCATTTCTGAACTTTCAGCCATGTACCAATAGTGCCTTGAGCTGAAAATTAAGTCTTAAATATGTGGGTTTAAGGAGACATTTTAGAACAGCAGTGATTTTCAATTGCAATTAATTTGACTTTCTGTGAGAATTTTATAACTTTAATTTTATTACGTATTTTTCTTACATTTTATTTTCTTGTAAGCGTTATCTTTTGATTTTAATTTTACTGTTGAAACGTATAGTTTTTGCAAGACACGTGCTATGGTTTGGATCTGGCATGTTGCCTCAAGGTCTCACGTGTTTGGAGGCTAGAGATGATCTGTGGAACCATGTGATGTTAGGAGATAGGAGCCTGGTCTGTGTGGGTGGATTATGGGTGTGTGGTGGATTATAAGTGTGGGGGCAAAGATAGGCATGTGGCATATTACACATTACACATGCGTGGTGGAATTAGGGATTTAAACCTGGAAGCAGTAGGACACCAAGGCTTCATACAGAAAGAGAGGATTATTGGGACAAGACTTTGAAGGATATGTGCTATTTCTCCTTTATTACATTTGCTAAGCAGGAATGCAAATTGGACCTAAGGCCTTTACGCTGACTTATGCCTCCATTTTCTTTAATTTTAATTTTTATTTTTTGGGATATGTTATCTCACATGGCTGGCAAGCTCAGGCTAAGCTCAAGCTTAAGAGCCTCCTGCTTCAGCCTCCTGGAATACAGGAATTGCAAGCATGCACTGTTGTAACTGGTTCTCCTTCTGTTTTTATACACCACATAAGAGAGTTCAGATAACATTTTACTTGTCAAATATTCACAAAATTTCATTGAAATAGGAAACATTCATCTGTCATACTCTTTAGAATTATATTACCAAATTATTTTTAAAAATATGTCTGAACATTTTTAGCAAAATAAAAGTAATTATACTGCATGACAAAATGGTAACTGCTCTAGAAAATATATAATTGATTGCTTTCAGAAACTCAAGAAACAGCAGAGGTTAATCCCAAAGGGGGTAGCTTTATGTTTGCCGTGGGGTTAAGATCTGATCTTCAAAAAATTCAAAATGTGAGCGAATGGAAAAAGTGCGAGGAATTTTAGTGACAGTGATAAGCAATGCAGAGTAGACTTTAGAAAAGCAAGGTAAGTTTTCATAGACTGTCATGATAAATGTTATGAATTAACCTTGTAAATAATGAATGAGTACAAATTAAGGGATATAAGAGGTTTTTTTTTATCACGTGAACAAGTAACTGCTATACATCCAGCCAGAAGTGATTTTCTTTCTGCTATTGTCATTGCTGCTGTTCTCAAGAACTCCTTAGAAGATACAGTTTTATTATTCATCAAATACAACCTGGCCTTATGATACTGACATGAACGCTGCTTTAAGTTTTGTATCACTTAGAGTCTAAAATGTCATTAATTGCTTCACCACCAGGTCTCTCCTCATATTCCTTTTGAAAAAATATACTTGGCAGAGGAGCCAATTTATCAGGAAATGATAAACCATTGCCTATCCCACAGACCGAAGATAACCACAAATTTGAATGAAATTTTTTCCTCTAACCTAAACCCATACTTGACCACTAACTGAATTATGAATCCTGTAGTCAGACACAACCAATATGCCATGGCCTGCTGGGGTGAGTGGCTTTGTTAGTTGCTCTAAGGAAAATAAACAAATATGCAATGTGATTATTATGCTGGAATAACTTAGTTACCTAGATAAAAAGATGAGAGACAGCATGCAAAGTTAATAATAATAAAAGTGAAAACATACTCAGGCAGATTTATGGTCGATATAGATGCCCTCTGGGAGTGCATTGTCTGGCATCCCAGGCCCCACTCTAACATCTGGCTAGAAGCCCCCATGACCCTATAATATTTGCATTCCACTTGACTGAACAACACGCCTCACACACATGACGGTCAGGTCTGCTACCAGCTTGAGCAGTAGCCAGGCCCACAGCGCAGCTGCAATGGCCCCTGCGGCCCTGCATGGCTGAGCACACGGAAGTGAGTCCCAGTGAACCAATTCCCTAGGGAGTTCTTCTTGAGCAGGGGGTATAGGCACTTTCTTCTCAGGAAATCTTATACTTCTGCATCTTTGAACCCGTGCTGGGTCAGGTGTCTCTGATCCCCGAGATACCATCAAAGCAATTTTTGTTCCAGTTTAAAGTACTTAGTTTCTATTTAGCTGCGCTAAGCTCCTCAGCAGCCACACTTTCCTTGGCCCCAGCTTCAGAAGCGGTTCTTTATATCCACAGTACAAGATTTCCACATAAGTCTGTCTTGTTTTTGATCATAATTTTCAATATACATTGGGCAAAAAGTAGTTGGCAATACTCGTGCCACAATCTAAACATCAGGCTGCAGGATATTTTCTCTGTCACATGAATCAATCTAGTAATGTTAGACCTAGCCTCCTGCAGTGTGCCAGGACGTGACCAATGTGCAGACTAATTCTTTGCCAGAAGATAGCACAAAAGGCCTCTGGTCCAATACCTGATGGATTCGCTTTCATAATTCACACCACGTGACCTTTGTCTTCATAGAATGCATCCTTATCAGTATTTTGGCTCTGCGCTCTGACCACCATCATCTCGCTGGCCCTTACGACACTACTGCAAGGGTTTTGTGGTCCTCATCTCTAAACTTCACCAGAACTTTCCTGCAAACCCAATTTAAGGATTTCTAGGGTGTCCATACAGCCAAGTGTAGTGACAAAAGTGACCCCAATATTCTCGTATCAATTGTCTGTTGCATGAACAAATTACCAAACAACTGTAAAGTTTACAGAGTTCTAATTTAGCTTTAGATTTTTGAGGTTTTAATCAATGATCAGCTGTTTCCAAGGCAGAAGCACCCTGGTGGGAGGGCAGGACTGAGTCCGTTGCACACGCCACGGTGATGGGAGGCAGAGGAGGAGAACGGTGGCGAGAAGGGGTCACGTACGTGTCTAAGGACATGCCTCCTCCGTGTCCTACAGGCACCAGCCAGGATGTGTGCTTTATGAATTTCCTAGGTGTGAAAACCTAGCTTAACTGCCAAAATGCCTTACAAATGATACAGAATAATAACAGAGTAGTAACTGCTAATCATTTATGAGATGCATGTTAAACAAAAATTTTGTATGTAAAAAATATTCTTAGGGCTCTATAACAAGGACAGAGAAATGACTTTCGGTTTCAGCATCAGTAAGTAAAGAACCACAGGAGCTATCCCTCCCGTGCTTACATGAAAAAATAAAACTCGAACAAGCTGAAAATCAGCCATTCTTGGTTCCATCGGAGAATTCAGGTTGCAGTTTAAAGTCCTAGCTTAAAATTCTCAGTTTCTGTTGAGCTGTGCTAAACACGACTATGAAATCTGGAAACACAGCAGATCCACAGAGCTGTTATCAAGATCTGCTTACCTGGAAGAGAAGCTATTATAGTCAGAAAAAGATAGAAACACTTTTAAGGTGATTTTGACAAATTGATAGGAATTGAAAATGGGGCAAGCCTAACAAAAGAGAAGCTCTCAAAGTCTCAGACTTAGAGAAACCTTCACTCTCGTAGCTTCTGCGTTAGGGGCACAATCAAGTTTTCATACTGAGGGTCCAAAAAAGATGTCCTGATTGGCACCAGCATAGGAGAGAATGAGCAGCCACTGCGAAGCATCTGCAAGATGTTCTCAATCACAAAGTCCTACACTGGCAGGAAACAACTTTAATAGCATTTCATCTCAGCTAGGCAAAAGCATTACTACCATCTAACCTTTGTGCAAAGCAGAAGGAGAGAGCCACGTGGATCCCGCAGTCCGGAGATATATCAGCACTACAAGACAAAGACAAACTCAAGGGTACAAACAGTCCAGCCCTCCCCACACCCTCCCACCCCACCAAGGCCTGCAGCAAGGTAACATGGGACCACTGGATCGTAGCTGAACGTATTACATGGCAGAGATTCTCACACCCTCAAAATAAGAGGATAGACAAAATAAATAAATAAATAAATAAATACATAAATACATAAATAAAAACACTACATCTCTTTGAATTCTGGCATTAATAGTTACAGGAAACGTCTAGCTTAACTCCTATCTATAGCAACACAAACCTTCAAAAAAAATCTAGCTGACCTCAGTTCTTGTTACTCAGAACAGCATGTCTGGCTGTAAATATAAAAAAGAAAACATCAAACATGCCAAAGCCAAGGTAAAACACGGATTGAAGACTCAAGCAATCATCAAAATCAGACTCAGAATGACACAAATATTGCAATTGTAATGTAGGCAATTTAAAATAATGATGAGTATTGTGGTTAGGGCTTCAGTAAAGAGAGTGAACAGAAGGAAAGGCCATGGTGATATAAGAGAAAAAAATGTAAATTTTTAAAAAAGAAACAACAAGAAATACCATGAATTAAACACTGTAAAAGGGAAAAAAAAAAAACCTGACTCCCATAGTTTCTCCAGTAGAGTAGACACATGAAAGGAAAGAAGGGATGAGTCAGAGATGTTTCCACAAAACTAAATACAAGTAGATGAGTGAATTTTAAAAAAAAATAAATAAAAACAGTCACAGAACATCTAAACTACAAGGTAATTATCTATTTGAAATGAGAATGGCAGAGACTTTCTCAAAATTATAAAAAATGAAGCTCCACAAACACAGACAAATATAATCAAAAGTAAAAGAAAATAGTTAAAAAACAAAAAAAACATATAATATTAAAGTTAAACAAAATGAAAGACAAAAACGTCTCCAATCAATTGAGAAAGGAGTACATCACTGACAGAGGAACAAAGATTAAACACTACAATCAACTCTCATTAAACGGACACATTGAAATATATAAACTCTTAGAATAAAAAAAATCTAAAACAAAACAAAATACAACAAAAACAACAAAAAGTGCTATCGTTGACCTAGATTTGGATGTCTAGGAAATAAAATATTTCTTTAGTGCCACCGGTCAATGAAAAACATTCAAAGATGAACAAACTGCCACAAGAAACTATGTAGAGCTCTATTGGCATCTCGTGTCTATTTGTTACTCATTTTAATCTATATAATAAGAAAAAAAATGTTAAAATGAAGGTTAAGTAGAATGTTTTTATATTTAACATTTTGACTTATGTAGAAGAAAAATGTTTAAAATTACAATAGAAACAAACAGTATGCGTTTAAAACATATGAATCAAAAATTAATAACCACAAAGATACAAAAAAGAGAAACTAAAGTCTATTAGAAAATGTCTATAGTACATACAGTGTGGCAGTTTAGTTTAAAAGTGGAGTTATATTACATAAAATTTGTATCAGGAAACATAAGAGGATCATAAAAATATTTTAAGAAGGGATGGTTGATATGCAGAGAGGAGGAGAAAAATTGTTCATATAAAATATATTAAAATTGTAATGGAAATTGTGACAACTACAAAATAATTTTAACATATTAGAATTTAACCAAATGTATCAATAATCCCTCAAGCATCAATAGCTTATTTCTATGTAAATTAAAGGACATGTGATCACCTAGTAGATTAAAAAACAGTGTTTCTCACAACAATCTCATTTTAAATATAAGGACAAAGAACAGTAAAAGTATTAAAAACATAACACAAAAAATGACATAGTTGTAATAAATACCAGTAGCTATAAAATAATTCATAAAGATGACATTTACCAACTTTCATAAGAGAAAAACATTGGACTAAAAAGTTGATATTACATTCATAATCTAACACTGCATACATTTTAAATAGCTGTTCAATTTTCACTCCAAAGAAGTAACTTGTATAATAAAATATTTTGGTGAACAGAAATTTAATTTCACAGTTCTGAAGACTAAAACTCTGAAATCAGATCACTGATATTGTTAGGTTGCAGTAAGCACCCCCAACTGGACTGTGGACCACCAACTTTTCATTGAATCTCTACATTACAGAAGGAGAGCTAAAACAAGCTTTAAGGGCATTTTTAAGGGCATTAAGGGCTTCACCCTTCTAACCTAAGCATCTCCCAAAGGCTTCATTTCCTAATACCGTTTATTTGGATAGAATATCCAGACGGGAGTTGGAGGTGGGGGATATATTTTATTCTTACGAGTAGGTACACACACATATATACACACATACACTTACACAGACACACACACACACATGTGGACACACATAAAGAAAGTTGAATTTTTACAAGAGGCTGTCATTTGCCCTTTGTCTTAGTTGCTTTCTCTTTGCTCTGGTGGAACACCTGACATCCGCAGATTAAGGAAGGACATTATTTCAGCTCACAGTTTCAAGGGAGCTAGGTGGCTACCAGACCTTGCCAAAGACCCCAGCTTTTCCTCATAGTTTCAGAAGGTCTCACACAGTCAACTCATGGGTAGCCAGTAATGGTGGACACACACGTGACACAGCTGGAGAGCTGCTCAGCCCCACTGCAGGCAGTAGCCAAATGAAGCAGGAGCAAGCCAATGTCTGCAGATTCCGGCAAAGGCAGAGCCTTCCAAGGAAGGAGCTATAAGGATGTTTCTTCTTCCTTCCTTTACTTAGTTCGAGCTGCCAGTTGCCCCAGGACACACTCATGGTGGGTGCCCTTTCCTCAGTTTCGGATCACCAAGTCAGTAACACAGGAAAGTTCTTCCTGTGAACCCCTCAATCGCAACAAGTTGACAAACTCCCTCCAGGTCAACTTCCAAGCGTCTTCTCCTTCCAGCCCTGCCCTACTTCCAAACATTGTTCCAAATACATGAGGCTTTGGGGGTCACTCCAGAGTCTACATACAAACCACAGCACCACCCTTTTAATCATGGTGATATATTATATACAAGTAAACAACTGAATCATTTGCCTTTCGAAAAGTCAATTCAAATGGAGATTATGTTTTTTTTTTTTTTGCTTTGTTTTGTTTTGTCTGTTTTATTTTATTTTGTTTTGTTTTGAGACAGGGTCTCACTTCTCTTTACAGGCTGGTCCTGAAATCACTACATAACCTATGCTTGCCTAAATCTCACAGCAATCCTCCTGCCTCAGTCTCTAGAACGCTGGGATGTGACACCTACGACACCTGGCTTATGTTGTGCTGAGGAGTCAAACCCCAGGGCCTTGTGCCTGGTAGGCAAGGACTTAACTGCCGAGCTGTGCCCCCAGCCCAAAGACTTATTTTGTGAGTATACCAACTGATGTCTAGAAATCTCTGCATTCTACATAAATGCTCTTGATAGGTATCCGAGAAAACAGTACAGAAGGAAGGAAACCTCTAATATGGCATTCCTTTGTGATTCAATTGAAGTCAACTGAAGGAAAGATAATAAAGTAAAAACATGTCTGAAGGAAAATTAATAACTACTAACATTGGAATGGAAAAAAAAAACAGTTTACTTCATCAGAATTAACCTCCTCCTAGAATTTCCCCATAGGTCATGAGAAAAGATGACGATTTAGTTTAGAATTTTGAATGAAGTTGAAAATAATTTTTTGAGATTAAAAACAACAACAGCAACAGCAACCATTTTTTTTAGAAAATATTTCCAAAGTCTAACAACTGTTAACTAACAACATTCCCGGCTTTTTTCTTCTCTCCCAAATTTACTTAGTTTTGTCCTTTGGAATAGGATAGGCCACATGACTCCTCTTTTAGATAAAAAAAACCTGTTATCTATAGAAATGTATTCATTTTTCATTGAATATTATATAACTTGTCCCTTGAAAGAAGTCAGCATTCTTGCTATCTTGTGAGGCTTGATTCTGACAACCTTAATATGGCCGACATGTGCCAAGCTGCAGCCTTCAAAATGCTAGCCCCTGTGCTGTGGATTCTGTGTAAGTGCCCAAAGGACTTGCCAGGTGCCTCAGAAGGAAGCCAGGAAAAAAATCTGGTCACTTTGGTAAAAGAAGTCTTTACAAAAGGTCATGAATAAATGCCATATGGCATATTAAAGTAAAAATTAGAATATATATTATTCATGTAAAGGGTAGTGATCCAAAAGATGGATATTGTAATTCTAGCAGTAAAAGAATGACTCTACCGTATAACATTTCAGCTAAAAAATAGAGCCTTTGGAACATTCCAGTATAGCTAGGAAGGGTAATAATAAAATACATGGAGTCGGAAAGTATTCAGCATCTAAGATCCCAATAAAAATGAAATACACAAAGTTGGGTTTCAGTGCAACACAAATTTTTAAATCATGTTTCATTTTAAGTAAATTATTGTGAGAAATGTATTACTGTGGAGACTTATTCAGAATGGATTAATTTGTGTTCAGAGTTGAGCTATATCTTAATGGACAATCATATCTCATTATGGGTAAAAGCTCAAAACTAATAGAATTGTGATGCAGTTCTTGTACCTGCAAAATTAGTATTTACAGTTGCAAAAGTAGCAACTAAAAATATGGATTGGAGAATTAATGACATTAATATAAAATGTAATTTGCTTTCTCTGCTTAATAAATATGTCAAGCATTCTATTAATGAGATCTCTCCAAATGTGATTAGTAGTGCCTCTCAAGCTATGCAAGAAGACCAGGAATTTTGCTTATACAGAGTAAATAATAAATCCAGAAAATACTCTGAAAAAAATAAATGAACATTAATTTCTTACATGTTTGCAAATTTTTGTCTCTAAATTTTGAAGTGAAACTATAATCATTTAAATCTAACACTAGTATTTTTAAAAAATCAATTTAAACATTGACATGTGACTAGTTGAACCAAAGCCCGACATCTTTGCATCTTTGAAAGACTTTTGCCAGAATTAGACCTCACTAACATACAAAGTTTAAAATGAAATCATATATATGTATATATAAATACATACATATAAATGACATATATATATATATATATATATATATATATATATATATATATATATATAACAAGAGTTTTCCATATGACATAATGTATGCAGAGACTGAAAAATTGCTTCTTTCTTCTTGCTGACCATCCACACAAAAGCACATGAAAAAATAAAGGTATGTTAAAAAGTCAACAAGGAGAAGAAATACACTGGCAGATACAAGGAATCCCAGAAGCAGAAGGGATCTAAGGAAACATCCTGCCCAGGACCCCAAACACAAACGTCCGCAGCGGCGGTGCAGGAGGGTGAGTGCACCAGGTGTGTGAACTCTCCGGACCACATCTCCTAAAAGCCAGCTGCTCCTTAGCTCCAGCTGATTACGATTACGTCAGGCAGAAAGGTGGGACGCACAGACACAGCCAAACGCATGACGGTTCATTGTTTATCTTCACAGAGATCAGCTCATGCATTTTCAAAAAATCCCTGAGTGGATCAATATTCTGTAGACTAAACAAAATGTACCCACCAGCTGCATTTTTTTTTTTTTACAGGCCTAAGGTTCAACACCTATTGCTAGATAATTCACCAAGTCATGTAAGCTCATTTTTCTAATATAACTCTTCTGGAATTAACATTAGTTACTTACTTTCATTAGATAATTTAAAGCCTCACATAAAACAATCTCTCTTCAACTCCTTTCAATATCATACTTTTCTTTTTGGAATTTTGATTTTAACTGAAGACTTGCCTAGGCTGGTCCTGAACTCACTATGGAACCCAGGCTGGCTTTGGACTCACACCAATTCTCTTGCCTCAGCCTCCCGAGTACAGGGATTACAGGTATACGACACCATGCCGAGTTTATGTAGTGCTGGGGAATCGAACTCTGGTTCTTAGTGCTTAGAGTAGCTCTTGCTAGGCAAGCCCTTTAACCACTGAGCCATTCCTCCAGCCCTTTCTTTTTTCTTTCTAATCCTCTTTCATGACCTCCTAAGTCATTTGGGCAGATTTCCTGAGCAAAGATAAAATCCTAATCAAATTGTAAAATAATCTTAAGATTATTGTTTGGTTTTTACTTTTAATAATATTACAGTAATTCTAGTAGACAAGAATGTTAGAAGTTATTAGTAGCACATTTTTCAAATTACAAATTTTCAACTGTTTAACAGCATCTTTAGGGTAATTCATCGTTTTTAATATACGTCAGCATGTTTACCCAAAGACATGCAGGAACTATGTCTTGGTGGGAAGAGGACTCTGGAGAGATAGTTTTGCAAGGTCGTCCTCCCAAATTATGGGATCCTGAGTAAACCTCCTCGTCTTGCCAAGCCTGTCCTCAGTTACAAATAAAAATAACATTCTTCTCTTGAAAAAAGGACTCATATATGCAGTTACGTGTATGAAGTATCTATCATAGTCCTGGCAGTTAGTGACAATTAAATCAATGCTGGTTTTGACTGTCAATATTTTCAGGCTATACTATATTATGAACTCAGTAAGAAAGAAACTCAATGCCAGGCTGCTTTCTGTCATACACAGCTGCACCAAGGGGTTATAAACAACTTCACAAAACATCAACATTAGACAATATCTTTCCATAACCATGATGTATCAAGACAAAACAAGACTCTATAATCATTTTGGAAAAAGAGGAAAGTACAATTTTTTCCAAAATAAAAAAGCAACCAAAGATAACACTAGCCTGTCTATTATGAAAGATAATATTTCTTTACCAATCAATAGTTTCATTCTAATTTCTCCCCTTCTTAAGAAGGCTACTAAGATGTCCCACTCTAAGTGTGCTTTGTATGTGCTTCCCTAGTACTTCCCCAAGCTGTCTGATGGGTGAATAAATCTACAAGTCTTCCAAAGACCCTACTAATGAGATGCCCATGGCTCCTGGGGTGTGTGCTCTCTCATGGAGCAAGGACAAATGCCTTCAGTAGAGTCAATTGTGCCCATACTCTTGATAATCTCTGGCTGGAAAGAATAGCAAAAAAAGTTCAAAACAGAGGAGGCATTGCACCACAAATGACATTTACAGTCCTGTTGTGCCAGGCGCTACATGAAACAAAAAATTACTCCATTAAAGATAATATATTTTTAAAATATATGTTATAACTGTTATCATAGGTCATAATAGCTTAAATTTCTTAGGGAATACACACACAAACACACACACACACACACACACACACACACACATATGAATTACAGATCAAAACAATTAATTGAATTCCTTTCATTTTTAATACTAAATGTGTTAACAAAATGAAAATGATCATTTTCTTAAGCCTCTCAAATGAGAATGTAATGTCTTTTAATATTACATTTCGTCAAAGTAATGCTTGGAGTCACAAACTCTTATTATTCCTCCTTATTGATAAAGACAGGAGGATTTGAGTGGGTTAAAAAATGGGCTCTATCATAAATATTGCGATTGTAGTACTGGAAATCAAACCCATAAAATTCAATTTCAGAGCCAAATTTTTAACTAGGAATTGCTTCTTTGCGAGTGAACTGCCTCTTCATTTCATTTGCCCACTATTCCATAGGATCCTTTATTTTGGTAGGCTTACTTTTCTTCAGCTCCTTGTATAATCTAGTTATGAGCTTCCTAACTGAGATGTTGGTGGTGAATATTTTTTCCCAGTCTGTTGGTTCTCTTTTTACAGTGTTGATAGTTTCCTTTGCTGTGCTGAAGCTTTTTAATTTGACAAGATCCCATTTATTAATAATGGGGATAATTTCTTTTGCTCTTGGTGTCTTGTCAAGGAAGTCTTTGCCTACCCCTATGACTTTTAGATATTTGCCTAATTTGCTTTCTAGGAGGTTCAGTGTTTCACTTTTAATGTCTAGGTCTTTGAGCCACTTTTATTTGATTTTGGTGCATGGTGATAGGTGTGTGACTAGATTCATTCTTCTGCATGTGGATGTCCAGTTTTCCCAGCAACATTTGTTGAACAGGCTGTCCTTTTTCCATCGTATGCATTTGGCCCCTTTGTCGAAGAGTAAGTAATTGAGGGTATTTGGGTTTGTCTCTAC
Source organism: Ctenodactylus gundi (assembly GCA_004027205.1). Lineage (NCBI taxonomy): Eukaryota > Metazoa > Chordata > Mammalia > Rodentia > Ctenodactylidae > Ctenodactylus > Ctenodactylus gundi. Next base: position 385,357 of record PVKB01000807.1, read on the forward strand.
ATCTTCAATTCTGTTCCACTGGTCTGTTTATTTTTGTGCCAGGACCAAATTGTGGCCAATAGATACATGAAAAGATGTTTAACATCTCTAGCCATAAGAGAGATGCAAATCAAAACGATGCTAAGATACCATCTCACTCCAGAAGGAATGGCCTATATCAACAAGTCAAATAGCAATCAGTGCTGTAGAGGCTGTGGGGAGAAAGGAACCCTCCTGCACTGCTGGTGGAAATGTAGATTTGTACAACCGCTTTGGAAAGCAGTATGGAGAGCTCTCAAAAGACTAGAAATAAATATCCCCTTAGATCCAGGGACACACCTCCTGGGAATATATCCAAACGAGGCCAAAACAACACATAACAGAGATATATGTATACCCATGTTCATAGCAGCACAACTAACAATAGCTAAAATATGGAAGTCACCAAAATACCCATCAACAGACCAATGGATACACAAACTGTGGTATTTATACACAATGGAAAACCATGCATCTATAAAGTCCAACAGCGTGGAGGCTTCTGCGGGCAAATGGAAGAAACTTGAGAACACCATGCTTAGTGAAGTGAGTCGGAAGGAGAAGGTGAAACATCAAATGGTCTCTCTGATATGAGAGACCCAGATCATAGTTCTTATGGAACTTAAAATGAAAAACAATGTGAAACAGGGGGGTAGGGCAGAGAGGGAGGGAGGGAGGAGTAGGTAAGGGGTGGGAAAAAAGGAGAGTGGGAAAGTCCTTGTCAACTTGACAAGATACGTAGGTGCACAAAATGCTAAACTTCATTGTAAACCTTAAATTTTGCACTTATACATATCAATAAAATGGGGGGAAAAAGAAGTGCCTCTGATTTCCCAAAGAATTCTGATTTATTACTGGAGTGTTATGCATTTCCATACACAAGCAACTCTTTATATCACAACAGGAGTTAAAAACCTTCAGAGAATCATATATTTTGAAGCAACAGTAACAGCTGTCCAAGAACCAGGCAGTGACCCTTTGGCAATGCCATATAACACACAGGCTGGAGTGTACCCTTCTGCCTTAAAGATACTGGCAACCAAGAAAATTATAGAGCATGACGCACTTGATATTTCTTGGATGTGAAGGTAAGACAAGTGACTTTTAGTTCTGACTCTATCAAATCTATCAGAAAGAAGTGATCCACACTTCTTTATGGTGAAAAACTTGAGAGTTAAGTTGTAAAAGAGTGAAAGTCAAGGCAAATACTCGAGACTCTGTTCTCAAAAATGATAATATAGTATGCAGCAGAGAATACTTTTATTATATAAACCATTTAGAGCTCAAAATAACAAATAGTAAATATAAAAACTAAGTAGAGGAGATATATTTAGCGATAATAACTATATACTTTGGTTGAACATATGGAATCCATGCATTGTGATACATCTGGGGGGTCATGTTCTTGTCTGCAATTGCTACTCCTGGTGACAATGTGCAGAAGGGGGAATAACACAAATAGATCCTTCACAAGAAGCTGCAAATGTGCTTCTCCGTTTTGTGATTAAAACACATTTATTGAGGTTTTTAACGAACTGAACATTGTGTTACACAACATTTATTTATGTTATAATTGTTATATTTAAGACAATTCCACTGAGAAATAGCTTACTATCTATGAGTTTAGATTCACATGGAATGATATAGAAGCTCATGCATCACTTGTAGAATTTACCTTTTTTAGTATATAGCCATACATTATGGTTTGGTCGCATCCAAGTGTCATTTAAAGTACACTTGTTCTGACTTCATGAAACCAGGATAAGGGATATCAAGACTCCTTTGGTCCTCTATATAGGTAACAACTTTAGGTTTGAAGGAGTTACAGCCATGGTGGGAGAAAATAATATTGTATGTAAGAACAAGAAATTGCCTGAAGCTCATGTTTTGCAAAATGTTTATTGTGAGTTTTGAAAAGTTTCTAGGATTCTGCGTCTTCTCACAGCCTTCCTAGATTTTTTCCATGGTTCATGATTCTTCTCATCTGTTGAACTAAGAATTTTTCCCCGTTTTATTGATATGTATAAGTGCAAAATTTAAGGTTTACAATGAAGTTTGGCATTTTGTGCACCTATGTATCTTGTCAAGGTGACAAGGACTTTCCAACTCTCCTTTGGCCCCTAAAGAAACTTTTTTAGTAGGTCTCCAAAGCTTTGTAAAGGTTCTGCTTAATGTGATAAAATAGGCTAAGGTAGTTATCAATACATCATTGGATAGTCCAAGGTTCGTTACGTTCCCCTAGTTAGAAATAGGATTGTTATATGGATTATAGCTTCTTTACTAAAAGGCCATAGACTACTCTGTCTAATGCTCAAGTGAGTTAGATTGTACATAATTTTACAGGTTCCTAAATGAGCTAGCTTATGTTTTTATTTTTATCTGAAACACATGTGTACATACAAATATATGTGTATGCATATATAATATGCTTACAAATAGCACTATTTATATAAGCTATACAGTCCATTGGATACTTGACAGCCAAACTCAGAAATTGTTACTATTTCCATAATAACTGAAATATACTGAAATGCAGACAGACAGACAGACAGACAGACTCTTTTTACTCAGAATCAACAGCTTTAGTGTTCTTAAAGACAAAATATATTGATCTCATATTGAAAATTACAAACAGAAAGGCTATAATTGGAGAGTTTTCATATCTCTTCTACAGATATGTTTTTTACCTTAGTTATCCTGTAACAACAAGCAAACTGGTATCAAGTTATTATTTATATTTTTGCATTACCAGTCAGGGTGGATAAAGCTTCATACCAAGTTTGTCTTCAGTGTGCATTCTAAGTCAAAGGTGATGGTGGGGAAAGGAGTTCTGACGTGACTGACTACATATCTGCCAGTGTAGAAGTGAAAGCCGTCCAGCACTAGACACCAGAAGTGCCCGATTCCATCTGTCTCTTTCTGATAACAGGAAATTGTTCAATGGTGAAGATGACAACCTCTATTTTTTTTGGGGGGGAGGGGTACGTTTTCCTCACATTCACTGTTCTCTTTGTCTGAATAAATTCAATATTTCTTGGTGATCTCACTTCCCTATGGCCTCGAAGTATACATGCTGAAAATCTGCTTTTAAGATCACTTTGTGGAATAGATACATAGATATAATTTTTTAAGGAAGAGAAGGGACACACATTGTCTTTTTGCTATATTTGTTTCAGAAAAAAATATTATAGGGTAAGACTATAAATTAATTATATAAATTACGGAGGTCTAATTATATTTTCTTGTCATGCTGTCTTAATAAAAGTGACTAAAATAATTTGATTTTCTAAAGGCAAACTTTTGCCCAATATAGCAGGAAAAAAATTACAAGAACAAATGAGTTTAGTGCTTGCAATATCTCATCCTGGGTCTCTAAGTGAATTTCTTGCAGCAGAAGATGAGATTGATTGCAAAATGGCATAAATGCCGTATTTGCATAATCAGCCATTCCTTGCACAAATCACTGCCCCATTTCCTGTGAGAATGACCAAGCCACGAATTAGTTCCAGTTATGTACCAATCAGATACCAACTGAGGGAAACTGGAGTGGAATATCTGTATCTATATATCTGATATTCAGGTATAGATAGGTAGATAGGTAGATAGATCAATTGATCGATTGATAATGCCCAGATAGTCAATAGGTATATTCACCTTAATATGGCTATGGAAATCTGTATATATTTAATTGAAAATATTTCAGTCTTTATCACAACTTATATAACTCTCAAACTGGAGAAACTGCTGAACAAATGTCCTTAATTAACTAAATTGCATTGTAGTGGAGCTGATGAAGACTTAGCACTTTCACATTTCAAATGCTCCTAAGTATCTAATTTTGTTCTCTAGAGAACAGCATTTGCATCCTGACAGCTACATTCTTAGAGTTCCTATTGGCATTTTGTGAAGTTATGGTTCATAATCTAAACATTTCTTTTTCTCAGCAACCTTTTAATTAAAAAAAGTTAAAATATAATTTGTTATTTGTAGACCTTGATATTTTAATTGAGATATCTTTCTGATATCTTAAGAGACAGGCTTTACTGAAATGATTAAAGAGAGATTTATGATAGGTAGTAGAATATTAATTATATATGTCTCAGAGTAAAAATTTGGCAATAATTGTCTTCCACAAAACCTCTCTTCATGGTCTTTTAATGTTGTTAGTCTCAGGTGTTTAAAGAATGCAAGAACACTCAATACAGTGGTTTGATAAACCAAATAAGAATGACATAATGTGCCACAGTCTTTGTTCTCCTCCTCCTGCCTCTCCCTTTCCATCTACTGTATTTCTCTTATTTACATTATTCTCTCATGACACGTTCACATGACAGGTAGAGGTTTTGGAGATCCTCTTTCTGATTAAATTTGCAAAGCTACTGAATCAAATAATCTACATCTACTCCTAAACACCAGAAGTTATTTCACAAGCTTGTACATGGAATATTTCTAATACACTTTATTTAACACAATTGTGATTTCTACATAGATCTTAGTTTAAACATCCTTCACCTAAAAAAATAAGAACTGCAACTTTAATGTTTTCGCTGGGAAATGAAATGGCAGATAAAAAGCACATGAGAACAAACAGTATCACTCTTATAAAACGAGATTGTTCTTTTTAAGGTCAATGACCTGAATATGCTTATCTATTATCTTTCAATTATGAACATTGTTCACAAAATATGATTTCTTTTAATGTGCATGTTTCATTAACTGATGTAACTAAATATGGACATAGTTTTCTTGTACCAGCCGTTGGCTGACATTTTTGCTTTTGATTAAACTTTAATCTCTGTCCATACATGGGAGTCTGTTGTGCATAATCTCAAACAAGAAAACTTTAAAAAACACTTTTATTGAAATCTGTACAAAAATATGATCTCATTCTTGTAGGTAGCATTGTGATTAAAGTTTAAATACGATAATTTTGTGTTCCTTGGATTAGGGAGACCACCTAGACCGCCATGCTGCGACGAAACAGACGTGCTAACAGGCTTTCTTAATGCACATGTATTTCTTCAAAATCCCTGCAAGATAAGACTTACACGACTGATGCCAATACAAGGAACCAAGGACCAGAGAGTAGAACTTGGTTTTCAGAATTAGAAGTACCTAGTGTTGCCATCTCCCAGACTGGTGTCATATTTTGAGAAAGTTTGCTCTAATGAGTAGGTTCAAAAAATAAAAAACGTGACAAGGTAAACATTCAGATCAGGGGGTTGTATTTCAGAATAAGTTAGAGCAAGTCATTTTATTTTTTCATTAAAATATCAACTTAATTCAACAAAATTAGACTTCTGCTGGCTACTAGCTAAATATTCTGTAACAGAATGTCGAAATCACCTAGATCCTCCTGCACCACCCCTGTAGGTGGACGGAGGCAGCCCTCGCCCAGTCAGCAGACAATATTCCTGTAGGCTTTCCAAGCACAGCTGGGAGAAAAAGGAAATTGGAAATATTCCCAGGAGTGTGATGTTCTCCTGGGAGATTATCTGGAGTGATAAGGTTGCGCTTCTGAGAGGCCAGCCTAAGTAAACAGAGCTCACCATGAGGATCTCTAGGAAAGCAAGTGGAAGAAAAGAAAAGAAATATCAATATGAATACCTCATTTATTCACTGAAAGTGTGTTTCTGCTGCAGGATTCCTAATCTCTACCAGCAGAGAAGAGAAAATGAGTCCCATTGAAGTGGCAGGCAGGAGTGCTGCTTAGTAACAAATCTTGGGACGGGTGACTGACTTTTGACAGGAAAAGAAGACAGTGTTGACAGTACCCAGGACTGAGCCACTTTCTGGCATGCAAATGAGCAAGGCCGTGAGCCAAGGAGGGCTTTCCAGGGAGATAGTTACTAGCTGAAGGACTCAAAAAGCTGCGACAGAAGAAAATGTCATGCCTGACAGGACAGAATCTTTCCTGAGAGGTACATGTGAGCAGCATTTGAGGACACGGAGGAAAGCCACTAGTGCTAATTACGCTAATGGCTGTGATCTTTTCTCTAATCCCATACTCTTGCCACAGCAAAGAAAAAGCCAAGACCATCAGACAAGAAAATGAAGAATGAAAGAATGTGATTCGCTCACATTTCAGCTCTCTCAGGCTGAGACCAGGCTAGCATAGGAGGATGACAAAACAAAAACTCCAATTTAGAAGTGACATTGATCAAAATGAACCCAACCCTTCCATAGCAGAGCACGGCCCCTGTTCCATGTAACATCAATGTGTAAGAATGCATTTGTAGTCAGAACTTCAGAGACCAACCAGTCGTGTCCAAATTAGTAGATGGGATCTGTAGGTAAACTTCGGCCAATTACTTAATATACCTGGACTGTTACTATCTTATTCCAAAAACTGCGATGCCAGTATCTCATAACTATACATTTATTCTAGAAACATCCACTAACTGCATACCATGTGCAGTACTGTCCTCCCAATACTGATGATCAGACTGGGAGTTCTATGCGTTACATAGCACCTTAGGAAGTTAAAGTTCTTAGTAAACAAAGACCTTCAGGAAATCAAAGCAAGGGATGAAAAACCTATCATGCATTTCTCATGAACTACCTGCTAGGAACTATATCATAAACTTAAGAGAAAATAGCCCAGTATTCCAGGTACTTACAGTTTAAGACTGAAAACATGTTTTGTAGATGTAATTGAATGGCAAAATGAGTTGACTTCCGGTGGGTTGTGAGTCAATCTGTGAATCTGTTTTGGTTGTGACTCACCATATTAGTTGTGATTCGATAGCTGGCTGACAAGTAGTTTCTGGGATTCCATAAATAGAAGGAATTCTGTTTGAGGTCACTGGCTTCAGAATATGCCGAAAATTCCAGTTTCCACCTTCTGACAGCATGCCCTACAGGACTCACAATAGCGTAAGCCAATTCCTTACAATAAAATAACATAAAATCCACCAGAATAAAATACAGGTTTGTTTATCTAGTTGAATCCATTGTAATATAACTGGAAACCCAAGCCACAAGGGTGCTTTGGTCAACTTCAGATGTCGTTATCCAACATCTGCCCTCCAGGAGTTTCGAATATACTTTGACTGCTATTTATCTATTTGCAGAGAGACTTGAAGCATTTCTTTACTAAAAGCTATAGACTTCATAATTTCTAAAAACTTGATACATTTTACGTTCGCAACTTGGGACATTTCAACTTTTATATCTAGTGGTCAATGGGTATGTTTTATAAAGATCATTATATATAATAATTTGATAAGACATTACTCTTTACCCATAAACTACATTCTTTTATAATTCTCCAGAAACTTTAGAGGGAAAAATTGCATTCTTAGATTAAAATTAGAAAAATTTCACAAATCTTTGTGCTGTTCCAGTCACAAATACTATTACTACTAGCCCTGTAAACATTTGACCCACACTTGGAAGACATACAGAGTAACTAGCTGTGACATCAAAGAATTCCTTTATTTTTTTTTAAGACAAAGTCTTGCTCTGTAGTTCAGGGTAGTCCTGAGTTCAGTCTGTAACCCAGGTTGGCCTAGAACTCATGGCAATCCTGCTGCCTCAGCTTCCCAAGTGTTGAGATTATAGGCCTGAGTTTCCACCCAGTTAGTATATGGTCCTGGAGGATCAAATTGTGCTTCCTAGGCAAGACTTCTCATCATTGAACTATGCCCCACCCCCACAGACACATTTCAGGGATGTATAGAAGGAGGCGTGGCACAATGTTGTGAGAAAGTTATGTACTACGCTCAGGTCTCTCAGGTCTCTCACCAACTGGGTAAGGCTGCCTTCACACAGCATCATCTAAATTGATTTCTCATGGCCATTAAGAGGGAAGTTTTGTGTGTTTGAACAAGTTCAAGAGAAGAATTGCTCTTTGTCTCATTGGATACAATGCAAGAATTAGTTATATAGTATTTACATTGTGTTAAGTGTATGTAATCTGGACATGATTGAGAAGATAGTATTTATTTTATTAAGTACTGTTAGCAACACATTCAGCAATGAATCTCACCTCCTTGACTTCACATTTCACAAATAAATGTCCAATCATCAGAATTCTACACAGTCGAGAGGCAATACCAGTAGGGGATATCCAACAGAGAGTTCTAGAAGTCCACTAAAAATTGACAACTTGGGGAAGCAGGGAGCTGATCCCAGTGCTCTTGGATAGGGGACATCTTTTCCCTAAAACAGGGAACTATTTATTCTATTTTATTGTCTTGTTTATAATAATCGTTTTTACTTTCTACATATCTTCTATAGTTACCACATTAATTGATATATTTTTTCTTTTTTAATCTTTATTAGCTTGTTAGGACAGAGACATGTATTGTAACATCATTCTTAGATTATTATAAAAGTAGTAACTACCTTGAATCTTCTGATATTGGGTAGAACATCCAACTAAAGCACTTGTCTTTGCTAGTGTCCACCTCCCCAAAAAAACACTTATACTACTTTCTATCAAATAATGTCCAGGCTGTATTTATAAATTTGGATTCACCAATTTCAGTTGATGGGCTAATCGCTATACTTTAAAAAAAAAAAAAAAGCTAGTGAAGCAAACAATGCCCTCAGCTACTGCCATATCTGCCACCAACTTGGTCTTGAAATTCCAGGCCTCTAGAAGTGTGAGCAAGAAATTTCAATTGGCTATAAATGATCCAGTCTAATGCACTTTGGTATAACTTTCCAAAGTGATAGAGATAAGTTTTTCTACAAAAGAGAATGCTCCTTATATATTATTCAAGATAAAGCTCCTACTAAGACATGACTATTAAAAGCAGCCCTATTTTAACAATTTTGACTCAGCCTTTGGCTGGAACAACTACTGAATTAGTATGTTTGTGAACAATTAGTGTTAGTAACAGTATTAATTATACAGTAGAAAAGGCCAAAACAAATTGTGGACTTGAGGTAGTGGTAGAAAATTTCTTTACTCTGTATTTTTTTTGCATCATCATGATGATATGCAAATCACTGCTAATATTTTACTGTTGTACTTACTCATCATTCATGGGGCAGATAAGGTAGAATCAGCATTTTTGTGTCCTAAGTAGAAAGTTCAATGTGTGCATAAGGTTGATTCCCATCATTGATATCCACAGTATATATATCCATGGATTTATCCACCACATATGGAAAATAGTTGGGAAAAAATGCACCTTTACTGAATGTATACAAAATTTTTATTACTTTTGTCCCTTAAGCAACCCAATACAGCAACTCATCACACAGCATTTATATTCTATCAGGTGCATATGATACAGAGATGATTTAGAAGAGATGTATATGTTACATGCAACAGCCACACAATTTCATCTAAAGGATGAAAGTGTCCCAACATCAATTCCATGTAGATACTGAATGACAGCTATATATATTTTTTTCTTGGTCTGGAATGGGCAAATGGAACACTGGTTCTGAAACATCTCACAAAGCATATTCACTACCATTGTTTCTGTTACATCATTCATGATGCCAGCCCATTCGCTACAGTCTATTTTCTAGAAAATCCACTGCTTCTGTGCAGTGGCTCTTTTGCTACATAACTGTCACCACGTTTCAACAACAAAACAGCCATGGACATGCTAAAAGTGCAGTTGTCTGTGGACACAAGGGAAACATTTCTTAGCATTAAAAAGCTGGATTTCTCCTCTTGGCTAAATGGATCAACCTCTTCAAATCAAGGAACTGATCAAAGGAAAGGGCGGTGACATCGGGGGTGCCAAGAGATCACACATGACATAAAAGCTCTGACCAACGACCTCTGCCACAATCAACTCAGAAGAAGAATGACATGAATTGCTACCAGCTACGTGATTATGGCCACTTCCAAATTGGAACTAAAGAAAAGCCAATTCTGTTCCCCCAAATCAATAACATTCACTACTTGCTCCTGTTCAAACTATCTAATCAGGGCATGACTGTTTAAGTCCTTGTTTCAATTTAAACTGTCCCCATTTCTATGCTTACCAGTGGTTCTCTGATGGTGACTAAGTTTTTGTAAATGAATAGCTCCTGTTCTCACTTTGGTGACTGTCATTTATTACATTCATGATGTCTTAATTTATCATGGAGACGAAAATCTGATATATAAATAACACTGAAAACTCTCAAAAATAAATTTGATTAGAATGGCAAGGAATTGTAATGCCTAGTTTTATTTCTAGAAAAAAAAATATTCCTGCCTTTGAGCGTCACAAATCTTAATTTGAACATCCTTAGGAAGTGACTAGGGTGACCTCTAAATTCTAAATGTCGATGCCCACTGAAAATTTCTCCAGCAAATTTTGCTTCTTCCCAGTAAAACTTTATATTACGACACACAATTCCCACAAAATGTTGAATCATTTCCTTAAGTAACATAAAACTTCACATTTCTTGATCATTTCTCTTATCTCTTCTGAATCTGCCCACAATCACATTTCAGTGTTGACACATTTCCTTTTATGTTGATACCATTTGTTTCTGCCTAATACCTTATTTGAATTTGTAAATTCCAGAAGGCAAAGAATTTCCTTAATATCCACTCAGATTCCTCATTAACAAAATATCATAAAGCTCTAAATGTTGGGACAGCCAAGTTGGGTGAGTTACAGAATAACATGCTAAGTAGAAAACCAAGTGAGTAATTTGAAATTCTATTCTTTTTGTAGATGTTCCTTAAGGCCCCAAATTCTTCAGTGTTCTGACATCTTTCTGGGTCAGTGATCTCAATATGTAGTCAATACGCCCAAATTTCCAACATCATTTGGATGTTTGCAAGAAAGATCTTAAACCCACAGAAATACCTAATCCAAAACTCTTCTGTTAGGACTCAGAAATTTGTAATTAAATCAAGATACACAGGTGCACAAAATGCTCAACTTCATTGTAAACCTTAAATTTTGCGCTTATACATATCAATAAAATGAGGGGAAATGAATCTGATGCATAGAGCTAGTATCATAACTTTGTGTTATTCCCGCTAAGTGTGAGCTGTGGACCAGGCATTTGGCATCATCTAGAAATGTGTTAAAAGTGCAGAATCACAGTCCATGAAAATCCTGCTATTGAATAATCTGCATTTTAAATCAGAATGTGCCTAAGTGATTTGTATGAACATTAAAGTTTCAAAAACTGGTCTAGAAAATCTCATTGTGAAGAAACTACCAGATTTATTGCAGAAAACCAACAATCCATTTCCCTTTTACACAGGAGGAGCTTCTGGTTGGCTTGTGAGAGGCAATTTCACACATATCTCACTATGAGTTAAGTGACATCGTGGTGACAGTTTGAAATCAATAGGTTCAGAAATATTTGTACTACAAATCAGCAAATATTTCAAATCAGAGCCTCCTGTTTTTTTTTTTAAGTACACTATAATCCATACAATTTTTAAAGTCCACCAAGGACCAAAGAACTCATTTCATTAAATCCCACTTCACCAAGGTATGGAATATACTGTTAACAAGAAGTCTAAACTCTTAGAGGAAAATGCTAATCTATTTCTGAAATGAATTATTAACTTACAGCCACATGATTTTAAGTAGGTTTACTCTATACCATAGTTTGTTGCCTTTTTGTTTAATGAAGAAGTTAGCAAGTTTGATCCCATAATTTCAGAAAGGGTTAACTGGACGACCAAAATTCACACCCAAAACACAGTGTTTTGAAGCCTTTGTAGGAAAAGCAACTCAAGGTCACAGCAGTATGCTATAGTATTAATAGAATCATTGAATAATTCCAAGAAAATCTGAGTGGCATTTTAGTAACTATACCTAACAGCATTATACCAATCGTATTATGAATTATTTATCAGTTCAATGAAACTAACCATTCTCCTTTCCTCAGTGGTATTCAGATGAAAGCACAGTATTGAGACCTTGGTGTATTTGTGATGAGAATTATCCCTTTTAGAACAAGTACAATGAAACTAATCTCCTATAGTAAAATTCTCAATTAGAAGGGATTTTGCAATGTATACATTTTACCTCCATAACCTTTACTCTGTGCTTCGAAAGAATCATTTCCAAAAATAAGACATGTTCAATAACAGAATACTATAAGAGATACGGATGCCTGTAAGGCAGAGAGAAAGAACGTGAATAAAGCATTGACCTGAGAACAGAATACAAAGATCAAGTTCCCTAAGAAGTTTAGATTCAAAGATTGAAAAGTTTGTTGAAGGCTTTCTCACATGAGAACACAGAATCATTACAAAAAGATGGAAAACATTGGTAGCTGCTGGCTGAAGAATGTACCAGTTTCACTCATTCAGTCACTGGTTAATATTCCGTGTGTGTTTCTGCAGAAACAAGCTACATTCTTCTGGGGAAAGTGTGATAACAATCACATGGAAACCTGTGATATAGGTCATTACAAGGAATGCACATTTGGGGCTGGAGGAATGGCACATTGGTTAAAGTGCTTGCCTTGCGAGTGCAAGGCCTTGAGTTTGATTCCTCAGCACCACATAAACCTGAGCGTGGTGGCACATGCTTATAACCCTAGCACTTGGGAGAGTGAGGCAGCAGGATTGCCTTGAAACCAGAAGAAGCCTGGGCTACATATGAATTCAGGACGGGCCTGGGTCACTGAACAAGACCCTGTCTCAAAAAAAAAAAAAAAAAAAAAGAAAAGAAAAAAGAAAAGAAATGTATATTTGCATAATACATATACTACTTATTAATCTATATCTACTTAAAATATTTAATGCATCATTTTCCTAAAAACAGATGTGCATTATTATTGACATAATAAAACTAGAATACCTTCTAGCTGTTCATTCATAGGTTTAGTCAATGGTAGCTTCACCTGACTTTGGCAAGCATGGGGACAGCTATATTGAAGAAATGCACCAAATCTATTGGCTTTGCAATAGGACACAAAAGAATATAATTGAACAAATATTTTGGATTTAAAGTGATGTTTTATACAATTTGAATTCTAAGATAAACGTTATAAATATTCTGCTTCTAAGTTATTCCAGTGTGTTATACCTATTATCAGAGATAATCTACAACTTTCAAAAGCAGGACCACTGGTTACAATGATGGAATTATTTCCTTGTCTATAATATGGAAAGGTACAAAAACAGGAAGCAAAAGTTTTGGCAAGTGCTCTTAGCTCAGAGGCTGAGAGTATCTCACTGGAGCAGCAATTGGTTTGAATGTGTAAAACCATGAGTTCCCCTTCTAGCTCTTCAAATTATAATAAAGTATAGTTCATGTAGCTCCAAGAGTATATCTTTGCAGATGCATAGTATTCTATTGTGTATGAATACCACAGTTTGGGTATCCATTGGTCTGTTGGTGGGTATTTTGGTGACTTCCATATTTTAGCTACTGTTAGTTGTGCTGCTAGGAACATGGGTATACATATATGTCTGTAATGTGTTGTTTTGGCCTCGTTTGGAAATATTCCCAGTAGGGGTGTCGCTGGATGGAAGTGGATATTTATTTATGTGTAATGGAATTCTAGGCATCTATAAAGTCCAACAACGTGGAGGCTTTTGCAGGCAAATGGAAGAAACTTGAGAACATCATGCTTAGTGAAGTGAGTCAGAAGCAGAAGGTGAAACATCAAATGGTCTCACTGATATGAGAGTCTCAGATCACAACTCTTATGAAACTTAAAATGAAAAAAAAAGTGAACCAGGGAGGTAGGTTGGGGAGGGAAGGAGAGGTGGGTAGGGGGAGGAATAATTGGAGAGTAGGAAAGTCCTTGTCACCTTGACAAGATACGTAGGTGCACAAAATGCTCAACTTCATTGTACACCTTAAATTTTGCGGTTATACCTATCAATAAAATGGGGGTGGGGATATTTCTTAACAATGACTGGACATAGTTTTCTTTCTTTTTGAGACAGGGTTTCACTCTCTAGTCCAGGCTGGAACTAAACTCACAATGTAGCCCAGGCCAGCCTTGGACATAGACAATCCTCCTGATTCAGCCTCCAGAGTGCTGGAATTACAGGCATGTGCCATCACACCCAGTTTACGTGGTGCTGGGGAATAGAACTCGGGTACTTAGCTTGTTTTAAACACTGAGCTATTCTAGCCACAACCGAATAGATTTTAGAATTTGAGATTTAATGACAATAAACTGATTACTTGAAATCACAATACTCAAATAAAAAATATTCCCTTTTGTTTCTTTCTTTCAACCTTATTGTGTTTATTACACAAAGATCATCTATTACTAGGAAAGAAAAGTAATTAGATCAAAGACGATGTCATATGGCCTATATTGGATTCTCACCACAAGTATTTTCAGTAACGAAGTAATGAATAGTGAAAAAGAAAAAAGTCTCTAGTATATATTATACTTCAAATATGTCAAATTAATAGCAATTTTACTTGGAATGCTGCTTAATTGAAGAGGGTCATTGATTTTATAGAAAAATAGTAAAAATCTTGGTTTTAATTGGTAACTGTTTTGGAAGATGAAGATTGTTCTTACGGTTTTTTTGCAGAAATAAGCTCTTGGACTTTCACATTTTGAAAAACAGAGAATATGCAATTTCACAGAAGATAAATTTTACTTTAAAGTTTATAATATAGTGTCTAAAAAAGTTGAAGATCACTGAATTAGCTTATTAGGATTTGTATAATTGCCACCAATTAACCATCTTAAAGTTCATGTATCATTCTATAGATTCAATACTTTGAAACTCTACAAGACTTAGAAAAATATCTGTTCACCATATCACAGATGTGACATTACATGTAGGTGGGATTACATTCCTTTCTGAGAAACCAGGGAACAGTTTATTCATATTTGTTAGTGGAATTCATCTGCTTCTGGTTATTACACTAACATAATCTTTTCTTTCTCACTATCATCTGATGATCATTGTCAAATTCTGAATGTTATCCACAGATCTGGGTTGATGATCCATCCTCCACTTGAAAGCAAGAAATAGATCAGATTCTTCTTATGACTGAAAACTCTCCTGCCTCTTGGATTGCATTTTCCTAAATCTCTGAAAATATATATTCTGCTTTCATTTACCATTTTATAAATCTCTATAATTACATTGCTCCCATAATATAGTCCTGGACAATAACTTTAAGAAGAGTCTGAGTCACATCTACAAACCCCTTTGCCTCGTGACTCAGCATACACAGAACTAACACACGTGGGTGAAGAGGAGGGCAGCAAAAGTTCTACATGCGTATTTCCACGTCACACTTGGTCACCTAAGACAAAATACAGGGAAATGAAGTGCTACTTTTTGATGATGAAAATCCAAAATGAATTCTGAAATGTAAGTTTGAAATACAAGACAACAATGTGAATTTATAAAATATTATAAACTAATGGCATAAAGTACATCTTGTGAAAAATAAAACTCACAGTGAAGTATGGGTGACACACTCAATACAATATAGATACTACAGTGTTGTAAAATAGTAAACACAACTTTTAAGTATTTTGGTGATAAATAAAATATTTATAGTTTTTCTATCATATGCAAAAAATGATTTACTTTTCTTTTATTTTTCATTTAGTAGAAAGTTAGTTTCAGATGATTGATGCATGAATTGTTCTGTTTCTCTGTATCTTCAGATTTTTAAAGCAAACCACTATTGTCTCAATTTTAGAGAAAATTAGGTAGATGGAGTTTTCAGCACATATTAAGGAATCGATTTCTCTCACATAATAGTCTTGCTTATCCCACCTGACAATAATTCCCAGGTAATCACTCCCTGTGCACTTTACAACTCATTTTACAAATCTCTTGATCATTCTATGGAAAATAAATACTGTCAGTGTTCACTAGATAAACAATGAAATCCTACAAAAACTCATCTACCTAAAAACCAGATATTCTTATAATGAACTTGGAGAAAAACAGTCTTAATAGTTTTCCATAAACAAATACACATGAAATTTTGGCCTTACAGTTATTTCTACACATGGAAAATAATTTCATCTTCATTTAAAGCATGAATTATAGCATGGATTTCTGAGTTTGTTTTAAGAAAATGTATTTTCTAGTGCTGAGTTAAATTTTCTATATTCAGACCTACTATTTACAATTATATACACAATAGACAGCCATGTGTCATTTAACACCATGATTACAGTTTGACAAATGTGTTTAACTTTTTTGGGCAATTATCATAGACTATACATAACTTAAGAGAGTCAGGTCTTATCTATACCTAGGCTAGACAGTGTACAGTGTATGTAATATAGTAACCTTCATTGCATCTGAAAATCTCCCTTTTCATGTGACATATTGACTATGTATATCTATATTTACATCTATGTATCTTTCAATATGCATCACACGTATGCAATGTGTATCACGTGATAAACACGCACGTGTGTGTGTGTGTGTGTGTGCACGTGTGTGTGTATACACACATACGAAATACTTTTTGACTTCTTGGGCTTTGAGAAGAAAACATGAAATTAAATCAAGAACCTATAAAAATAATTCAATCAAGAGTTCCATTAAACACAATATATCTGAGGCCACTGTTGTCATTAACATGGCATGCTATTTTATACCAAAACATTTGTTGGCAAAAGTACATCCTAAGACGATGAAAAAGTATAGCAGGGTAAATATATCAATTAAATGTAGCAATAGTGGTTTATTACTCTAAAGTATGACACACAAGTTATATTTGTGTACACTGTTTAGTAACGGTGCACGTGGGACCCTGGCTAGGCCAAGGGATAGTGAAAGGTAGGAGGTGGCTCAGACCCCGTAGTCTCCTCTTGAGACCTGCAGGAGTGGAGCCCCTCCCTCTTACCCTAGGCCCAGGATGGCCCACAGGTCGGGCTTCACTCTACTCAAACCCCCAGTTTTCCTCTTACCCCAGGACCCTTACCAAAAATCACATGATCAGGCTTTGAGAGACCCACCATGTAAATTAGGCGACTTCCAGACCCCAACGTCCTCCAATCCTGTTACCCAGGCTGACCCTGCTCCCTCCCACTGCTTCTAAGCCTGCCCCCACTGACAATAAATGAGCTGTTAACACTGATTCGGACTCCGGGATGTGCGACAACTGTCATACTCACGGCCCCTCGACACCCTGCTCCCCCAGACTTTGCTGATTCCTGATAGCCAGTGGTCAACGGAGGCCAGAGGCCCCAGAGACCCCGACAGGCAGAGGCACACAGTAGCATGTTGCATTGGACTTTATGACTGGCCTTGCAAGGTTGTGTACTAGAAATTTTTCAGCTTCATTAAAATCTCACAGGACTACCATCATATACACAGCCTGCTGTTGACCAAAATGCAGTTATGCAGCACATAACTGTATTCAAAACTTAAATTGCACTAGATGTCAGGAAATCATCATCTTTAAACTCAAAATACTCTTCTTTTATTGATCTTGGAGCACTGTAGCAGGAGCCTTCTGGGAGGAGAACTTACTACAGTGGTCTCAAAAAAAAGAAGAAAGAAGTTGCCTGTAAACATTAACACAAAATGCACATAGGAGCACCGAACTACCTGGGCTTATTTAATATGTTTTTTTTTCAGTAGAATTATATAACTCACATATGAAATTACATTAAAAAATGTTTCAGAGAGGGGGGCTTTAGTAGAGTACATATTTTGGTATCTTCAGAAATTATACTATAAAATCAATTCTAATTACTCTATATAATGCAACACAGGCAAAAGATGAGGAAATAAAATGTTAATGGCAAGTGATTATGTATTAAACTGCAAGGATTTTTATGATGGGAAGGTCTGCAATTTGGAGTTATTACTGCTCTTCACTCATTTTTATTGAGGTTCATTGAGAAAATATCTCAAGATCATAAAGCAGTTTTCCTAAAAATGTTTAAAGAACTATGTTCACAATTCCATCAACTCAGGATTTGCTTTTTGAAGACACCCTCTGTTCAGTGAACTCTGTTGGACATCAAAGGGATATACCAACAGTTGAAGCCAGCAGCAGGTCTAGAGATGCTCTGACATAATTATCATATTTACATCAAATATTTAATTACCTTACCATTTTATTAATCATAATCTTTGCAAATGCTGAGATTGTATCTTACTTCTTATTATCACAACTTAGGCCAATCCAAGCACATTGCAAATAAGACATATTCAGTGAATTTTTCTTGTATTGGTTTTATGAATAAAAACATAAATTTTTTTTACTGTGACAAGTGCCAGGAAGACAGCCTTTAGATGCAAATACAGTACAATGGCTGTATGCCTGGTGTAAGTCTTTAGACATTTTTTTCCTCCTAAATAGAAAATGTTAACAGACAGCCAACTCCTTAGAAACCAAAACGGGAGATTTTGGTTCAAAAATGTGTATGTCTAGGTATAGTTACCCTAGTCAGATTTGAGTCTTTTAAGGAAAATCATGCTAATGTTGTGTCTTAAGGCAGTTTTTATTATAGTGTGTACAGAAGTTAATTCAATCATGATCACAAATTTTGTAATTCAGACCAAAATGTTAAAATGGCATTTTCATTTAAATTGCAAAAACATCTCAGAATTGTGTTTCTAAAGCGGAGAAGAATGGCTTTGCCTCTTTATGGTGACAATAAATGTCTTTGTTTTAGTAACTTGATTGTGTTACCACTGAACATGCCCACAACTTACCTCATTCATCATTGGAAGAAAGAAAGTCTCGGAATTTCTCTCAAATGTATTGCCCTTTATTCAATTACTAGGGAAAAACCTCAAACTTTGCTATTCTGTGCTAGGCCACTAAAAGCCTAATTTTTTCACAAAATTATATTTCAAGCAGAGAGAAAGATAGAAAAATGTATTCCAAATCTCTAACTTTTTAATGTTAAATAACTGTATTTGCCCAAGTAGATAAGTGGTATATCTAGAATCAGAAGATCTTTGGGAATAAAGTAGTTTTCAAAAGAGAGGCATGTCAGTACAAGCATAATTATTATATATTGAGTATAAAACGTCCTTTACTGTATCAGCCATATGCCACCAATAATACGACAAAGTAAAAAATGAAGAGCTCCGTCAGACAATGAAACAATAAAATGTTTTAGCTGCTGAGAATAGTAATATGTATATTTACACAACACCATGAACCCTGAGTATTTTCAAGGATAAATTTTCACGAAATTCTACTTAAATAATACAATGATCTCATAGAACATTCTTCTTAGGGAAAATAATATGAATTAACTAATATGAATATAATATAAATGTTTCGTGATTATCCATATATCATTCTTCATTGCATTAAAAGTAGCTGGGCTGATGTCACCAACTCTGCTTGAGACTTTTTTTGTTTGTTTAATATAGATTTCGTTTTTTTTCTATTTTGTGTGTGTGTTTTTGCCTTCCCAATACAGATTTTTGACATATAGGAACAATTGGGTCATTCACACACCTGTCCTGTCTGAGGATGGCTAGGAAATGATGTTGTTACATAGAGAAGGTCAAACTCTGCTTTGAAATGAAATAAATCTAGACAAGGATTCTGAAAACGCACCAAGTGAATTGCAAATTAAGGATTTTTTTCTATATGTCAACTTCAGAATCTTTTATCTTACTTTTCAAACAACAAAATTGTATTTGTATCTATGATATATGTGCTAGTCTTGAAGCACTGTTACCAATAGCCAAATAATACTGTCACCAGAAATTCAATCAAAACATTGAAATTTGTGTTGATGTCTACATGACATTTTCTTCTTAGGCGTAGTGTAGAATGTACTGGGCATATGAAAGATAGTAATCCTCTTTCTCTTTGACAAATATTTAATGAATTTGCAACAGCTGTAAGTGCAAGTGGCCTTAACTTTGAATTGAAATGTCAGATGTAGCTCCCAAACCTGAGTATATCTGTAAAGTCACTACATTAAAGAAATCAAAACCTTTAAAAAGTTACCTTAACATTTGTTAGAATAAGTATGAAGAATTAAAAGAATGGTTGCTAGTACAATAATGGTAATTCTATTGTAGTTTCCTGTTAACAATTATGTCAATAAAAGTTATACTTAAGCCATCCTTCATGTAAGGTATTAAATTAATAAATGAAAAAAATTAAGAAAAAATATTTAAAGTGAAAAATTCCTCATGTCATACATGAAAGAGGAGGAAGAAAAAAGAATGACAAAACTGGAATTAGGAAACAGAATAATGTTGCTACAAAAGTTGTATGTAAACAATAATTATGTCTTTATTTTTCTCTTATATATTTATGAATTTACTTATATGTCACATTTTATAACATTTTCATTTATCTCAATGGCAAGGAAAACGGTTTTAGGAAGTACCTTTGAACTATATCCAAAAGAATTACAAAAAAGTTTAGAGCACTTCTCTTACATAATTGACAGGCAAGGGACAAAGTGAGACATTATACTTAGAATCTGATGATTCTTAGAATCTGAATGCTATAAACGTGTTTAGGATCAATGCTAAGTCCTTTAGTGGCAAGATGGGGGGGGGGGAAGGAAATATACTTCAAAAATCAATATTAAATTTCAAGAACAGAATTGTGCCTCAATCAGACACCTGGAGTTGATGTCTTTTACAGCCAGAAAGAAAATATTATTTTATAGAAAAGATCATAATTTAGTATAGTCAGAAATAACTCAAGAGCAATTTGGTGTCTCCAGCATTCTTTTTGAAAACCCTGATTCCTAACTCTGCACTAACTGTGGTGCCCCCCACCGGGAAGCAAAAGATGAATGAGAATTTATTCGAGCAAACCCTATAGGGCATCTGTGTGGAATATTCCCACGTAGCTCTTGGAATATCAGTTTTCACTATTGCTAAACCAATAACATATGTTCTGGAAAACCCTGCGGGTTATCTTTGCAGAATATTGTGCATGTATTTCTCTGAATTTCAGTTTTTACCATTTTTGAAGTACAGTACAACTAGACTTTCGCTTTTCAAATTTATGAGACTAATAACACACTTCTTGTCGACGGATGCCCCCATCGTGTTCAGTTTTAGGCTGATCTTTCTCTCTAGCTTCCTTTCTCCAGAACGAGGATGCAATATTCTGTTGCTCTGCCTCACAGTGATTATTGCTGGGATTTGATACTTTTAAAAACAATTCCGACCTTTGTTCTGACATGCAATATCCGTTGCTTGAAGTCAGGTGAGTGATGGTCAGACGAATTCTTCAGGATCAGAAAAGCAAAACAAAGAAGTGATAATACAAAACTGGAAGATACATATTTTAACAGGGAAAGGGGGTGTGGGGAGATGCAAGTGGGTGGGAAGAGGGAAAGGAAGGAAAGATGGCTAGTTTTGAGGTAAATGGATCAGATACAAAATAGCTTTAGTTTTACCCCTTGCTGAGATAACAGTTGTCTCATAATTCTATCTAGTAACCTGTGTATTTCAAGCCTTCTATTCTAGAGACTGGGAACAGGAAGTACTCCTAGTCCTGGGTAAATTATCTTTTTACTTTTTAGGGCTTCTTGCACTTGCTTTTGGGTAATTAATTCTCATGTAGATGCAAATCAATATCACTCCAGTTGTTTGCAGAGATTGTCTTCGTAGTCCATCTTCACTATATAATTCCTTCTTCCCTTGCGTTCAGCTCTACAAATCATCACCGCCTTGGCTACTATGAAGTCCGTCTTCTGCTTTCTCAGTTCAAGCAGACTGCCATACTCTACTAAAGTTGTTGTTGTTTTTTTTTTCTTCTTCACCTTCTCCTCCTCTTCCTCCGTCTTCTCCTTCAGTGAACTGGAAACTCCAGGCAGTGAAGTCGGGCACTTGAAGGAAGGTCACATCTTGATTTCTTGTCATTTCCTTTGCTCTCTGCCTTGTTAACAATGCATGGGCATCGCTGTTTCACACAAATATAATTACCGAGTTTGCAAGTTGCTTAAAACACGGTAGTAAATCTATTCCTTATAACCTCATTTAGAGAAAATGTCTACAAAAGAATCTGCAGTCAAGGTAGTCTGTTCATAGAACTAAGAAACACTCTTTTATTCCTAGTAACGTTTTTTTTTTTTTCTGAAGACAAATGTAAGAATCGAGCAATGGCTTTTTGAATTTAGCACATTTACAATGAGCTCTCAAGATCTCACAGAATTTACACTAGGGTTCCTGATGATGAGTGAAAACAAAGGACCATCAAAATACAGCCCTCTGCAGGGGTGGATTATGTCCTGGAATTTCCAAAGACAACCGAAGAATTTCCAGTGACAGTACTCACAAAAGAAGAGTATATAACCTTCTTTTATTACTGAAACATGAAATTGTCGTGTTCAGTTTCACTACAGAGGTAAATCTTACACTTTGCCAAACATGTTTGCTTTACTTTCTAGAAACTGAGAGAAGCCAGTCATAGTTTCTCTGTGCTCACATCTTTAAAAGAGCAAATAATCTCTTGAACCTTAACCACTGATTATTATTTCTAATGTTTTCACAATTTGTCTTCACTTCCAACTTCCTTCAATATAAGAAAAATACTCACTCTCTATCAGTGTCAATGTTTATGAACTAGATATTTGAGGGAAGAAGCAATCCCTATTAGCCTATTAAAAAGAGCAAAGTATAATATGAATTATATATATATATATATATATATATATATATATATGAATTTAAAATAATAAAAGCATATAAAATGTTCTCAGGGAAAGAGAGAGGATGAAATAGAAGAAACATTTTAATTTCTCTACATTAACTCTCCCCAAGCTACAGTTTGGTAATAGCAATTATTATTTTTATTATGCAAAGTTATGTTTGAAGAGTTGGATTTTACAAGATTTTTAATGTATCTAATTGTACTCAAGAAGTGTATAAAGTTCATTCAGATCTTTGTGTCTATTTTTTAATACAATTTGATCATCAGATTTGGGGCTATGAGCAAAGCCAGTAAGGGAAATTTCAAGCGGAGTGATAAAAAAAATAGAGGAGTTTCACTTTTCTTGCCAGAAAATCCACTAGTGGGTCATTAAATACGAGTCTATAAACTGCTGAGATATACATGAGCCAGAATTTGTCCTCAGCTCATTGACAAATGATCAGCATCCTCTTTTTCTCAGGCAGTCCTTCCACTCCTACACGACAAGAACATTGCCCTGCGCCTTGGCTTCCAACGTCCCATTACTCACACACTCTACTGTGGTTCATCCTTCAAATCCATCACTAAGCCCCACATTCCACTCCTCACAAGACATGGACAGATTAGCAGGCAGATATGTGGGGACCAGAAGACCTTTCTGCCCTTCTCTTGGCTCATTAGTTATCCTAGATTGCTAGTTTTGGCCATCAGCACAGCTAGTTCTCTACTATAATCTAGACCCATAAATCATAAGGAAACCTGAATACCTTAGAATTTAAATGTCTCTTTGGTTTCCCATAGAACAGCAGACTGGATAAGAGCAAAGATAGATTAAACAGCTGGCTTCAGCAAGACCAACAGTATAATTACACAGATGAAATTTAAGCTCATATCATCCAATCTTAGGGGTAAATAAGGGTCACTGTACAATCAAACGTTTCATTATATGACATGCATTTATGTGACCAAGAATGTTCTCTAGAATTTATTATGTTACGTTTCTTTAAACTTGAATCAGGTGATACTATTTATTTAAATGATATTTTGCAAAATATTGAGATTTCTCACTTTCCTGGAATAAATGGCAGATTCATTGATGCCACCTGCATCTCCCTAATGATCATCTGCTACAACAGACACAACTGTGTGGCCTGCTCCATTTGCATTATTTTCTCTTACTTTCCAGCATGAAAGCTACGCTTCAGTTGACTTTTAATTCATCCATGGTCTATGTAATTACTGATGTCACTCGTCTGTCCCAGTAGTTTTTATTTTTGAGATTCTCATAATAGATATGGTATATTTCTCCGCTGCATACAATATTAATGATACAGGGAATTGGATCTTCCCCCATTTTATTGATATGTATAAACGCAAAATTTAAAGTTTACAATGAAGTTGAGCATGTTGTGCACCTATGTATCTTGTCAAGGTGACAAGGACTTTCCCGCTCTCCTTTTGTCCCTCCCCCGACCCACCTCTCTCCCTCCCCACCCCACCCCCCTGGTTCACTTTGCTTTTTGTTTTAAATTCCATGAGATAGTTGTGATCTGGGTCTCTCATATCAGAGAGACCATTCGATGTTTCACCTTCTGCTTCTGATTACTTATTTCTCTTTGGCCTTCCCGTTCCCATCAAGTGGCATTTCTACCTTCCTTGTTTATCATTTAGAGTACCACGAAGCCCTCACTCACCTGCACTTTCACTTGCACCTACATTTTATCAGTCAATAAATCCTTTCAGTTCTTTCAAATATCTCAAAACCCAACTACTTTTCACCACCTCCATCAGCCAGAGAAGCCTGTCTAAGATTACCATATCTTTAACCTGAAGTATGTACATAACTTGTGGTTGCTTTCCTGTTTATTTTTAGACTTCCTGGAGCCAAACATTATGGAACCACTGCTCTAAAAGCACCACCCTTTGAGTTGCACCATTACATGTTTCTCCACATACTGACTGAGCAACCATAAACATTCTAGCTCTTATTTCAAAGACCCTGCATATGCACACAGTTAAGTACATGTATATAGGGGGGAAAAGGATTATTTTTTTCAAATTTTCACAACGCTATAAGTGTTATCCACAACATCCTGAGGGGTGTGCCTTTTGCTTGAGAGAGTAGACCCCAGCAGCATGTACTTAAAGTCAGATGACTTAACTGCGGGGATGGCGGGAATTCTATTTTCAAAGCTCCCACCTTGCTTTGAGTTCCAGCTGTAGACTTTACGAGGACAGCTCATCCTTGTCCTGGCCTTCCTTCTCATACCTCCCCTGCTCTGAGCTCATCATCTAATGTTCTTCCTCTGGCTCATTCCTTTACATCCACCTGGACTCCTCCGTTTTGGTCGTGTTGTATACTAGTATTTCTAAGAAACTTGCAAAATAAGTGGTTTAGAGGATGAAAGTAACAATGAATATATCAGACTATATTGCAATATTTATGTTCAGATAAATTTTTTGGAAAGAAGAAGAGGGTTTTTTTTTTTGGTAGGTTAAGACAGGTCAGCAATGTGTAGAGAGGTAAACTTAAAACACAGCTGAGGCTTTGCAGGTGATCATGATGACATGCAGGAAGTGCACAGAGGTGGTATACTCCAAGTATTGATCATATGGAGAGACAGTGCATCTAATTCGGACAGTGAGTCAGGAGAGAAAACGATGTTCTGTGAGATGGTGGTAGGGTCAACGAGCGAGAAGTCCTGGAGCCAGCCAAGGACTATTTCAGGAAGGTGATGAGGAATAGAAAGAAGGAAGTAACCTGTGCTTGAAATGAAAATTTGGATGGCTGGCAACGAGACTGACGACAAACCCAGACACTTGGTGTCTGATATGAGTCGTGGATGAGGAACAGGTCAGTCGGGACGCAGAAGGGATCGTCTAGGTGGGCGGTAAAGCTGGTAAGAAAGAACAATTACTTTAAAGATGGTAAGCCAGTAGTAAATTCTGTAGTCAATGAGGGAAAGAACGAGAAGGATGAAGATAAAAATCAAACATAAGGGACCTTCTGACATCATCGGATGTATGCACCTAGAGGCGGCCGGCGGTCTGACGCAGCAATGCAGAGCGAGGAAAGGCATCGTCTCTCGGGCTGGTGGGAAGGGAAGCGTGGACGACAGACAGACGTGTCCACAGGAAAAGCATTGTCCTTGGGTTTCAGAAATACGAATCCAAATGAAGTTCCCTTGAATTACTTAAAATGCAATAAAACTATCGTACTTTTTTTAAAAAAAATTAGATTCATGAAGCATGTTCTTTAATGAATATTATGTTTCGGTTTGAAACATATGTGTGTATATATGTTTATAGATTGAATGTAGTCTACTAAACATCACAGAATGAAAATTTGTAAGTGGGATGATTTCAAATAAATTAAAAATATGGAACACATAAGAACATGTGCAAATTTCAATGGTAACATATCGATTTTAAGTCTGGTAAAAACCACAGAACTACATGTTACTTGATTCAGTTTTCCTAAAATCCTTAATAATCTGTTAAACTCTAAAAAAGGTACCTCAAATGTAGGATAGTTAGCCTCCTATCTCCACCCTAAATAAATCAATCTTTTTATCACCCACTACCTTGCCATTTAAATGCTTTCTCTTTTATAGGCAAAGTTGTCTGACATCTCAATACTCCTTTCAGGCTAGGACCTTTGCAGAGCTACTCCTGACCCCTGGAAAGCTATTCCTCCAATCCCCACATGGTTTTTTATGACTCAAACCTCAGTTTTAGTGTGATCTTACTAAGTTCAATTTTTTGACTACTCAAATACAGTGAGTTCCTATTTCTTCATTCACTTATGAAAGTACCCTAACACAACTTCTAATATTTCTAATTTCATGTTTATTTACTTATTGCCTGGCAAAATGAATTATCATCATTTTATAGTATCTGTACATGCTACATTTTTATTGATATTTGGTAAATTAAGAATTAAACTGTGAGTATTGGCTTGAAATTGTATAAAATGTGTTCTTGTCCAATCACACTATTCCTTATTCAATCTGTTTTCTAAATCATTTCTGTGTGTAGTGTCCTAGTAAATGGTAGGAGGAAAAGAGAAGAAAAATTTGAGTAAAGGTAGTTTGATATTTTATGAATGAGGTCTTATAAATCTAAGTTATATTACTAATATACAAGTCAAAAGTAGCAAGCAGAAAGAATCTGTGATTAAATATAAAATGGTCTGATTTTTAGTACACAATATGTCAACAAAATTTATCATCAAATTTGCTTTTAAAATTGCAAAACAAAATCCTTACATGCTCGAAGTTTGAGGCACTTATGACACCATAATCATCATATTGTGAATTGTGTTTTGAGAAGGTAAAACAACACAAATATTAAAATATTAGTACTGAGTTAATAAAAGAATACATGGAAAAACTACTATTTTGTGAACTATATATTTTTTCAACACCGAGATCAAAGTATCAATAATTTCTAGAAAATACTTTTACAACTACACCTTACATGTTTCACATCAGAGTTATCCAACCAATTGTGCATGTTGTCCTTGCATATATTTTATTAATTTATTTCTGTTCTATGGAATATAATAAAATTCTTCATAATTTTGGGAGGCTGAGGCAAAAAGATTACAAGTTCAAGCCCAGCCTGGGCAAATTAGCAAGTCCTATCTCAAAACAAAAATGCTTTTAAATGTACTTGGAATGTTGCTCTGTGTGCGAACACCACAAAAATTGTGTGTGTGTGTGTGTGTGTGTGTGTGTGTGTGTTGTCTGTGCGTGCAAGTGTGCACATGCATTCAAGTTCTACATAACCATGGACACATTTCTCATTCATTTGAGTTTTTTGTACCTATGCTACCTATGTTAGTAGTCAAATTCCACAGTCTTGCCTTGTGTAAAAAGAACCACCTCGTTCTTTTTCTAAGCATCTTTATTCTGTGCTCTTTATTCTGCATAAACTTCAAGATTATATGATTGAATTTCATAAACAATTGTTTTTTAAGGGTTTTCTGGATTAATAGGACACTGATTGGATTAGGGCCAGTCAGTAGTTCACATGATTGTCTTTCTGTCCATGTGCATAGCATGCATCGAGTGGTGTTTCTAGATAAAATTTATAATAGTTTCTGTGTGTTATACTTTTGATTTGTTTTTAGATGCCTGACATTTTGTTATGTACTTTTAGTGGATACATATAAACCATGTATACAGTACCACATATAACTTATACCGGATATTGTGTGACATTCTGACTCAGGAATTCATGTGTCATATCCAAATCAGGGTAAAATATTTATTCAAAGAACATTTATTTATGGTGAAAATATTCCAATTCTTCTAGATTTTTAAAACATATGTACAGTACATGGCTAATATTTGTAGTCACCGCACAGTACAGATTAAACACCATAACTTCCATTATTTATCTAACGAAAAATTAGTATCCACTGGTCAACTGTCCCATCCATCCCTCCACTCCAGTTTCCCGAGCCCTTGGTTACCGCCATTCTATTTTCAAATTATATGCGGTCTGCATTTTCAGATTCGACATCTGAATGGGATCTTGCTGTGCCTCAGTCGTTACACGTCATACGATCACCTCCACTTCCGTCCATATTCCTGCTAATGACTGTGTTTTGCTGGTGTTTGACACATTGTATTCTACTGTATATGTATATAATTTTTTCCTGTGCCCATCTGTTGAGAGACATTTAGTTCACTTCTTAGCTTTGCAGAAAGTGCTACAACAATCATGAGAGTATATATGTCTCATGATT
Organism: Ctenodactylus gundi; assembly: GCA_004027205.1. Taxonomy (NCBI): domain Eukaryota; kingdom Metazoa; phylum Chordata; class Mammalia; order Rodentia; family Ctenodactylidae; genus Ctenodactylus; species Ctenodactylus gundi. Next base: position 413,599 of record PVKB01000807.1, read on the forward strand.
TCGCTTCATTTGGATATGTACCATGAGTGGGGTTCTCTGTCAGACGTTGGCTATAATCTTAATTACCTGAGCAACTTCCATAGTGTGGTCCACAATGGCTGTACTAATTTACATTCACATCAAGAATATAATACGTAAGTGTTCCTTTTCCTTCTCATTCTAATAAGCATTTATTATCACTAGTCTTTTTTCATAACCATTCTAACGGAGAGTGATCACATGCCACTGTGGTTTTTGCTTGCTTTTCCTTGTTTGCTGAGCAAAGGTGTTCAGGGTTTGATTTTGTTTTGTTCTGTTTTCCTTCGTTTACCTGTGGGCTAGGTATATGAATGCCTCCCAAAAGTGTCTTTGTAGAGCTAATGCTTATTTTCAACTGGATTGTGATTTTTATTGAGTTTCTTATATGTCATGGTTTTTAACCTCGCCACATGTATTGTTTCAAATATTTATTCCGTTCCACAGGTTATCATTGTTTCTGTTCACTGTTTCCTTTGCTGTGTGGAAAAACTCTTAGTTAGATATAATACAACTTGTCTATATTTACTTTTGTTTCTTGTAAATTTAGGAGTCTTTTCCAAAAACCCCTTGCCAATTTTGATGCCTTGAAGAATCCATCATGTGTTCTCTTTATAGCTTCACAGTTAAAGGACTTATGTTTAGGTTTTTAATTCACTTTGATTTTTTTAAAATGTGAGACAAATAGTTGCATTCTTCTGCTGTGGATTTCTAAGTTTCTTAGCATTTTTTGAAGATGCTGCTTTTCCCCAGAGCTTCTGCTTAGCATCTTTATCAAGAAACTCTTTCTGCTAGATATGTTCCTTTACGTTTAGACTTTATTGGTGTTGTTTCATCGGTCTCTGTGTGCGTTTTTATACCAATATCATGTTATTTGTATTATCCTAGCTTTAAAAAACATTTTGAAGTCAAGTATCACCATACCTCCAGCTTTGTTCTCTTTGTTCAATGCTTCCTGTCTGTTCTGAAATTTTTATTATGAAATATCAATTTTACAAAGATTCATCCTATTTTCTTAAAGACTGCCACAATCCGAGACAGATTATATTATATTATAAATCAAGATTGCATTGTGTAGTATGGGTATTTTAGCAACAATAATATTTTTTGCAATGTCAATTTTTTCTAGTCTATGAAGTAGAATTTCTAGCAGCTTTTTGGTATATCTCTGTATTATTTTCAACCTGTTAAAAAACAATTTCCAGTTTTTGTTTGTCTGTTTGTTTTTTTGAGATGGTCTCACTCTGTAGCCCAAGCTGGTCACTGTGGAACCCAGGTTGTCCTTAGACTCATGGCAATCCTCCTGCCTCAGGCATGCACCACCATGCCTGGTTTATGTGGTGCTGGGGAATTGAATTAGGGTACTTAGTGCTTCCAGCAAGTGCTTTAACTGCTGAGCCATTCCTGGAGCCCTCCAAGTTTTTATTATACAGACACTTTACTTTTTTGTTAATTTTTTCTAGACCTTTCTCTTTGGCTGTTGTAATTGGGATTTCTTTCTTATATACCATATCACATCATTGGTTGCTTGCATACTATTAGCACTACTCTGTGTTAGATGTTTATTATCTTTGAACTTTGCTGACTGTGTTTAGCATTTGCAATCTTTTATGGTGGTTTCTTTGCACTTTTTTTATTATCTAAGATTGTGCCATCTGCAAATAGCAACAATTTAACTTCCTCATTTCCGATTTGGGTGGTCTTTCTTTCTCTTATGTAGTTGACTTGGCCATGCTAAATAAAAGTGAGCATTTCATTTGTTCCAGATATTAGAGAAATAAAAGCCTTATTATTTTCCCTCTTAGAATGGCATTTGAATTGGCTTATCATATTTTTGTTGTTTCATAATTTTTCTTTGAGTTTTTAATCACAAACAACATTAAATTTTGTCAAATGACTTCTCTGCATCTATTGTGTTGACTGTGTGATTTCACACCTTTTTGATGTGTTACATCAAAGGCAGGGATTGGCTTGTGTTGAACTACCTTGAATCCTGGAGGTGAATTCCATTTAATCATGGTGAATTATCTTTTAAAGTGGCATTCGACATGGCCTGCTAGTATTTGTTAAAAATTTTGCATCAATGTCAATCATAATCTTGGCCTACAGATTGTGTTTTGTCTGGTTCTGGAGCCATGGTAAGGCTGACATTACAGGATGGATCTGGAAGAATTATTTCTGAGTCAATATTTTAAAATAGGTTAGGAAAAATCGTTATTAATTATTTAAATATCTAATAGAAATGAACAGTGCAGTCACAGTCTGTCATTCTGCTCTAGGGTAAGGGACAGAACCAAGAACATTCACCTGATCTTTGAAAAAGAGGACAAAAAAAAAAAGACAGCCTCTTTAACAAATGGTACCGAGAACTGTCCTCCATATGGAGAAGAATTAATCTAGGTGTACATCTTCATTCTTTACTAAAATCAAATGAAATGTGATGAAGCAGAGATACGGAATCCGTTGTAACATAAAATGGCCAAAATACCTGATGACCTAAACAAAGGCCAAATCTTTCTACCAGAATGTCTATCGCCTAAGTGATAATATCAAAATAAAAATGTGGAATTGTATCAAAGTAAAACCCTTCTGCATAGCAAAGGAAACAACAGAGTGAAGAGAATGCCTATGGAATGCATTTTGCCAGAGACTTCTCAGACAGAACTAATATTTAGCATATACAAAGAACTACATATAAAATAGACTTCAAAAATGAAAGATCAATCAAAGATGGGCAATTGAAATGAACAGACCCTTCTCTCAGAAGAACTGAAAGTCAATAAATACACACAAAAAATGTTCCGCTGTGTTAGGCACTACAGAAATCCAAATTAAAACAACATTGAAATTCCATTTTACTCAAGTGACACTCTTGATTATTATTAAGATTTCAAAAAAAATGCTGGTTAGGTTGAATGAAAATAAGAATCGTTCTACATCGTTGGTAGAACTATACACTGGTACAATCATTATAGGTATCAATATGAAAATTTTTCATAGAACTATACACTAGTACAACCATAGGTATGAATATGGAAATCTTTCAGACCTCAGAGTAGATATTCCATCTGAAGCAGCTCTATCTTTGCTGAATATTATTTCTAGAGTTAGGACGTCATATACAGAGTCAGGACACTCACAAAGCTGCAATTATGGCAACATAATTCAAGACAGTTAAATCCTGGAAGCAGACAATATGTCCACCGATACATACATGGATGAATGTGTTATATATTCACAATGGAGTACTAGTCTGTCCTTAAGAAAGGACAAATAAATTTGAGACACATACAGAAAATGCTTAGCTAAATCAGTCAGACACAGCAGGCTAAGTGTTACATAGTTTCTATGTGAATACACGAGAAACTGCAAGTATAAATAAGTGAAAGAGCAAAAAAAGCATCATGGTAGGAAATAGAGAGCGATAGTTTTTGGAAAAGCGAAGAGAATGTGGCGGAAAGGAGAGGCAGGAGTCTAGGAAGAGAAAAAGAACATAAAATGATTAAGATGTGATATGTATGCACACCAATTCTCCAAGGGGAATGTAATTATTGTGGCTTATAAGTACATACTAAAAGTCAAGAACTTGGGGGGCAGGGGGGAAGAGACCTTTTATAGGTAATTCAATCTCATTTCTTACATTCACCTGTTCAAGTTTTTCATTTCTTCAGGATTCAATTCCTGAAATTTATCTGTTTCTCTAGGTTATTAAATTTGTAGGTGTTTTTCAGTTCATAATAATCTCTAAAGACACTCTGTGTTTGTCATGTCAAATATAATCTAATTTAGCTAACGATTTGTCAAGTTTGCAGTTTCAAAGTACTAGGTCTTCATTGATGTTTCTAGTTCTTATTTACTTTTGCACTGACCTTTGCTATTTATTTATTTCTACTAATTTGGTTTGTGATTCATTCTTATTCTAGTTCTCTAAGATGTAATGATAGGTTGTTAAACTTTCTTCTTACTACATTTTTGCTATTTTCATTTCTCGTTTCAATAATTTTCTATTTTATCCTTATTATTTCCTTGGCCACTAGTAGTTCAAGCATAATTTGTTTTATTTTTATGTATCTATATATTTCCAAAGCTTTTCTTGTTATTTAATTCTAGTTTTATTGTGATTTAATGAGAAATAGTAGCTGATGTGATCTCAATATCTTTAAATTTGTTGAGACTCGCTATGCTACCTGTCCTATAATGTGCCCTAGAGAATGTTCCATGTACTCTTGAGGAGAACGAGTACCCCTCGTCTTAATTACTGGATAGTGTCCTGTGGGTGCTGGCGAGGTCTGCTGAGCTGAGAGTGCAGTTTAAAGTACATGGCAGATGCCTGGTTGGCATCTACCTTTCCGTTTAGGCTTATTAACATTTGCCTTTTATATTTGGTGTTCTGACATTGAATGTGTACAAAAATGATTTGTTATTTTCTTTCACTCAATTGGTCCTTCTATCATCACATGATTCTCTTTATATCTTTTCACTCGTTTTGATTTAAAGACTTTTTCCTAGGTACAGGTATTTTGGTATTGAACCAAATTTGCCGTTGTTCTACAGGACGGTCGTTAAAACCGTTATATATGAGCACTTTGGTCAGGATTCATGCAGAATTGGAATCCATACTCAGAGATGTTTCGCCAACAAAACAGCTCACAAAGTCAGACGTTCACCTATCAGTTTCCTGGGAGAAGGAATAAAGGCTCCTCTTCCTGGATCTTAAACATCCCCCGTTCTTGAGTTTCAGCGTAGGGTGGGCGGAAACTATTAGAAATGATTCCTCCACAATGCATTATCTGGTATCACCCAAAACACAAGCATCTACCACTTTCTCAAAGCAATGAAAAAGGATAAGAAAGAAAAGCAGAATGTCAATATTAGCGTTCCACTTTATTCCTCAGAGGGGCGACTAATTCCTTCATATCACAAAACAAAATTGCCCACTCAAAAAACTTATTTTTACATTTCAATAGTAGCTTATGTTACTATGTTGTTTAGAAAATTAACATTCACTTAAAAGGTCTACGTAAGAATGAATATTTATTCATTGTTTTATGAAAAGAACATTATTAGTACAAAGAGAGACCCCCATCTCAAAAAAGAACATTCTCGAGTGGATGCACGTGACTGAAGGTATTTAAATTAACCAAGATGGTTATGATGTCTCTGGGCAATATCATCTTATGAAATAATGTTGTGCTTGTGACCCTTCATTGACTGAAACCTCTTTATGGGATGTTTATTTGTAATTACAAATTAACTTCAATAATGCAATATGAAATGTACTTTTCTAAAGGAAGTATGTTGGACATTTAAAATTATTTTATTATATCCTATGTGAACTATTTGCTTAATTTTATAAGAACACACTTACTCAACTTTAACTTTTAGAAAGTACTTTTTTTTTAGCCTTGAAAACTGAGATGGGTCTCATTGGTGTTTTCATCTTTGTCTCATACAAGAATGGATGGTAGGCGTAGAGAAAATAAGAATGAATAATAATACATTCTCACTATTTATGTTATGAAATCAAATATATTAATTTTAAGTAGAAAAATTTGGGGCAAAATGAAAAGTCATACCGTATTTTATTTAGATAGGTTAATAATGGAGATTATATTGATAAATTCAAATTTAGAAATAGATTTTATAACCATGATCAACATTTGGCTGAAATGCGATGGCATTCAGAATAAATTATTGGAATTTTGCTATTTAAAAATCATACTAATCTAAGACCATGTGAAAAATAGAAGGTGTTGTTATAAATCAAACCATCAAAATGGGTTGTGTGTCTACTGGCCCAAAGCGCTAAAATATAAGAATACATGAAATGAAATAAGTAGCTTTGAGAACAATAAAGGATTAATATAGTCTGAATTTACTTCAGCTCCATTTCAGAAGAAGAAAAATAAATAAATATTAGCACCCCCCACAAAATCAAGTTGAAAGCAGAGTACTCTTCTTAATAAAACAGGGCAACTGGACTTCAATTGGTATTCTAAATCCATCGCTAATTAGCAATTCCTTGCTCTCCTGGGCTTCCGGGACGGAGCCAAAGACATATTGATCTGATTGTGAAGTATCGTTTTGCAGTAAGTGTCTAAGTGGCGTTGCAACATCCAGTACTCTGTGATTGCTAGAAAGTAAAAACACTACTAGATCTATCTTATTTGTATTAAATAAAATAAATCAGAATCCCTTGACAAATGAAACAGAAAAGACATTGAAAGCTTCACATACATTACTGATTTATGTATTATCTATTTAAAGAATTTCAATTCAAGCATGAAATATATAAATGTATTATTGAAAGAGGGACAAAATGTTGCATTGTGGTGAGAAATAATACTTGATAAGATTTGAATATTTTTAATTTTATTGAGACTTGCTTTGTTAGCTATTATATAACGTGCCCTAGAAAATATTCCATGCACTCTAGAGAGGAAAGTGCATTTATCTTCTAAATGGATAAAATGTTCTTTGACATGAGGAGGTAATAAAATTATAAATGTATGTAAGTAAAGTTCAAGGAAAATGTGGGTATGAATATGATAATACCTATAGATTTAATCAATCTATAGAAAAAGATTGAATACTAAAGCCGGAGTAGTGGAAAGTAATGAGGTGCTCTTTCATTTATTAGGAACTTATAAATTAACATGCTTTAATTTTTATTAAAATGTTATATTATTTTTTATTAAAACATTTTATTATTTTTTATTAAAATGTTCTCTTTTTATGGAGTGAGTTGGCAATGTCTTTGCCCATTTAGGCTGACATAATTTATAAACAGCAGAAATGTATTACACATAGATCTGGATGCAGAGAAGTTCAAGATCAAGCTATCAACAGATCTGATGTCTGGTGGCGAACTGGTCTCTATTAGTGGTACCTACCAGGCATTCAATGGGCTCTTACAATGTTCCAGGAAAGCATAGATCTTGTAATGACTAATTTCTAGAAATCGATATTTGATTAGGTAGGGTTAAAAATATCTGCTTAAAAGGTGTAGGATAAAAATTTAAAATTGGAGTGCAGAACAGCGGATACCACTGACTAATATAAGTAACTGACAGTTCAAAGCCGAGCAAGAATCTGTGAGGATAAGAGGTTGTACATGATTTGAGACCATAATTATTAAAGAGAGTGAGAGATTCTAAAAAGTGTCAGTGAGGGGCTGTAATTGATTCTGGAAATGGAGGAAGTATAACAGGAGGTGAGGTCAGAGAACTGGGAAGATGAATTATCATTTGATCATCAGGACTCAGAATGGAAATTTAGGATAACATCAAAAGTCTTACATTTCCTACATAAGCAAATGGTATTTTTTCCTGCAATCTTCCCCTCATGTCAAATTATTAAAACTATCGTCCTTGTATTTCACATTCTGTGTAAATTTTAAATGTTTACAGATTATACTAAAATAACCCCTTGCTAATTCATTACAATAAATGGTTTGGGACAGAAGTTATTTGTTGAAAACTTCATGTAGTTTTAATCAGCAAAATTTTATTTTTATACAACTTGAATTTTCTATAACATTGATTTTTCAAATGTTATAAAAAGTAGTTCTTTGAATGTATCTTCAGTATTAAGCAACCAGGATATTTTTGAAGAAAATCTGTAAACATATTTTTACTATAAACAAGTCCTTAAAGTTACTTAAACCATCCCCTTAAAATTAACTGTACAAATAGTTTCTGTTTATCTTTTGATTTAATCCAAGGTCTATAATATTTGAAAAACTCTATGTCTTTCATAAATCTCTTATCAAAAGTTTAGAAGCTGATATTTACCAATGTGCTTTTAGAGATTTCCTTAGTACAAATATAATGAGAGTATAAATTTATTGCCTCCATAAACGTTTGTTTAAAAATAATTTATTGTGAAATATCATAGCAAAGCCTTTGAAAGTCTTTTTGAGGGAAGAAAAATTTACGTAAATTAATGATGCTTATAATTGGGCATTTTAACTAAACATTATTTGAGTTAATCTTTTCTTGAGAAATATGTAATCTAAAATGTTTGAAACTGAAAGAAAATGAAGTATTCGTTTAGTAATCTTGCTGTCAATGATTATTTAAAATATGTCTAATATTAAAGCATCTAAAATATAACTAAGTTGGAATAGTACAAACATTTAGTTTTGAAAACCACTTGCTAAAGTAAAGAAACATTTGTTGATTTAGTGTTTTATGATATAATGACATCCATCAGATAAAATTTTTATTATACCTGCTGTCTTATGTCTATTATTAGGGCATTAATTCCTAATAATAGAAAACAAGCAATATATCTTCTGGTTACCTTTTTACTCATCAAAATCCAACTGGATGTCTAAACTGGGATCACTGATCAAATATTTAGTCTTTTAAAAATACATAACTATGCTCATTGTTGTCAAAATAGACATGCAATGCATTTTATATTTTACATGTTTATAATCTCAAATTCAGTGCCCTCCTCATAAAATATTATGAGAAAGTTTCAATTTTTAAATTTTTTAAATACCAGAAAAGAACAAGTATATTTTCTTTTTATAACTGTCTCGAATGGTATTTAACATTTTAGCTTATCCAGCTTTCATAAATTGGGAATTGATACTTCAGGATTGATTTGCATTCACTTGTTCAGTGTTCAGTTTTGAAGTAGATTGTGAACATTATCAATGAGTCAATGGCTTCTCCTTGAATCTGCACTTGTTTATACCCTCTGAAATCATCACTACTCCATTTATAATGAACATTCTGTAAACTATGGCCTAGCACAAAGAAAAGTATTTTCTTCTTGATGGTACATTTGTCATTAGCATCATAAATCTATCTCAATCATTACAAATATGCAGTTATTATTTTAAAATACATCTATTCTTGATTAAAAATATATTTTACCTTAAATTAAATTGATACAAATAAGACTATTCTATCTGCCATTTATTGCCTTCTGAGAAGGTATGGGGTACAGAAACACGTAATTGTATGAAAATTAATTTTAAAATTGCACATTTGCAGTAACTTTGAAAAAATTTTAGGTTACATATACTCCACCATTCTCTTTTTTCATCCATGTTATCAACGATTTTCTTTTTTTCTTTTTTTGTATATGAGATCAGTGATTCTTAAGCAAACCTCAACGTGCAAATCATTGGCTAATTGACTAGTTATAATTCAGAAAGCTCCTTCCTTAATGGAAAGGTAAAATAAATATAGTAGAATCTCAGTCAATGTTACAAAAAGATAGTTCTTTAAGTGAAGTAATATGAGTCCATCTTACACAAAGCTTATAATATCTTCTAAGTTACATAATTGATTCCTCAAACACACAAGGCACTCTTATCTGAATATGTCAACCAAATAGTTAAAAGTATAAAATTATTCTCCAAACTTAACATATTATACCATAATAAAAGCACTTTGCCTCAAAGATCTATTTTTGTCACTAGCAAAACAAAAATGAAGAAACAGTGGAGACAAAGAATTCAAAACTTAAATGTCATTGAGCACATATAAACACATATGCACGAATACACACACACACACACACACACACACACACACATACGTATTCTCTTCTAGAATCTGTTCATTGTTATTATTATTGGTGTTATTGGTAGCAGTTTTAGGGTCCCAGTAAAAACCAAAGGATAGCTTCTGAATTCCCTCTACAGGACTGGTCCCCAACACTGCATACCACTCCTATGATTAATATCTCTTGCCAAGTGTTACTACACTCATTACAATTCATGAGCCAACACTGGTACACCATAGTCATGGGAAATCCATGCTGTCATTAGAATCGTACTTGACTTTGAACATAACTTGACAAATGTAATGACATGTCCTACCTTTCAGTATCACACAGAGTAGCTTCACTGCCCTAATACTCATCTTTTCTTGACCTTTCCTCCCTCCTTCCTAATGAATCCCTGGCAAGTATCAATTTTTTCAACAGTTACCACAACTTTGCCTCCATTGGAATACCAGAGATGGAATTACACAGTAGAGAACCCTTTAAAATTGGCTAACTTCCTTTAGAAACATGCATTGAATGTACCTCCATGTCATTTCATGAATTCGTAGCTACTTAATTCCCAGTCCTGAGTGATATTCTATTACCTGGATTTATCACTGTTTAACCCTTAGCACACTGTAGAGCAATTTGCCTGCTTCAGGTTTTATCAGTTTTGGGTAAAGTCATGCCAAAAACATCTATGTGCTAATTTTTAGATGAGTATACATTTTCAATCCATTTGGTATTATAATTGCTGGAATATATGGTACGATTATATTAATTTCATAAGAAACTATCAAACAGCTTTCAAAGCAGCTGTCTGATTTTTTATGCCCAGGAGCAATGAGCGAGTACTTGTGGTGGTCTGCACGAGATCCTCATCATTGTGTGATATTACCAGTTGTGGCAGTGTTGGGGATTGGGGCCTTTCAACAGTATCAGTGATACGTCATTGTTGCTTTAATTTGTGTTCTCCTAATAATAATAAAAAAGTGCAGATGTTTCACATATGAATTTGGCACCCATATATCTTCTTTGATTCTTTGATGAGGTACCTGCTAAAATCTTTGATTCAGTTTATATAGACCTGGTTTTCTTATTTTGAGTTTTAAGAGCTCTTCTTCCACTTAGAATAACAGTTCTTTATCGGACATGTGTTCTGCAAGCACTTTATCACAATCCACGTCTCCTCTTCATCTGTTGTACTTTTTTTAATTCATTAGCCCTAAAATTCTTGCCCATTTTATGCCTTGTAGCCTGGCTCCAGTACCCAAATCTCAAGAACCTTGAGCCTTGAATTTCTTGGCCCTGTTAGGAACTTCTCTGTTTGGGCTTTGCTGTAACCAGGACCTCTGCCTTGAACTTGTCTATGAGACCACATTTATAAATTACAGAGCACAAGGTTGGCCACTTCTATGTTTCACTTCAGTCTGGTGTTCATGGTGCAGGTAATACCTTGTTTCTCACTCTTTATTTCCATATAAATGTATGTATACAATATCTAATGATTACATCAAACTTAAGCATTTTATGCACACACACATTTGTCATGTCAACATTCCAATTTTTTTTCCTTCACCCTGTTTGGCCCTCCTGCACCCTTAGAATCCTCCAGGAATCCCACTATCATACCTGTTTGGTTCTACAAAATGGCTGTATTCTGGGTTTCTTATATTAGAGAAATCATGCACTATTTAAAAACCTTCTGCTTTTGACTCACTTCACTAATACACTAAGATTATGGTCTCAAGTTGTGTTCATTTACCTACAAAGGCCTCAAATCTAACTGTCTTCATGGAAGAGTAATATACACACACACACACACATATATGTGTGTGTGTGTGTGTGTGTGTGTGTGTGTGTGTGTGTGTGTGTAACATATTCCACATTTGAGCTATTGTTAGTTGTGCTTCTACAAATGAAGGCCATCTATCAACTATTTCTTTCACTGGTGAAATATTTAAGAATTCATTAATATGCCCAAAGTCATCTAGATTTCCTTTCACACGTTCTGGGTTGTTATTAGTTTTGACCTTACATTTAGGTTTATGATCTCTTTGGGTTCAATTTTTGTGAAAGGTATTATGCCTGTCTCTAGTGGGTTTTTTTTTTTAATTTTCTTCTATTTTTTTTTACCTTGATAATTTGTATGTGAATGTCCAGTTACTCTGGGGTCATGTGTTGAGGACTATTTTTGTTTATTGTATTGTTTTTGCTGTTTTGTGAAATACAAATTCTTTATTCCTGGCTGTCTGTTTCTCACCTTGCTGAACCATCCTAATATTTTTTTCTTGATTTAATAGGACCATACTCTATTATCATACTTGATACTTAAGTCTTGATGATTATTTTTCTTTTCTTTTCTTTTTCTTTTCTTTCCTTTTCTTCTTGTTACTGGGGAACAAGCCCAGAGTATTTACAATGAACTATATCCTTGGCCCATTTTATTTCTTATTTTGAGTTGAGGACTTGCTAAATCGCCAATGTGCGCGCGCTGGGGTCAAATTTGTAATCCTGCTGTCCAGCTTCCCAGAGTGCTGGGATTACAGCTGGTGCCACTGGGCTTGCTCCGACATTTTTTTTTCCTCTTTGAATTTGATTATTTTAGGCCGGTTGTCTCTCCATATAAACTTGAGATTCCTCCTGACAGTATCTATGAAATGATTTTTCCTATAATTTGGATTAGGATTATATTGATTCTGTAGACCCAGTTGGAAAGAATGGGCATATTCAGATTAAAAAGTCTTCTAATCAATGAACAGACACTCTCTCCCTATTTAACTCTTTGATTTCTTCTATCTGAGTTTTGTTTCCTTCACGTATATCTTACACTTCCTTGGTTTAATTTTGGGGTGCTAATGTAATTTAGTTTTATGTTTCAAATTTTCATTTAATGTGGGTATATTAAAACTGGCTTTTTCATATTAACTGCATATTCTACAAGCTTATATCTTAATATACCTGCTTAATAGTTCTTGGAAATAATATTTGACAATTTCTTATTTCTAAAAAGATGGATGTAATACCCATGGCAAAAAGAACTCTTGCAAACAGGTTTTTAGGAAATGCTTGATAAAGTGTCAGGGAAGGAGAGTTTTGTAGGACCTGTTACTGTAGGTCTCAGTCTTTTGGTAAGTCTGTTCCTCTAGACTATGAATTTACAAGTCTTTCTTAATAAACCTAACTACATGGGTGGGATGGCCAGAGAGAGCTGAAGATGGGTACTTCTCTTCTCCCAAGTGAAAAACTTCAGTAAGATTAGGTTATGTATTTCTCACGATGAACATGGAAAGACAGAAATTACTGAGACTGAAAATTTTCTTACCAGCCGTTAGGTTCTGATAAAACACCAGTAAAATGGACCCTGGTTGAATAGTTTGTCCTGAGAGCAAATATTATTAAAGACAGAATGCTCCTGTAATTTCTAAGTGTTTTCCTTTGCCTCCTCAAATGTGTTTGTGACTTTCTTGTATTTGGGATACAATACACAAACATTCACAACTTGAGAGAAGAAAGGTTTATTTTAGATTGTTTTTCAGAAGTCCCAAACTTTTCATGGGCAGATGGCAATGGGCATGAGGTGGGAGAGTCTTGGAAAGAAAAGTCGCTCAGAACATCACAAGAGGCGGGGGAGAAGCTGGTGCAAGAACATGTATTTCCAAAGCCGTCAGTAACCACGCCCCCACCAACCCGGGCCTACTTCCCAAGATCAGAGGAAATCTGTCAACTAATCCACCATGTCCAATCAACTCCTACAGTCCAACCCCCTTTCAAACACAGAGGATAATGCAAGACATTCTAGACCTAAATGGTAACATTTTTCTGAAATGATAAAAGGGATTTTCCTTGATATCTTTTGTGAGAACCTGATCAAGTTCCAGGAAATGATTTTCATAAAGCTGTGGAGGACCCGTGTATAACTAGGTACTACTGACAGGGTTAGTTCTTAGACATGTCTGCTCTGAGCCTCCAGCATTTTACCAATTCCAGTGGAGTTCTTTTCTCCAGTTTGGTTCCTGCAGTGCATGGGTCAGTGTCTGCTCCTGTACATCATGGGAGTGTGTTCACCTGTCTTTCTCTTCAGCCTAAAGCATTTCCAGAAAGAAAGTGCATTCTTCAACTTCCTTTCCTTTTCATTAAGGCTGACTCTATACAAATAATTGATCATTCAGCTGAAGGGAAGATAATTATAAGGAGCAATTTTTTGGTCAATGAAATTCTGTTGTTTCTTCTATTTCATGTTATGCTTCCAAATTAAATTGAAATATTTATAGATAGTTGAAAACTGTTCTCAATTATCTGTATTGATAAATACAATAATATTCCTTCCTATCTGATTATTTACCTTTCACATCATTCCTATTAAATATGTGTTTACATAGTTCTAGTTCTAGAATTGAGAATATTAAGAATTGAAGCAGTTTATAAATGAATTATCCAGATATGCCTTCATTAAATAAATGTGAGGCGGGTCCCAGATGCTATGACTTTAAATCTCTTACAGTTAATATTATTTTCTGTCAAACAACTGTTGTTTCATTGCTAAAAGCCTCTTAGCAAGGAAAAAATGGAGACCTGAATGACAGTATAGAAGTTATCAAACTGATAACCTTAGTTTGCTTAAGCTGGTCTCATTAAAACTTATTTTATTTCAAATGGCTGATGCATCATTCAAATATATCCTCTTACCTACAAAATATATTTTAATATTATATATTCAGTCAAAACTTATAAAATGTATTATTGAAAAAACTGAAGGATTTTAAACATCACAAGAATCATTTGAGAACGTTTGGGAGAGAGTGGACAGTAGACTGGGGACTTTAACAATAAATTGGGTAATATATTAAAGGATTTTAGTGCTAAAAAAGGGAAAATTGAACATACATATTTAACTTCCAAGTTTATACATTGAGACCTATACTTTTAAAAACTGTAATTACTTCTTACTTTCTTAGTGACTGGAACTCTATTCAATGTTTCTTTTTTATTTTTCATTATTGAACTAAAATTATAACAATAAAAAAATCCCTTACGGCATCCAAACAAGTAAGCACATAAAGTCGTCATCTCTAATAAAAGTTATGGAGGTCTGGCACAGATCTGAAGAAAGTAGTTTAAATTAGACTGCTCTGATAGGCAATTGTTTGGTTGTTCTGATGAAATATGAAACAAAATAAAATGCATATTTGGCCAGCATTGCGAGAAAAAACTTAGTATGTAATTATATTCACAAATTATTTCATATCAAACTGCATAAATATTTACACTCAGCCTGTTGGAGGGCAAATGGAAGGGATATTATTTGGAATTCTCTCAGTTGTGAGCCCAGCAAGTGTGTTTATTGTGCTTATGTTTCCCCCAGATAACTCAATCCTACTATATTGCTTTTCAATTAACATTATTTTGAATACAAACACTGAGAGAATGATTTATCTTTCTATTTTGTCGTCCCTTTGGTGAAATTTTAAATTTCGCCATTCATCAACTTCTCATCATAGGACAGAAGATCCGGTGACAAGGAGGGGATCCGCATGAGAGGCGGCAGCTTAAACCTGCATACTTCTTTATTCTTTTCAAGAAGATAGAAACTGAAAGCATCTTATAATAATCACCCCTCAAAATGTGTTCTTACTCTGTTTTCTACTTCACTGAACTTAGGGTTTAACCATGCGCATCGCAAGATTGAGGCGCATGAAAGCCGAGACTGGACCATCCATGAGGCTGTTCTCTCAGACTTCACCCAAGCAGGTGCCGAGATAATGAACAGGCAATGAAAGATCCAACGTGTGGCATTTCACTATTAGGTGTCTAAAAATATCCATTTAAGTGTTTTCTGTTAAATTGCCTAAGATGAATTTAAAATGATTGGCACTTCAAAAAATATGTTGATTTAAGCATCCCAAACTGAAAAAGAAAGAGAACTGTCCATTATTTGTATTCAGAATCAGTGAGTAGAAAAAACAGTGATAGGTAACTATGGAGATATGGGGAGCACAGCACGAGCCCACCGTGGGGTCTCTTAGTGGTCATTGTCAGCCTTGACCCTGCCAAGCCCCCACTGAAGTTAGGTACTAGCTGATAAGCTGGAGAAGAGTCATCAGTTTCAGCCTTCTGTTAGGGAAAATTCAGAAGATATTCTTTAAAAGTGAATTACTTTAATGTAAAAGTAATGCATAAATATGTCTTTAAATAAAATCAAATATTTTAAAGATATTCCAAAAGAGATATTGGATTCCTATCTCAATTCCTGTTTTTACTTTTTGTATATTTTCACAATTTTCAAATCATGTAAGTTCATTCTTTTCTTCTTAAAATTCATATGCATGGGACAGCAATATACATAGAAACTACTTGTTAAATGGATGAATTAAAGAAATAGCATCTGAAAGGCAAATCTTTGGTAGAAAATGGTTTTACTGCTAAGACACAACAATAGATGGTACGAGTATTATCTGAGTATACACAGGTTGAGGAACTTTAGAGAAACAGAGCAGGTGATTGCAGAACTCCCACTGCCCCCACTGGTCACCGCTCTTACCCAGTGAAGAAAGGTAATTGGGGATTAGAGCCTGAGGACTCTGGTAATTTGAGCTTCTCAGTCCACCGATTCATGGGTAAATGCATTCTTTTTTCTCCAAATGATGACTGATGGTGTACTCGGCTTGCTGAGTATTCAGTCAACCTTCCAACTACCCTATTTGTTCGCCATCTGACTAATGAGGAGGAAAAGCTTGAGCTTCAAAACTTAAAAGCCTCATACCTTGTTCTCTTTCATGAAGAGAAAGTCAAAAGCATGAACATCTCTTCCAGACCAAAAACAACCACGTAGAGACCACTTCATGCAGCTGCAGTGGGATAGCCCCACTGGAGGCTTCCAGTGGGCACCCTCGGTTGAGTGTGTTCTTCTAGACAGTCACGTGCCTTAGGTTATTTTCTTGCCCACTCTTAGGAAAATGTCATAGCCCTGTTGTCTTGCTTTCACTAGGTCTGACTTGTTTATTAGAGCCAGGAAAAGTTTACTGAATAAAAAAAGAGAGGGAAGAAAGACTCTTGGATGGAAAGCCAAAAGGGAACCCAAGCGCATATCCCCAACATTTTTACTCAAACAAACCACTGAAATTCAATCGGAGAGATAAATACATTTGGATGAATGGCAATTCTACTCTACTATTTCAGTTTTAGAGCTGGGATGGCTTTGGGAGCTAACGATAAGAGGTCATAATAACTTAATAATTCATAAATATTTTGGGGGAAATGTAACAAGAAGGATAACTGCAGCTGCCAGACACCATAGAATCCTCTATACCTTCAGTTTTCACCTGCGTTCCTTGTTCAGGCTTTCAAGGCATAAAATTATAAGGGCAACGCTGGCAAAGAGCAAACTGGAGTCGGCTGGCAACTGCACGAAGAGATTCAGAAAAGGAAACGGGAAGCAGAACGTCTGGGGGCGAAAACACCTTGCCACTGGTGCAGAATTATTAAGTAGGAAATACAGCGTGGATTAGAAATAATAACTAACTGCACTAGCCCAAAATAGTAAATGACTAGGAAATCCCACTCAGACAGAAAGAATGTGCAACTGAAAGGAACTCATTGAAATGAGAAAATCTAAACAACCTTTAGGTAAATTTTCCTTTTCCTTTCATTGTGCACGAGTAATACACATGGCTTGCTCAGATGCGGATGTGCTTCACAAGGCAGCCCATGGTTACACGAAGTTGGTGGAGCACTGCATCCCTAAGACCTTATTCCTTGTGCCACCTGGGCTGTGCACTCTCATTCTCCTCAAACAAACCACTATTTATAGCCTAGTTTTAGTAATAGCTCAACCACATTCTTTTATGCTCAAGACCTTTTTTAATATATTTTCTAATGCTCTCATTACTGAAGATTAAAATTCTGACTTCTTCTGTGAGCTCTCCTAGGAATAGCCAAATTGTCTAATTACCCCAGACCCTGCATTTTCCCTTTATTTTTCTCTGTACCCTTATTCTGCAACTACCTGCCAGGTTAGATATCTGCGCTTACAGGTTCTATATATGGTTTTGTTGCTTCATTTGTCTTGCCAAGAAAATGACCACACTACACTGTCAGATTTTCACTTATTACTTTGAGAAATGTAGATTGAAGATTTATGAGGATATGCCAGGAATGTGGACATTCCTAGAAGTAAAAATGGAAAAGTACACACCTTTTTTGAAACTTGAGTAGATCTCATTTTAATAAGAATGCCTTGTCAATCAATTTGGAATCATGGTACAGCTCCATAAGTGATATTCTTCAAGCTCCTTATGCCCCAATGAGACATGGTCATATATCCACAGAACAGTGTAATGCAGGAACAGAAGTAGCCAGAGAAAGGTTCCCAGATCTCCATGTTAGGCTTTGGACTTCAGCTAAGACTGTTTAGGGAGGCCAAGATTATAGCATCTTCTAGACACAAACAGCTATACTGAGTAACATGGAGGGATTAGAAGAATTTCTGTGTCAGCTAATTGATGAGATCTACAAATTATTAAGAGAAGAGGTGAAAAATAATTCAAGAAACACAGTTATAGAAGAAAATGAGGGGTTCTTGAGTGTCACACTAAGGAGTTTATGTGTTGTTCTATAAGGAATTGAAGAGGCTCTTATAGCTTTTAATATCTGAGGCAGCAAGATTTTGTCAGTGATTCATAAAGATAACACGGGTAGTTAGGTAAAAGATGGTCATGAACATTTGCCATCTTTCTTAACCCTCATTTCTGGGACCAAAATAAATAATTCTCTCTTTTCTTACAGATGCACCATTTCTATCGAACTCAAACTTCTGCAATGTGGCAAACGCAGCCTTTAGTTTGTTAAGATTGAATACTGATTACCAGGGAAAAACTTACCTGTTAAAATATGTAAGAGCACCTGTTAATTTTCTATACGAGAGAGCAAGTACAATTTCCTCCACTGCATAAAATGGTAGCACAAGCATGTGTAATACCCAGCAGGAGGCAGAGAGGAGCTGAAAGTGTTTTTGAGTGGAAAGTGTTTTTAAAACGATAAATTGGGTTTCTCTGATAGTATAGCAGCAAGTTTGAATTAAGCAAGAACATTGCAAATTAAACTTGGGAATGTGGTTCTTGGCTATCAGCTGGGAGCAAAAGATAATGAATTGAAGAAAGCAAAGGCAAAAAACATAGTGAAATGAGTCTCCGTTCCTGAAGTAAAATATCATTAACAGGATTTTATAAAGAGACTATTTCTCCCAAGCAGGAAATCGCCAAGCTAGGGTAAACATTACTTCTCTGAATGTAATGAGCACAGGGAACACTGAAAGAGATTAGCCCAGTCAGACATACTGAGGGTCAAGGCTCTACACAAGGTGCTTACACTGATCAACCAAGACCACCAGCTGTACAAGAGAAAGAGTTTTCAACTACTGAGGGCATCCCTCCCCAGCCACGGAGCCTGAGCAGAGAGGTGTATGACCTCATGTCCTGATAATTGGTTTTAATGTAGTAGATAAAAAAAGAAGGAGAAATGTAAAGTGGCTCAATATAGAAGTGAATGTCAGGCATAGTAATATGAACAAAATTGTGTCATTTTCTATAATAGTTAATGCAGTAATAGAATAATCAGACTTTAGCATCTAGAATTAAGATCAAACTTGGCGCTGTCCCTCATTAAGTGACAGGATTTTGGCAAGAAAGTATATTTTGCCTTCATTTTTGGCATTGGTAAAACAAAGATCTTATTCACTAAATTATCTTGGTTATTAAGTTTGTACACTCAGTGCATGCAAAAAATGGGATAACACACAGGACACTTACCTACAGCAAATTTTCCAAATATTCACAAATATGGTTAGAAAAAGCCACATATCTTCTACCTGGACTAAGAAAAATACCTGGTTCTAGTGGTATAGTTCAATTTATAAGTGAGGACATGTAGAATAAGACATTTTTAAAAAGTATCTCAGTGCTACATTGATGACAAATCTCAATGGCAGCAGCGTTTGTGGTACTATGTGTGTCCATCTGATGGGACTTCAACAAGCCATGAGGAAGCCAAGTGCAGATCCGACCAGCGGGAACAAACTTGAAATTCAAGGTCAGAAAACACCATGACTGAGGCTGTCCTAGCCAATGTCATGAAAATGACAAGTTTAAAAGTAAGCAAGAGGATGCAGATGGGTCGTTTTGTAGTATAAGGAGCTCAATTTGTGTGAGAAACCATCAGACTTTCTAGGTATTGTGTCGTTTCATTTTGTTTTTTCCTACCAACAAGTATGTTTAACAATTTTAAACGATTTAAGTTAGCCTGCCAAAACTGACAACAATGTCAATGATTACTGTCCATGACCAACAAAAATGATTTGTATTCAATACTAATATAAATAACTTCTGTCCTGGATTAACACCTGGTGTTACTAATACTGCCTTTCAAGACATTCATCAGTTTGTATCAATTAGCACATTCATTCCTCAATCTATAAATCTGTTCTTTGATTTTCTTTTGAATTGTTCTTAATATCTTACTGTTCCTCTCAGTAGTTAGTATAGTTAGTATTTTAAATGAAAGGGTTGGCATATGTTCAAATGTTACGTTTTCACAAAAGAATCATTTTTACTATTTGAGAACTGTACTTGAGTGCCAACTTCTTTAAATGGTTATGGAAACCTCCTTTAAAGGATTGGCACGTGCATATCTCACTATTACATTTCAGCATAAATACATCTTAGTTATGTATCTATGTGTAATTCGGTCCAGATGTTATTTTGGTTCTTTGTTATTAATTTCTCCACTTATAAAGTCCTAAGGATTCTCATTCAGGTGTGGCTGAAAGAGAAACTACGCCCTTAAGGGAATGGATCATAGTTGTGGTGGAATTGCACCTTGATTGCTTCTGCCAAGGTTGCCAGACATTTGTATTCATTTTGCTTACACAGCTGGTGCCTGATTTGGATGATGACAGGGCGTTACATCTTCACAAAAGCAGTTAAAGCAGAAACACTGGACCAGCCTATCAGTCCTTATTTCAGTATGAAAGCCGGGGAGAGAGGACAAGAGAGACAGGCTTACCCATCACTTCCAC
This sequence comes from Ctenodactylus gundi, assembly GCA_004027205.1. NCBI lineage: Eukaryota > Metazoa > Chordata > Mammalia > Rodentia > Ctenodactylidae > Ctenodactylus > Ctenodactylus gundi. Next base: position 434,192 of record PVKB01000807.1, read on the forward strand.
TGTGCCAGGGCAACAGCCCTCGTCACCCCCTCCTGGTTTCCTGTAGGCACGCACGCTTACATCATACTCCCACCACAGGTGTGATTGGAGGCACCACCAGCTGTGCAGCATTCTCTCATAGCCCAGCATGTGTGGTTATCTGACTAACTGATATTATATTACCTTAACATAAAGATAATCACAGATTATTATTACTTACAAGGAAGTATTTAATGAGCTGTGGCATATGGCAAAACATTCTATAGTACTTCTTGCTAGGGCAGACGAGAAATCAAGCATGTGGGGAATGGTGAAAACACCCTTCCAGTAGGGTCAAGTCCCAGAGTTCTTTCTCCTTTGACAAGGCCGTATCTCCCAACAGCACATGACTGCAAAGGCACCCCATGACATTCAGACAATTGAGGCTTGGGGGAAAACTTTAGATCCAAGCCACAACATAAATATTTATTTAATTAGTAGTGATAGGAATTATACCTCGAGCAGAACATCAGCAACTTGACCATTTCCTTTTGTTCTCAAAAATAACCTTTCTTCACTCAGACAAAGATCACGTATATAACATAGTGATATTTTCCATCTACACGATCCCTATATTCTTGAAAAAATTTTCAGATCATATTTGTAATTCAAAAATTACTGATCAAATAGTTCATGTTTAAAATATATCTTTATTGCAGTATAACTATCCTACCAAAACTATATGTATGTAAATGTATCATTTGATAAGTTTAACATTCAGATATTCTTCCAAAACCACATTAACATCACAACTATGAACTTATGTGTAAATCCCAAGTGGATTTTGCCCCTTGGTAAATCCAACTCCTGGGCTCATGACACATCCAAGAAAACCCCACTTGATTTTCTTTCTGTTTTCCTCATTAGTTTCTATCTCAGCCTTTTATATTAATGGAATCCTATTGGTGGGGAACGGCCTTCTTTCAGCATTATTATCTTGAGATCCTCCCTTTCTAGTGTGTAGGAATACCTCATTCTCTTTAAGAAGCATTATTCTATTGTGTGGGCAGAGTACCGTTTGTCATGCTTATCCTCTGTTTGATAATAGGATTTGTGTTGTGCTTCTTCCCCTGACCTGATTTTGTATTGGTTCTTTGTCTTAATATATTTTACCTAAACAAATGCCTCCATCCTCAGCATTGAGCATGCCCACAGCACTGAGCTGAACTTCCCCACTTCTCTTGCATCAATTGTTCTCCAGTAGTCTATATTCACTCAGAACATAAGCACAGGAATAGCACCACTACCTCTGGGAGTGTATAGATATTTCATGGACTATTTTATCTTCCATGGTAAAAGTACAGTTTGGTACTAAAACATGCTATTTAGCCTGTACAATGAACTTCATTAACTCTACTCATCTTAAATCTGATTTGATCTCTGCTTTTAAAGATACAAAGTGTTCCTTCCCTGAGGTTCATATCTGAAATAATTTACTACAAGCCCATAATTACAATGAACTGATTGGTGTATGTGGGAGATTCTATTATTAATCTGAGAATATACGTAGCTATTCTTTGGATATTTATAGAATCTCAGAGTGAGCATATATATATATATATATATATATATATATATATATATATATGTGTAACTATGCACACTGTCTATGTATATATACACAGAAAAATAGATAGAGAGATAGAGAAATGGAAGACAGATAATGTCAGAAGGTATTAGGAGCATCTTCTGCCTCCACCGTAACTTCCTTTTTCAATTTCTGACACACAATGAAGTAATTGGCTAAATCATTTTCTTTCTGCAAACTGAATTATACAGCTGTAAAGTTTGCTTATAGTTTTCAAATTTTGTGAGGTATTAAATACTATAGAAATACCCAAATAAACTATATCAAAAAATCTAAAATAGATCTTACTCAAAATTTGCCTCGTTTCACTTGTGATGTAGAAAGCTAAAATCGCATATTCACAGGTTTCTAAATTTCTAAAAAATGCTGATGAAAATAAAGTGACACACACAATAATGGGTAGAATATTTTTACAGAATTCCTTTCTACTTACTAAATAATATTGACTTGTCATCACACAGCAATACACTTCAACAAGGTGCCACTATTTCATTATCATTCTTAAATTAGTAATTTTCTTCTCACATCTTGATTTGATTATTTTCTATGCTCTCCTAATTGACAATAAAATATGAGAAAGCTGCAGCTATTTAATTAAAATTGACTTTCATTCATTTATTCACCCAACTAAATTTTAAAATATTTTATCTAGATACAAAAGGACAACAAGCACAGAAAAAATGTTCAAAATCTTTGGCCCTGAGGGAAATGCAAATCAAAACAATGCTGGGGCTCTATCTCACTCCAATGAGAATGGCTGACATTAAGAACTCAAAGGACAGCAATTGTTTTGGAAGGCTGCAGAGGGATGGGGTGTGAGGAACACTTCTACACTGTTGGTGGGACTGCAATCTATTCAATCACTGTTATGTAGGATGGAGATTCCACAGGAACTTGAGACTGGACATCCCATCTGACACAGAAAAGGTCTACTGGGCATTTTCTAAAAAGAACTAAAGTGGCATCATAAAAACACATGCATGTTCATGTTTACAGCCTTCATATTAGCTAATCCAGGAGACAGCCTACATGTCCATCAACAAATTAATGAACAACAACAACAAAAAAAATGTGGTACTTATCCACAATACAATACTATGCAGCTATAAGGAAAGACACAGACCAAACATGTAAAAGAAAAGGTGGCTCCTTTGAGTCAATAATGCTCAGTGGAATGGAGAAGACACTGATATCTCATTCACATAAAATATGCACATAAAATAATTTGTACATAAAAATGAGAGGTGGGGAGGAAAGAGTAAGAGTAAGAGGGAGAAGAAAGTGGCCACCCATGCTATATGTGGGCACAAATTTCCAAGTTGTATGCTATTAACATGTCAGTGAATCTCTAGTTAATTCCTATTTAAATAAAAATTAAAAACAATAAATAAACAAAATATCTATATAGAAAAATTAAAATTTTTGTTTTTAATAATATTAGATAAGTGATATTCAAGTGTGGAATTTTTTGTTTTAAATTGTCCTATAGCAAACTCTCTATATCTAACTAGTCATAGCTAACATGAAAGTGTGATTTGTTGGAAGTACCACCCAATAGAAATTTTCAGTATCTTGCACTACTAGATATATTTGCTCTACAAGTGCAGGTACTTCCTGTTTAATCTCTAATTATGCAAACACACTTTGAGGTGTATATAATATCACATTATATTGCAAAGTAAAATCTCCATGAAGAGAACAATTTGTTCTTGATTTACTCATTCACAAACCTTTGTAAAGTAGCCACAGAAAACATTACCGAATATATATAACATTATTTAGTCTCTGTTCAAAAGATTATTATAATACTTTTTGAGTGGAAACCACTCAAAACAACATAGAATACAAAGTGTAACAGAAAAAGAGACATTATTAAAAATGTACTCATCTTCACACAATTAATGTAAAAACTACTTTTAAATATAGTTACAAATTCTCAGGGCTTTTTGTTGTTGTTCTAAAACTGATCTTAGACAAAAAAAAATATATATATTTTTAACACTTAGTTAAAGATTCAATAGAAGGATTGGAAGAAGACCACAGTGGTTAGAGGGCTTGCCTAAGAAGCATAAGGCTTTGTTCTAATGTCCCAGCTTCACATAAACCAAGCATGGTATCACATGCCTGAAATATCGAAACATGGGAGGCTGAGGTAGGATGATTGCTGGGAGCTCAAGGGTCAGTGTGGGCTTCCTAGTAATTTTAGGACTGGCCTGGACTGCAGAGCAAGATCGAATTAAGAAGAAAAAAAAACAGAAAATAGTTTTTTTGAGAAACAGTACCTAAAGATATATTATCTACTAATTTATTTCGTAAGAAACATTAATTAAATATTTATATGTGACAGTACCTTAAATATTTTTGCCATCTAATCTACTTATACCATTAAGCTTATATTTTTGATGCAAAACTTTACTGCGCTTCACTACCTGGTATGCAGAACAGATGTATACTACTTAATGACAGAACTCTTGCATATTTACATAATGCTGAAGGTTGAAAATTGAATAATTGTCCAATGCAGGAATATTCAATAGAGTATAAAATCAGTTTGTCTAGATTTTTAAAATGAAACTCACTTTCCAATAATGCAAGACAAATTAGATATAAACCCATGAAATGTGTTTCTATTAAAAAATATCTCATCAGGCATATCTTAAAATGTTAATAAATCAACAAATCTTTATAAAAAGCTACTATGCTCCTAGTACTGTATTTTCTAGTGCTACTTTAGCAACTGTAACAAAACTTATGTGTCCATATATGTTCTCCCATTCTGCTTAGAATACCAGAATTGTGTGGTGCTTCTTCGGGATTCTACAGTAATTATTTTCAGGGATGTGTTCCACTTTTGTGACTTCATCACAAATCAAGCTACCCTCTTTTTGACACTAGTGTTGTCAAGTGCTCCATGTAATTCTTTTTTCTTTGTTTTCGGCATAAAAACAATGACACCTACTGGAGTATTTGCTCACAATATTTGTACTTTCATCCCACTCTCTATTTACTTGGTAACTTGGCTGTTCATTTCTCCTTTAAGATCATATATCTATGTTTTTTTATTTTGTTCTCCCCATTTTATTGATATGTAGAAGTGCAAAATTTAAGGTTTACAATGAAGTTGAGCATTTTGTGCACATATGTATCTTGTCAAGGTGACAAGGGCTTTCCCGCTCTCCTTTGGTCCCTCCCCCTCCCCACCCTTCCTCCTTCCTCCCCTGCCTTACCCCTCTGTTTTACTGTTTTTCATTTTAAGTTCCATAAGAGTTGTGATCTGGGTCTATCTTAAGTTCTGCCCTTGGCATGTCTGTGACGTGTGACCTTGTACAGGTTATTCAACAGTGTGCCTTAATTATTTCAGTTGAATTAACAAATCATAATGAGGGTTTTTAATGTATTTTTAAGAGGGGTTAATATGCTATACATTGAGTAAATGAGTGTTATGTTGATAAAATCATTCACCTAATGCTATGGTTACAAATTAAATTTGACAAAGGTATTTAAACTAATAATAAGCACAAGGACTATTTTTCTGGTACTATCCACATTTACTCTTGACAGTTGATATACAGTGTCAAGGCAACCAGAGCTATTTCAATGACTGGATGAAAAATGCAACAGATTTTGTCAACCTCTTCCAAATTGTATGAAAGACATAAAATAAATACAAAGTCTCCTGAGTGGAATTACAACAGAAAATATTATAGAGAAATTCAGTAGGATAGTCAATGTTCTGTGATTTATAAAAGTGTAGGAATAGATCCTGAAGGATTTTCTATCAATATTTTGCCTTGATTAATTTCATTTTAGATTCTTCTTTAACTTTAGTCCTCTTAAGTTTATGCATCTCAGAGTTTTCATATTTAACTTATATTACATTTTAATTTACTTAGAAATGTGTAGATAGAAAAAGATGATAGTGACTAAATCAATGATCTATTTATCTACAAAAAGTTTAAAATTAATATCCTGTCAACACATCATTTCTATACAAGTGGGCTGGGTAACTAACAGAGATAGTCCACATTGTACAGGAAGGTGATTTTTAAGACTATGACGCTACCTGGCACAATAGGAAAAAATCAGTAGTAACAGCTACTATCAGGCAAAAACTCACACTGAATTTTAAATCTGATAAGCTATAACAGACTTACTTTCAAGGACTATTGTGGCAAAAAAGAATGTCGGTTTGCATGGTTTTTATATATATATAAAGCATTGCTGATATTTCTTTTTTCTTTTTAAAACACGGTCTCATTCTGTAGCCCATGATTTTTAAAATCACATCTAAAAAAGTCAAAATAGTCCTTCTTACAAATCATGTGCTTTGAAATCTTTAATACAAGTCCATGTAAGTACAAACATTTTCGGGCCTGAATTAATTTTCTGTTGTACAGTGTTTCTACTTGTTAATCAGATTTGGCATTAGAATTTTGTTTTGATGAGAAGGTTGCAGTTTTGATTTGAATTAGAGATTTTAGGCAAAATGTGTATTTTTCTTATCAAGGGTTATTAAAAAGCAGGGCATTCAGCAAAAGACAAGCTGGAACTCATTAGTTAGCTTAATAAAACACTTATGAGGGACATCATGTACTAAAATAAAGAGTATATTTATATGGTCTTTTAAATAAACAAAACAAGGCCAAAAATTACAAGCAAAATGACATAAAAAATTTATTGAAAGGTAAAAGTTGAAAAGTTAGGCCAACCACCTGCACATCATTATCCTATATATCACAGAAATATGGTTTTCCTCAGAAGAGTAAATAATGTCTTTATGAAATTTATTTAATCCTATATCATATTTTATTTAACACAATGTTTAATATTTTAGTTTTCATTTTAACTTTGAGGTATTTGAAATAATATTTTAAGTTTTTTAGTGTATTAAACATGAACACTCCTGAATGTCCTTTATGTTAACAGGTTTTGCTTTTCTTTTATACCAGAAGAAACTTTCGAGGTGCAATAAAGTTAAAAAGTACTCATTTTTACTTACAAGCTACATCTTGCGTTCCATTTTCAAAGTCAAACCATGGTAGCTTTTGTGGAACTCAAAAGTAGGAACATCAATTACCTCAAGGTAGAAGCGCTTATTAACATATGCTAATGGTTCCTAAAATCAAGAAAAAATGCATGGAAGATCAATCAGATCAGTGCTTCATTTTTAAATAAAAAAAACCCACAATTATTCTTCAGTTGTAATTTTCAGCCAAGAGATCATCAACAGTATTAGTCACTCATTGCCAGAGTAAGACGCGTTCGCTGACTTATCCAGATCAAAATTCATTACACTTGATATCTTCCACATCTTCCAGTTTTATAGCAACTAGAGGAACAGGGTCCAATCGAAACACAACCAGAATGTTCTTCAAACACAAAAAGGTAAATATACGAGGAAAAATTTTTGTGCTGCGCTTGGACGTGGAATCTCCAGTGTCTGCCTCTCAGAGAGCTGGGAGTATAGGCTTGTGCCAACAGCTCCGCTAGAATTAATTTAATTAAATCCTGTTATTTCTTTTGTTTGTTTGTTTTTTTCTTTGCATTTTGAACCTCTGCTACGCTTTTTTTCCACCCTCACTGACTCTCTCCAGACCCTGCTGTGTAGCCAGAACAGAAGCACCTCCCCTTGCTGCCCTCGCCCGAGACTGCCTGTTCTGAAATTCCTCGCACACTGACTACCTCCAGGTTGCCTTTTCCTTTTGGACAGCTTCCCAAAAACATTCTCAGGGAACACAGAGGCTCTGGACAACTGCAATGGCCAATTATTGACAGACAGAATAATGCAGTTATGATATATTTGACATTTGGAAATAAGAACTTAAGAATATAAATGCAGACATTATGATTTGGTACATAATATGCTCCAGTTTATCATATCATATCATAAACAAAAAAGACCACATAGAAAGGAAATCTCCCCACATTATTGAGAATGCAATATGAAACTCTAGCACTTAAAATTATGAACAACTTCTAAGTTAATACAAGGAAAACATAAATAATTTGAGTTAGAAATAAACTGTATAAAAATTAACGACAAAAACCTCTCAGAGAATAACACTCAATTTCAAAATTTTATCAGTAATTCCTTTTTTTCACTTCACATATGTCTTTTAAATCTCTAATTCAAACTGATGTATTTGTGACTTTTTCCCAAAAAGTATCTTATTTTATTAAATTTAATGTTATATTTAAACAAAATATAATTTTATTCAATTTCTTATACATATGAGAGGTTGAATATGGTTTATAATATAGATATTCAATGTTTATTTAGTTAAATTGACATGTAAAATCTTTAAATGTAAACACCTAAATAGTTATTTCTTGGCTGAAAATAACTCTAACACCAATACATAAAGATATGGAAAATATGACTACTTGATACTTAAAATGATACAACAAAAAAAACCATAAAAATGTCTAAATATATGCTTTTTTTGGTAATGTGATGTGTGATAGAATTCTCTTCAGCGTTTGCTGCACAAAACTTCACAAAATATTCACTCTGGCTACTGTGATTACTACGTTTATAATTTCAAAGTTTGTATATTAAACCTAATATCAATATCAATATATTATATTAATAGGCATGTGACAATTCACATGCCAATAATCCCAGCACTTTGCAGCCTGAGCCAGGAAACTTGCAAGTTCAAGATCATATGATTTTTATCTCTGCTGTTATTGATTTCCAAGTTCAAGATCAACCCGGATCACGTAGCTAGCTCATAGTGAGTATGGACTGCATACAAAGACCTCGCTTCAATTAAAAAATAAAATGTCGGTTTATGTGTATCTTTTAACGTGGTTGGTATTTTGGGCTGTTTTATTTCAAATTGATGAAAGTAGCCTCAGGAAGATTCACATGAAGGTGGGCCAGGTGGTCAAAGAAGGGATCTATATTTAAAAAACTTTTAATATAAAATAGTAGGTGGTCCACATCATTAGCTATTGGTCCACCTTATAAACTCAACATTAATATGCCTCAAATATGCAATCTGTTTCTTTAGAGTGAAAAAGCATTTTAAAATGAATACTCAGTATTAAGATATATTAATTATTTACATGAAATTAACTAGTAAATTTGAGTATCATAGATGATAATTTAGAAATAATGGAGATATTGCCTATAATAGTGAAGAGCTGAACTTTCTCCAAAAATTTAATTCAAGAGATTAAAAAGAAATGTTACCTGTTAGCAGAAATTGAAGTTAAAATTAAACTCACAGATAATAATTATTTTTTCTAATTTGATATAACCATTAATTATGTCCATGTCTTCCTACAATTATGCCAACAAATGATAATTTTATAATTAATTTCAAAGTAAATGCTAGAGCTCATAAAGAGTAGTTGAACATTGTGAATTTATTAAGGTATTAACAAATATTAAAACATTAAGCAGCTATATAAATTATGAAAAAACACATGGAAGGTAAAAAATGAAACAGTAAAAATGGTATAAAAGGAAAACAAATGCTTTCGACTAGCAATAAGTTCTTCAACAGAGATGCCATTGATGTTATCTTTTCAAAGGATGTAAACAAATGTGGAAACTTAGGTTTTGCATACATTATTCTGATGTACTCTTCTGCAATGCATTTTTATCTCCACTGGACAAGATGGCTTATAGTCACATGATCTTTCCCATTCCCATACATGTCCTAAATTTCTGGGAAAACGCAAATTGAAAAGATGTAGTGCTCCAGAAAGAGCTGTGGAAGACACTCCTCGTACTGTGGAATTTTCCAACCCAGAAAGTTTCAGACTTCATCTACTCCCACTGCTGACCAGGGAGACTCTTAAAAATCTCCTCATCATCTATTTTGCTTTGCTTCTGTTTTGACTGTTTTCTGTTTTATTTTGTTTGTTTGTTTTCATAACTGGGAGTTGAACCCATGGCCTTTGCTTTGGGCTGCATTCTCAGCCCTTTTTATTTTTTATTTTGAAACAGAGACCCTCTAAGTCACTCATATTGCCCAGGTTGGGCTCACACTTGCAAGCTTCCTGCTTCATTATCATGCTTTAAATCTCTTATCCCTGTAAACCTGATATATTTTACTCTCCTATGAGCACAACTTTCAGGGCTTTCCTTATCCCTTCCCTTCTACCTGCCGCACACAGCCTTTCCCCTCAGCCTAGGCAATTTACTGTTTAACCTAACCTACATCTTGGCACTCCCTGTAACTCAACCAAGTTATTTCTTCAAGGAGCAATTTATTAGCACCTAGATGAAAGTCTATTTTCCTTCCCTTTCATTTTTATAGAATGCATAAGCACAAAAATAATGTACAGTTTTTAAAATGCCTACTGCCTTTAGTAGAACCCAGTGAGAGCCAGGTCTATCATCCCTACTCTCTTCTCAGGAGCTAATATAGTTTCACGATCTACAAATAGTTTCAATAACGAAGTATCCACATTTTAAAAATAATTATGTAATGATTTTATAATTAAGATTGCTTCATTTTGTACGTATTATATTGATGAACTTAAAACTATTTCTGTTTTTCCATAATGTAAATGTAAAACAGATATTTTCTCTTTTAATTTTCTTCCTTTAGTAACTTCATATCACCTTACATCTAAAGCTTAAAATTTAATTTCTACTGACTCAAAATTCTCCTAAAAATATTTATCATTAATTCCAAAGCTATGTATTAGCAGCTGCTCTCCATTTGTTTCCTATAGCATAACTATGGCTAACATGTCAAGTGTAAGTTTCATGTTTTGTCAATGATTTCATATCTGTATTTCAAAAAAAGGAAACACTATCAAAGCTTTAGTAAAAGGTAGCAAGATGGACAGAAGAATTTGCACTACAATGGAAACCATGACACATGCCTAGAATTCCAACTTCTTTGGAGACTAAAATACAATGTGGGCAAATTTCGGGCCAGCCTGGACAACTTGATTAATGAGACCCTCTCTCGAAAGAAACAAAAAACACTAAAAATAATGGGGATGAAGGTGTAGCTTAGTTGTGAAGTAACTCTTGGGTTCAATTCAGTCACACAGTAAAAAGGGAAGAAGGGGAGGCTTAGAAAGATGCAGAAGCGGAAGCGGAAGCGGAAGAAGAAGAAGAGGAGGAGGAGGAGGAGCAATAACAACAACAAGATAGCCTCAATGATGACAACGATGATAAAAAAGAATTAATGATCTTAAAAGTTTTGAAAGCAGAAAACTAAGGTGAATGTTACAAAACAATTGGAGAGACCTATGTTTTTATGTTTTGCCCATCTGCAAAGAAAATGTGGAACTGAGTTTCCGGTTGGTCTACTTCTGTGACACTTGCACAGATGGCTTTATGGAGATCATCAAGTGCAGCCTGCATGAAACGAGATCCAATGCAACAGTCATGACAGCGCTCCTGCCTGTGTGGAATCACAGCTGTTGCTGCAGGAGCTGGTAAATATGTTTCTTTCTGTTGTATCACTGACAAATATCAGTGAGTACAGAATGGGACAAAATGATGACAGAGTCAATATAACCCCTGACAATTTTACTTAAGGGTCGCAGCCTGTGAGAGAATACATATGGCAAAAATGGTTTTATTCAAAAGTATGAAAATTACAAAACATATAGATAAAAAAATGAAGAAATGAACATTGTTACTCAGAGAAAATTTAAAAATGTATTTACAATAGCTAATACATGAAATCAAACTGTATCCATTATATGATGAATGGGTAAAGAAGATGTATTGTATTATATATGCTATATATTCAGTATTGCATATATCTATATATATATATATATATATATACACACACGATGGCATATTATTCAGCCTTTAGAAAGAAAAAAAAAACATAGATGAACACAGAGGATATTAGGCTAAGCGAACAAGCTCAGAAAGACATAGTGTGACCTCTCTCATGAGACAGTGTAAGGTGGTCACCAGGGCCAGAAGTCTGCATGGGTGCAGAAGAAACAGGAGTATGTTGCACACAGGATACAATGTTTCAGTCCAGTTTACTAAGTTCTATAAATCAGTTGTACAGCAATGTGACCACAGATATCAATTAAGTATTATAGTCTTGAAATTTTAACACAGATTGCAGAAGTGCTTAAAACTCACACAAAAAATACTAAAAGATAACTGTATAAGGAGCTGGGTATGTTAATTAGCTTAATTATGGCAATCAGATCACACATATGTAATACCACACACTGTAAAAATATACAGTTTGTGTCTGCTGTACAGCAACAAAACAAGGGAAAACAAAAATGGCATTAAAACATTTTATAATTGTTTCTATTTCTTAATAACTAATTTATCAGCTAATGTCCAATCAGTAGCTTGAATTGACAGTACTGACAGACCTAACTGACTAAATAATTATACTGTCTTAAAGAATCTGAAAATGGTTTTCATGTAACAATGTAAATAAGAATTCATATATTAAATGAAATACATAAATTAAGTAATACACTCTCCTAGTCAGATATCTGAAATAATCCCTGAGAGGTCATATCACTAAATCCTCTTTCAGGACTGAGTTATTCAGCTGTCCATATATTCCTGTATTAAAACATACATATACAGGTGCCGCCATCATTTTAACAAATTGTAGCTCTGACAATCAGAAAATTGCCCATTTTGTCTTCAATTACCTTATCCTATTATCCAAAGAAAATACACTAAAACAATGTGCATGTAGGGTCTATATTCACTCTATTTGCTGTGGATATCTTGTTTCCAACAGCTACTATTTTTTTAGGAAGGATAGTGTTGCTTTTGTTTTTCATTTCATGAATGCAAACAACATTTGCATAACGATTCCCTTCAAAAGATGGGAGAATGGATGAAGAATAAATAAATTGCAGCCTCCCTGCATAATGACTCTACCTTTAAAGATGGATCACACATGGACATGGCTGAATGCATCCAATATATCAATATTTATTAAGCGGACAGAAAATCAATTGAACCATAACATGTTTTGCACTAAGAAAGAAGAAACGCAGACAAGAATAGAGGAGGATTATTAAAAAGAAACGTCAGAACCATACCCTCGTCAATAGCAGAAGCTTTGGTTCCATCTCCTTTACTTCTAAAGCTTTATGAAATTGAATAAAGAATCTACGCGGGGAATTAGAAAAGATAACTAAATATGAAACAGCCATGCGCTGTTACAAAACTTCATGAGGTTTGCAAAATAGGGATTCTCGGTCACCACTGGTAAGTATGTTCTTCGTCACTCAATTGCAATATGCAAGAATAGATACAATCCCCCCCCCCCCCACGGGGGAATTCATTCCTTGAGAATAGAAGCCATCTTTTTTCCCTTTTTATTGATATGAATAAGTGCAAAATTTAAGGTTTACAATGTTGTTGAGCATTCTGTGCACATACATATCCTGTCAAGGTGACAAGGGCTTTCCCACTCTCTTTTTGTTCCTCCCACTACCCCCTCCCTCCCTCGTATCCCACCCTACCCCTCTATTTCACTTTGTTTTTCATCTTAAGTTCCATAGGAGGGACCATCTTTTTATGCGTACTGAGTTCTGCAAAAAAGGTATCTTGTATTTGATTTAGTACACTGTGAAGAACTGACACAATATATTTGAAATTCATCATATGCACATGTACACACACACACACACACACAAACGCAAACATACATACAATACTTATTAGTATATCTTTACCCTTTGTCTTGATTATAAAAATCATAAATGTCCTGAACATTTGGTTTGGCAGGTTCACCACAAATATTTTGTCTACATTAATTAATTCTGAAAAATAGTACTGGTGAGTTTTTACCATTTTCATTACAGAGCTGAGAAAATTGACTTCGAATTGTTAGATTATTTGGTCGTAGGTTACTAAAGCAATTAAGGCAAAACTCCAGGTATTGAGCAAAGATTTCTTTTTCTTCTCTGATTATATCCCATACTTTAGCTGTCATGCTATGTTTATTGAATTATATAGCAATTGCCTTGAATTGCCTCTAAGAAGAGCTATACGAACATGTTTGATTAAATGAGAGACTTCATATTTAAAGCTCATTTTCACTCTCTGTGTTTGACAATCAAAATTATAGTCCCGCTAAAGAAAAAAACATCCCCTTGGGGCTTGCGAGCGATTCAACATCTAAAAATCACATTGATAAGTGCAATGGTATCCTAGATTAGTTCTTGGAGCAGAAAAGGGAAATTAATGAAAAAATAGATAAAACCCAAATAAAGCTCAAATTTTACTTAACAGTAATGTTTTAGTGTTAATCTCTTCATTTGGACAAATAGTTACACAAGACTTTCACAATAGGGGCAGCCTAGTAGAAAGATATGGAGGCTATGTATACTACAGCTGTGTTGTTTATAAGATTACAATTATTCCAAAAATAAAAACCTTATTTAAAATGTAGCATATATATATATATATATATATATATATATATATATATATATATATGACATACTTTATGTGTATTAAACATGGAGGAGAGTCCCAGATCACAACTCTTGTGGAACTTAAAACAAAAAACAAAGCAAAACAGGGGGAGTAGAGCAGGGAGGGAGAAAAGGAGGGGTGGGTAGGGGGAGGGACAAAAGGAGAGTGGGAAAGCCCTTGTCACCTTGACAAGATACGTAGGTGCGCAAAATGCTAAACTTCGTTGTTAACTTTAAATTTTGCACTTATACCTATGAATAAAATGGGGGAAAATATGTATATAACAATAGAATATCTCTAGGTATTTAAAAAGGGGACACACAACTTCTTACTGCCATATTCCCCGTACCTCTGACACACCAAAGAGTTAAAAGCATCATAAAATAGAGATACCCATGTACACCCATGTTCATAGCAGCACAGCTAGCAGTAGCTAAAATGTGGAAGACACCGAAACACCCATCAACAGGCCAATGGATACACAAACTGTGGTGCATGTACACAATGGAGTACTACTCATCTATAAAGACAGATAGCTTTGAGGCTTTTACGGATAAATGGATACAACTTAAGACCATCATGCTCAGTGAAGTGAGTCAGACACAGAAAGTTAAATATTGCATGGTTTCTCTAATATGAGAAACCCAGATTACAGGTTTTCAAAGAATTTGATGGAGGGAAATACTGGAGAGGAAGAGGGAGTGGGAGGGTCAAAAAGGAAGAGGGGAAGGATGGGAAACTTTGGCGTAACATATCTGGGCACAAAACACTCAAGTTCAGTGTAAACGTATATATCACATATATGCATACCAATAAAATGAGAAAAAAGAAAACTGTATTTTCGATTTTCTGTATGACTTTGTGCTTCTTTTTTGCTCTCTATTTTCTTCACCCCTGCATCTATCTGACTCGATATTTATCAGAGGTTGAGGGCAGAACAGATGAGAGGAAAATACTTTTCATCCTTTATGACTTTTGCTCCCAACAACCTGTAATCCAAGGGGAAAGAGATTTCTTGGGACAAGATCAAAATGCCTAAGACTCAAAAGAGAGGAAGCTTCTGGGAGATGAGGGGAAAAGAAAGCACTTACTGTTAATATAAGCATCTGAGAACAAGCTTCAAAAGGAAGTGCATGTTATTTTTAGATATTATGTCTTGAACCACATATACTTTCCAGTACGTATGTTATATCAACAAAAAGAGTTGAAAGGGCTGAGGCAATAAAGCCAAATTTCATCTTTCTACATAATGTTAAATTTTCAGAAGAACAGAGCATTGAACAACCTGCTTGGGACCCCCGGTTTGCATAGTGACAGTTTTAACCCCTCTATCCTTTTTTTCTATAAGGACCTGTTTTCGCTATTCTAATACAAAAAAGGAAAGAGGGAAAAAAGGCAGATGAAGCATTCTATCATCTTTTCAAGGTGCATTGACTTTGGTACTGGTTTCCTATCAGATCTCTTTCCCGTTTTTTTTTTTAAATTATTTTGTCAAATTAATTGATTCAAGGAACTCTGAAAATTGACCCAACGTATAGATCAATAAAGCTGCAGCTGAAGATAAGTCGGGACACTATAACAAAAAAATAAGGTCCTTTAACAACAACTTGCTGAGGTCCTATTTCAAATTCAAAAATTAAGTGGGGTAGGGACGCAACTCAATGTGAAGAAGGCACTGGACTTAATCCTTAGTATCAGAAATAAAATAAAAAAATTAAATAAATTAAATTTTAAAAGAAAAAAGTAATAAGGAAAAGAAAAGAAAACAGAGAGTAGAACCTCTCTAAGAGGAACTAGCGCCAGGGAAGAGGACGCACAATTAATTGAGAGCTGCAGCAGAGTCTCCACTTACCTGTCTCTAACACGAAGCCTTCTCTTGGCCAAATTTAAGTACTTGCCTCTGAAGATCCTACGCTTTCCTTCCCGTTCCAGTTTAGCTTGTGGTGCACCTCATTCGTGCTTCACATTCTGCTATGATGTTTTCCATGTTCATCTTGTTAAATATCCACCTCTACTACCCCAACAATGTGGCGCCCTGATAACCGCGTGTCAGTCTGAGACTTCTAGCCACCAGGGGAAGGAATGAAGGTATCAAAACCTCACTTGACACCTGTTTAGACTTTCCCACAAGGTTTCATTTTAAAAACTGGATTTCAAACTTTTGGAAAAAAGAATCCAAAGTTTTCAAAGCCACTGTCAATTCACACTCCATTTAATTTCCCACTGCTCATTGACTCTATGGCATCTTGCAATCTACTTCCCAATCTCATCAGTGAATTGAAATAGTCTCTTAAAAGTCACAGCTGGACTTAATGGACATGGCCAAGCTCATTTGCTTTTCGCAGCCCACAACTTTCCCCTTTCTTTACCTCTCTTGTTCCCCTTTGGAACAAGATCTACTTTACTGGCCTTCTTGGGAAACCCACTACCCCAGTTACTCTCCACCTGCCCTAAAAGCTATTCCCCTGAATTCTTTACGGAATCTCGATACACAAGCTACTATCCGTAAGCAAAGCCACACAAAGGAGAAATGATGTACTTGCGATCAGAAGACTTGAATCCAAACTTAGGAATTTTTTAAATGTTCTAACCAATTAATTGAAGCTATCATAGGGACTTAAACATAACTGGCCTTAAGTAATTGTGAATCATAGGATAAAGTAGTAAAACGAATGAAATGATCCTTAGAAAAAGGCTACAGAGGTTTTAAATGATGGGATTATTTGCTTTAGAATAGTTTCTTTCTGGCTGATGCTTTTGTATTGAAATCCAATAGATACTAAAGTTCGGAAGATCCAGTTACACAAGCCATATTTCTTTAATGTCACTGTATAATAGAAAGAATATTGAAACCACAACCAGCTGACCCAGTCAAAACAGCTTGCTGGAAGTAGATCCTGAGAGCCCTTCATCTATGTTCACTGGACACAAAGACGCACAGTTCTATTGACAGCCTGGGAGCAGTTATTTGAGGGTTTTTCCTCAAATTCCATGAATTTTTGCATACCTTTCCAACAAAATAAAATGCATCCTTTTTACAGGAATATTGATATGTTAATCATTTATATTCAATCATCTTCTTCTATCTTTTGATCTTTTGAATACATGTTTAGATGTAACCGTTGGTAGCATCTGTAGTTTGGATGAATGGAAACACTTGTTTTCCTACATTTATCAGAACATCGCTCTGGTGACTGACATTAAAAGGTCCTTTTGCAGATGAACTGTTCTACATGTACAATGAACTACGGTTATTTTGAACACTATATCGATTAACACATTTTTGGCATCTTTGTAAAACAACAGCAAAAACATTTGTTCTCATACATTCTTTTGAGATAATGAACGCAGTTGTGTCAAATACAAGGTAAAGAAATGTATCAAAAGCTAATGAAAGAAAATTTTGACCTATAAATAATACAAATATTTTTCTGATAAATGTATTTCTCTCAAATTAATGTTTTAATCAGTTTAAGAAACTAAAGGACATATGTTTAAAGCGCATTGAGATAATTTTGGGATAATTACCACTGGTGACTCAAACAAAGTATTTGTAGGGCATAATTATCTTCATAATGAACAATGCATAGGACTGAAGTGGGGAATGCCTGCTTGTTTATCACTTCCTCAAAATAAGAATTAAAAAAAAAATACGACAGTAAATATCCATGACAACTTTTATATTAAGTTCCTAGAAAGCCCATACCCAAGAACTTGAACAAATTGCATAATTTCAGCAGGTATTGACAGCCCAAGAACAAAGAAAATCCACTTCGTTGATGAATATTCTCAAGAGTAAATAGTAAAATAAAATATGTGTAGAATCTGGTACGCACAAATCAGATACAGATGCTGCTTAGCACATTTCGAATCTTTTCTTACTGATGCAAAATTATTTATTCATGTGTTCACCTTCCTAATTTGCATATAATATATGCTGGGATTCCATTTTATGAACTCTTTTGTTCCCAGGACTCATTATTTTGACTGCTACAACCGAAACACTGATTTCTGGAAGAATGAGCAGATTAATACAAGGGGTTCTAACTGTGCAAGCTAATGCATACCTGGAATCCCAACCACCTGGGAGGCTGAGACAAGAGGATTGCAAGTGAGAGCCCAGACTAAGCTAGTCAGAAAGGTGCTTCTCAACACATGTATATGCGCGCATGTGCACATCCATACATAAAAGCTGAGGATGCGTAGCTCAATGAGTTCAATGCCACGGGTTCAATCTGCAGTGCTGCCAAGAAAATAAAGGTACGCTATGAGCTATACACGAGCTTAGATGCGTATCAGATTTTTCCCCGTTTTATTGACACATATAAGTGCAAAATTTGAAGTTTACAGTGATCTTGAGTCTTTTGTGCACGTGCGTATCCTGGCAAGTTTACAAGAACTTTCAGTTGTTAACTTTGTTGTTGTTGTTGTTGTTGCTGCTGCTGCTGCAGCTCTTGTTTTCTGGTTTCTGATTCTCTGGGTGTTAGGATCCCACTTGGGCTTTAGACCCTAGTAGATCCATGTTGCTTAACTTTACTGTGTTAATGTCGCTAAATTCTAATCTTCTAACATCGTTTTATATGCTAATTCTTTGAATCCTCACTTCTGCTCATTCCTACCCTGAGTGCTTGGGATGTTCAGATGTGGAGTATTGGCCCAGAACTGGAGTATTCTTCCCTGACTTTAACTTCTGAACATTAAACATTATTGGTTACAGTGAATTTAATTAAGTTCTCTAAGTGAGATCCAGTGCTCAGGCATGCTGTGGACAACATAGGCATGCTGGCATGATGCTCCTGGATATCTCTTCAAAACAAGAAGCACCAAACTTGATCTGACCACTGTTTGTCTGCCTCCCCCAAACTTCATGTGAGATTTGCCCCATCCCGTCTCCCTCCAAAACTCTTCTGTTGTGTGGGCATTTCAAATCTGCAGCAATAGAATCTAAGGAGAAATAATAAAAATATCAATGAAAAGGAAAATAGAGAAGCTGGTTACAAGAGGAAATTTTAAAAAAGTTAATTCTACATGAGAAGTGAAAAGTAATTATGAATTAATAGGACTGATGATTGGCAAATGGGGAATAATAATAATAAGAGAAATAGGAAATAGTCTAGGTTTTTTTCTACATCCCTTTGAGTCTCAAGAGTAATTGGAAGCTCAATTGCAAGAGAGAAAATAGAAAGGGATGAGATTGAGATGTTAAAGAAATAGTGTCTTCGAAAAAACTGCAATTCCCCAGGGGGAGAAGAAAAAAAGATGTTTTGTATCAAAAGGATAGAGATGCTGTTAGTCCAAGTAACATTCTGCACCATAAATATGCAATTGGCTAAATTTCATTATCATAAAATATTATTACAATTGCTCACTGTTCTGCCCATCACAAAAGTAGATCATGTGTTATATCAATTATGATATAATGTAATGGATTTTATCATATGATATTTTCACCATTTCTAAATAAAGGTATGGTCAAATAGATAACTAATTAGTGCAAATGATAGAATGAAGATAAATGTGATACTCAGTTTAAAATGCAGTTCTTCTCATTGTTGATTTGATATGTTCTTTCGTTTAGAGCAAAGTACACTAACACAATGAATCTTGCATTTGGGTTACATCCAAAGTCACCATTCAATTTAAGTTTCCACTATACTAATTATACTAAAATCATTTAATCTATGTTCAGAGCAGCACTTTAAAACCTATATCAACAATTGGGTACTTCATTCCTTTACTTGCAGATATTATCTTACCTACCCATCCTCAAACACTATGGAAAAATAACTATTAAGTGTAACATTAATTGAAGTGCAGAGATTTAAGGTTAACCTTGTACTTGCAAGATGTTTGAATGTGATGTATAAAAAACTATCTACTCTCCAGGAGCCAAATCCATACATATTAATGACATAGTAGATCAACTTACTGTTAAACCATATATATCAACTGTCTTAATGAGTAACTTACTATACATTTAAAGAAGAAAATTACCAATGATAAACTTAAAGAATGTCAAATTCATATACAATTGTAATTTATAAACTCCTTCATCACAATGGACATATTTGATGATGATCCTTGCAAGTCAGAGAACACAAAGTACATTACATTGAAGTACATGAAGTAAACTGAGCTATGATCCAGTTAAGGTGCATTCGTAAGGCCAGAAATCAAGTAAATTAAGAGGCAGTATCAGAAAGAACTCACAGTCTCTGACTTTTTAGATAATTTTTTGTTACTCTACTTTTAAATGTTTTAGTATCTATGTGCACATCAATATAATCTACAAATCTGATTAGACTCTCAGAAGTCTTACATCTTGGCACAGCTCATTCACCCTTCTCCAAACATAGGAATTGGACAGTTCAAATTCTCTAAGCCCTTTACCCTTTTTGGACTTTTGTCTAAAAGATGATTACATTATCTAGCCCAAGAGAAAACTGAGTTACTCGGAATGAATACTCAACTAGCTATTACAAAGGAACTCATGTGTTCCTTAGTTTGAATATTTCCTCCTGATTAGGCAAAAGGAAGAAATTTTACCTGTAAAAAATTACAATATTAACGTATTTTCCAAGTTTTGTTCAAGGGCCTCTGGGAAAATAGTACATGTACTGTCCCTATGCTGTTAAAATCAGATTGACAACCATAATTATCAGTCAAAAATCCAGAATTTTACTCATTTTCCATAAAGAAAACCAATATTTTGACACCAGGACCATATTATATTTGCTCATGCTTAAATTAGTGAGTCTAATTTTGACAAGAGCAAAAGTGAAGATACTCGGGATTTGCACCCTTACAATACTTCCTGAGAAAGGAAAGAATTTGGCTGTTAGGTTTATGCAGTACGGAGTCTAATTAGGGACGAAAAGAAAGCTTCCCCCACACTGCTCAAGATAAGGAGACCAAAAGGATGAAGAGACTGCATGTACACGGATTTTGCTTTCCCAGCACACTACATGACAAGATGTGAGTGTGGAACTTTTAAATTAGATTAGCACATCCTGCTTTCCACGGCTCTCACCACTGCCTATTGAATGCAGTTGCCAAGGTACTTTGAAGTCGTACTCCTTGCTGGTACATACAGGGAATTAGTTGAGTAGTTAAACTCATGTTTTACATCAGAGTGACCCTAAAACAGGAACACTGGTGTCGATAGAAGCAGGTGAGAATGCACGTTGTGGGTGCCTATGCCAGATCTGATGAAGCCTTCATACCTTAGTAAGCCTCGTCTGAATGGAGAATAAAGCTACAATTTGAGAATCAGGTGAGAGCTTTAAAGCGGCAGGTAGAGTAAAAAGGAAAGGACTTGGACTCCCCAAAGAAGTCTTAGGATCGAATTAAGAGACACTGGTGTAGCCTGTTGTGAGACACCCGAACCACTGTGCTCTGTGCATGTATACACTTTTCTTATCAAAATAATAGTCTGGGCCAATACCCTCGGCTGCACTGGTGTCTGCAAGTGGAAAACATGCTTCTCGCAAGCTTCTCTTTGGGAAAGAATGAGTTCTGTTCTTAGGCTGTTTCTACTAAAATGAACAGAGTTTTGGTTCTCTGTGAGGAATTAACTGATTATTTTTACAAGAGATTCATTTAAAAATAACTCTTCCAAAGATGCTTATGAAAATGCAAGCAAATTGTAAAATTTGGTTCCAGCGTGGGCAAAGAAAATGTGACTTCCTTTTCAAAATGATCAGAAGCCACCTTGGCAGGAGCCTCGGTCCAGCCTTACAGTCTGAGAGTTATAACACTGATGCAGCACGCTAACAAGTTCAGAAGTTCGACTGTATACGCAGTACTTAGCGAAAGGACTCATGACATCTTAGTAAAGCAAATGTGTACTGGGTTTTGGGCCTAGGTGCAACTACAAACTATAATAAGAATCCTTTTACTTTCAATTGGGAGATTCAGAAGTATTCACAGTTATACATCATCTGAGAAAGAAGCAAATGTTTGTTTCATATACACTTTTGCTATATGTACTTTGTCGTTTTTAACCCCATCTGCATAAACATTTTATTATAATAGAAACATAACAACTGGTAAGATCGTTCCTAAACCTTTAGTTCTTTCACGTAAAAGAAATTGCTATTACTGGAAAGTGGCATTTGTATATCTGAATTTTAACTGTAGTCATTATGCATAGTCACTCCTCTTTGGGAGGTCTGGCTAAGGACCTTAGTTTTTCCCCTTTTTCTGTGTATAAATGAACCACCAAAGATTTGTTCCTAAGTATACCAGCTTCTGTCTAGAGATGTTCATTACTCTAGAATTTGATTAAGCAAAGATACAGTTCATCATATGAAGTTTGATGTGAAGCTGTGAATTATGTATTTAGAAGAAGACATTCATAAAGATTGTTGTTATAAGTGGCAAGCAAAAGACACAATGTAGGATAGTGTAGCATTAGAGTAATAAGCCATGCATTTCAAATTTATCTATTCTTTCATCGAAAGCACCCTTTACAATTACATCAGTTACTGCAATACACTTGAAAACAAAATTATATAATTTTTCTCTAATTATAGATTTAAATATTTCCAATTTTATATTCATAAGCTACTTTTTTCAGTACTTAAAATATTTTGCTATAATTAATTATAATCAGCGAGTATGTCAAGTAAAGGAAATTTTGCTTTAGTTATGATTTGTGTAAATAACGTAAATAAAATTTCTTTTTTCATATAAGTATAAAGGTTTCAATGAAAGTTTAGCTTTTCGGCCAAGAGTCAGTTTCTATATTTATAGTAATAGGCAATAAAGAAGATGTATAACCAGCTACTAGTTACACACTTGTTGTCAAGTCAATACCTATAAATTATAAAATATCAAATCCATCTCAGAAAAAAGGTGTAACTTCAACAGACCTATAGTAAGTAGCAAAGTGAATCAATAAGTTAAAATCTATACTCAAAAAGAAATACAGAACCAGATAAACTTCATCGATGAACTCTATAAATATTTAATGATTGCAACCAAATTTTTCCTCAAACTCTTGTAACAAAACAGCAGAGAAACTCTTCTTTTCATATCCTATGAGATCAAAATTGCAATACCAAAAGCAAAGATACTGCACAAAAAGGAAATCTAGACAATTATTCCTCCTGAAAGTAAATGCAGCAATGCTCAATTACACGTCAGAAAAACAAATCAAACAGCATACTGTCTACACCAATCGTGTGGGACTTTTCCAAGGATGTGAGAATGTTTAGATATAAGAAAATCAATATTTTTAAAGTAAAGAAAAACCACTGGGCTGGAGGAATGGCACAACAGTTAAAGCACTTGCCTAGCAAGGGAAACTCTCGGGTTCAAATCCCTAGCACAACACGGTGTGGTGGAAGACACCTGTAAACCCATCACTCAGGATGCAGGAAGATTGCCTGAAGCCAAGGCAAACCTGGGCTCCAAAGTGAGATCAGGACCAGCCTGGGCTATAGATTGAGATCCTGTCAAAAAATTAATAAATAAAAATAAAAAAGTATTATTATTTCTATAGACAGACAAGGAAATCTGACAAGATTAATCACTAGTTCTTAATGAAAATACTCATCCTACTCACAGGGAAAGCCTAACAGCTTTGCATCTAAGACCAGGAACAGGTCAAAATACAGGCTTATTTTCCCACTCCTCCTAATAATTAGAGAAGAAAAAATATATAAAGGCACTCAAACTACAAATTAAGTAAAACTATATACATTTGTTAATGATGTATTCTCTATATAGAAAAATCAAAAAGAATCCACAAAACTGTTATATTGGAACTACTAATTTTTTCAGAATATTCTCTGTTGTCAACATCAAAGTACAAAAGAACTATAGAGCCACAATGAAAAATACAAAAAGGAAATTATGAAAACTAATCTACTTACAATAACACCCTAAAGAAAAATCATGCATAAACATGTACACAGGAGAAAAGTAAGAAAGTGAAAGATACATACAGTAAAGATGCCAAGAAAAAATCCACAAGTCGCTTGCACATTCAGGACAACCCTTACAAAAATCTCCAATGGCTTTCCATAGGGAAATGAGAGATTTGATCGCAAATTTTCACAGAATTACAAGGAGACTTGACTACTCTAAACAATTTTGAAAAGGAAAACGAATTTGAAGGACTCACATTTTCTGACATCAAACTTACTAAAAGCAATAAAAAGTCATGTACCAGCACAAGAGATATAGACCAATGGAACAGAGCTGAGAGTCCAAAAATAAACCAAATAGGCATGGCGACTTTCACTACACTTCAATGGGGGAAACAAAGTTTGCTTTTCAGCAAGGCACATTAGGACTATGACTACATTTCTTCTATAAAACTCAGTTCAAATTTTATCATAACCTACGAGAAAATCTAAAAGGATAAAATTATTTTGAAAAGACACAAGAGTTAATTCTCAAGCACTGAGATTTGAAAATAGATTTGACAATAGACGTTTAAGAAATAGAAAATTACTGTAAATGAGAATACAAAATCATCCACAAAAATATACCAGCTACCCTAAGTTATATAAATTGTTCTTTGAGAATCATTCAATATTGTTGCTATTTTGTGGCATTCATATTTCTGTAAGAATCAAATACTATTTTAAGTTTATTACTTATAAATATGTCTCAATACACGAGGAAATGTTCATATAGAGCTGATGATGTACTTTTAATTCAAGTAAGAAGAATTTCTATTGTATATGCACACTTAATTTTATCTAATTTTCCATGGACTTCAAAGTAGGAAGCTCTGTATTAAATATTTCTGCAAACACAACACGGTCCATGAACATCTGACTCTGATTTCAGGTTGATGCTATTTTGACACAAGAAAAACATTGTCCTTTTCTTGTTTTACTATTATCTTTGAATGTCTAATACTAATGTTTTCAAATACTATTTGATTAAAATAGTAACATGTAATGAGCTATATATCAAGTAAACAATGGTTTCTCACATACAGATAAATGCAAGATGTCTGCAATGCCATTTTCATAATCAAAATTTTGAACAACCTCAGTTTTTAACAGAAAAAAAACTCTTTACCCTTTAACTTTATAGTGGATCTCAAGAACTGCAAATAAAGGATACAAACTAAATCAATAATACTTCATATTGAATTTCTGTGCATTTTTGATGATCTATTCAACATCTTTTTGGCAACAGATAAGACCACAAATTATCAGTTTATATCCATGCTTGAAATTGGGAAGAGATTTTCCACACATGGGCAAAATAATATGTGATGTACAATATATATAATCATTGTTTTTCACTTAGTATGTGGTATCCTTATCCTTGACTGTCCTTAAACATAACTAGATGCAACAAACAAAAAATATTGATTTTTAAAAAGAATTTTAACAGATTCCCTGTTATTTAGCAGGTATTTAAAACTATTTGGTCTATGTTCTAATTCCAAATTTACTCTTCTTGGATAAATTTTCATCAGTGACCTAATAAGTGAATTGCTACAATAAAATAAAGTTAAAACTATATTACATTGCTACATTAAATGAACTTAAATCTATACCATATAAATATACTTAAAGTAACAGATATGAGCAACAGAATTTTTTAACTTTCATAACTTATTTACTCACATTTCACTGATTACTAACGTTCTGCTAGATTTGGTTTACAGTTTTTTTGTCCATTCATACATTCTTGCATTTGTATTCTTAAGAGATTTTATGTCAATTCTCCATGTAGCATTATTAATTATAAATTATTCTATTTTGTACACTACTGATTGATGTAAAGATAACCCCGTGAATGTACAAATATGTACCTTCAAATATTCAGCTAAGGCATTTGAAATTTAACTTTTTTTATTTCTTTCCCAAATTTACTAGTCTTTTGAACTATATGCTTGTAGTTATTTTTTAATGTGAACTGGTGGATAAGGCCAGGTTTAAGAATAGCAACAAAGATATAGCAAAATATAGAAAAAAAAACTTTTGGTAAATATCCCAATAAAGGGACTGGTTGGATTCAGAGATGAGGCATCAAGATTTAACTACTGCGACCCATTTGAGGAATAGGAAGCTGAGTTAGAGCGGTGACGTAAGTGAAATGACTTAGGTGCGGAAGATTAGTATGTTAAGTACTGTACAGTCTCTCTGACTTGGAAAACCCAGAACACAGACATTCTATAGAACCACATGAAGTGATAGCTGGAGTTGCGGGGAGGGATGAGGAGGGGGTGGAGGGTCAAAAATGGGAAGGGATTGTAAAGTTGATACATATGTGCACAAAATACCCAAATTCATTATAAACACTATGTATTACATATGTATATTAATAAAATAGTGGGGAAAATTTACTCTTCTAGATCCCCCTTGTGAAACTTTTATCCAATCATCAACTTTGCCTTTTTGTTGTTCCCCCTGGGACACTTGAACTGCTAAGTGTTTCCAGCCTATGATGCAAATCCATTCTCCATGCTCTAAAGAAAAAAATCTGTAAAGAAGTGTAAAAAGTGTGAAAGAGAATCATGAATTGTTTTCTACTTTATACTACTGGATACTTATAATGCAAAGAAAAAGGACAGAAGTGTGGCATTCAACTTACCAAGCATCACTGGTCAGATGCCAATATTGTAATCAATGCGTGTTGTTTGTGTTGTTTTAACATTACTTGTAAATCTAGAGAAACATTTTAAAAAAAGACTAAGAAGAATGTTGTCTCTTCATATTCATATAACGCTAACTTCATACTAGAAATATGTGTATCAAGTGCAGGTGGATAAGATTCTACTTGTTTTATCACTTGAGATTATTTTACGTAAACTTCATACTAAAACTTTATGGTGGAATGTTTTCAAATTTACTAAAAATGATAATAATTAACGGAAAAGACAATAAATATAATCTGCAGTAGATCATTAGATATCTATGGACTCACTGCATATTTTGGCACTTTCTAGTATTACAAGGTGATTCTTTCTGATAAATTAATGCTAAGAAGAAAATATAGTGTAAACATTCTCTGCAATGTATTTGGAAAATTGAGAGGTCAATAATAATAATAATAAATATAAATAATAATAATTCAATAAGTAACAAGAAATTGTACCTATAAATCTTCTTTTCCAGAAACTCAGGTAAATATATTAGTTACTCAAACCTGAAATATTTTTAGTTCAAATATGTTTTCCTTTTGATTCCTCTAACTGTAGTAACAGAAAGGCCTCAAAGAGGAATACCCTTGTCAAAGAATATATGCATTTTCAAAGAAAAAATTTAGATAATCTATAAAAAAACTAGGATTTTAGAAGAATGGGTAAAAACAAAGGAAAATGGCAAAACAAAACATTCCAAAAAGTCAGAATGATTAGGTGTACTGTGGATCACAAATTTTTGCACTTTCATTTTTAAATGAGTTTAGACATCTGTGAAATTTAAACCCCAGGGCCAATGATTTTTTGTGGCAGCACATTGCAAAAGGAACAAAGCTTTGACATGCAAATTCTAGCTTTCTGTTGCATCAGCCCAGGTAACCTTGTAAATAACCTTCACACACCCACAGGAAGCCTACTTACACCTCCCATATGGACCTGTTCTCCCTTTCCCCTTCCCAATCAACTTGACAGCAATTCTCAGTTCATTTTCTGAACCAACTGATAAAAGCTATGCCTAGCCTGTACCTGTTATTAACCTTCTTTTCACTATTATTACTCATACATTTTTTTTTTTCCTTTGAGAAAAGCAGCTAACTGCAGAAGCTAATCTTTGCATATGGTGGGCTATTACCCCCCAAAAAAGCATTGCAAATGTCAACCTATTACTGGGTCATTAATGTCAGCTCATGATATTTGAGAGTTTGATGCTTTTAACCTTTGCAGACATTAACCCATATACAATACACTTTTGCAAAGAGTTTATTTATCCTTGATAACAGTGGATACGTGCCCTAGGAATATTGTCCTATAACATTAGACACTGAGTATTTGAAAACGATCATTAAGTACATTTATATAACCACTTCTTTGGCTTAGTTAGGAATGCCACTTACTACCTACGAGACTAGAAAATCGCAGATCAGAGAAAGACTCAGATGTTTAATAGAAGATACAAGCAAGAAAACACAATTTAATAGTGAACTCTTATATTACAAAATTACTCCCCAATTCTGACTCACAGTTAAGACAAAGTTTGCAAGAATGGTATTATCTTATTTCATTTATTTTTCATTGGAAGTCAAAATTGTTTCCTGTTATAAAATTCAGTGAAGTCAATTTCACTGCATGAAGTAGTTTTACTGTGTACCATTAAACTCATAATTCAAGAGGTGGAGGAAAAACTATGATAAAATCATTAAAGTAGGTGATCCTGCAAACAGTTGTGACAATGTTCACATTGCTTCAAATATATGTTATACTTGTGATTTAGATTTCAAAATAGAAGAAAATAAATGGGGGAGGTGTGTATTTTAAAAAAAAAATTTGAAATGAAATAAGGCTCCTAAAGATTCATTTTTATTATAATCACTTGAGTTTTTATGATCTTATTTTCCTTAACTGGCCATGACTTTCAAATATATTTTGATTGTTAATAAATTTGGGAAAGTATGAGAAAAATAGAATCTAGTCAAAGAAAAAACACATGAATAAACTAAATCAGATATCTGTGCTCAAATGAAGATATTTCTTTTATATTCTATAATATTATCTCCTTACACTTTACCCTTTATTATCCTTTAATTCTCATTTTGAACAATTCTTCTCAATAACTGTGTCTTTATTGGAATTTTTAAAATCTTAAGTGCATTTGATTAAGTATTGATTGAGTTGATTTTCTAAATTACATAATTAAATATTTTACCAAAGACTATATAAATAAAATTTATTTGATCATTTGATTAGAATATAAGATTATTCTTCATATGTAAATCTAGTTTTCTATTAATTTTAACATGATGACTGGAGGGTGGAGGCGTTTGCCTAGAAAATGCAAGGCCCTGGGTTCAACTCTACAGCACAACATAAACTGGGTGTGGTGGTACATGCCTATGATCCCAGCACTCAAAAAACTAAGGTAGGAGGACTGCTGTGAGTTCAAGGCCACCCTGGACTATCTAGTGAGTTCAAAACCAGCCTAGACTGCACAGCAAGACTCAGCCTTAAAAAATTATATATATATATATATATATATATATATATATATATATATATAATATTGATCATTTTAATATAACATAATTTAATACTCTATGTATTACTTGGTATCAGCTTACCTATTTTACATGCCATATCCCTGCAAAAACTCATGAAACATTTAGAAAATTTTGTATTTATCTCTGTTTTACAAAAAGAAAACTGACAGAGGGTCATTAGTTCAAGGCCGCATATTTAAGGAGGGTAGGAATTAGGGTTGGACTCAGGCTGACCCACTATGTAATTGTCTCTCAAAGGCCGTTTGGATAATTCTATAATGAACACTCAATGATTCAAAAGATAATTAAAAGTTACCTTCAATATTTATATAGGCAAATGTTTTACAAATATTTCACTGAACAAGATAAGGCATTTGGACTAAACGATTTTTAACAAAAAAGTTAATTTAAACTATATGACTAAAAGAGAATAAAATACCTAAACACCACAAAGCCTTATTTGTTTTCAAATGATCTACAATACACCAGTTCCGGAGGAATCCCAGAGACATGTCACTGTCTGGGACCGACCATTAAACTCCCTAACTTCTGCCTTCACGGTGTTAGCGTTGCTTCACTTTCTCCTATTTGTTTTTCTCCAGTTCTAGAACGGTCTTTCTTTCCGTTCTCAATTTGGAGCCACGCTATGTTTCCAGTCCCCTATCAAGGATGTCAAATTACTCTCTAAAATGTTAGATGGGCCCCCTAGGCAATCATTTGCTGGAGTGTGTCTCCCTCTGAGTCTCACAGATTTCGCTGCTTCCACTTTGCAACAGATTCTTTAAAATTGAGGTGTTGGGTTTCATTACTTTTCTCCTGCTCGAGAAAGAAGAGTTGTGCAACACTGGCCTCCGCCCTTTGCTCTGATGAGAAGCCACTCAGGTCCCCTGCCAGGCCCATCCTTCCTCATAAAGCAATGGAGCAGCGGATCCCAGGGCTAAACCCTCAGAGAGCCTTGGCTTTGGGCAGGTAGAGCTTTCTCACGCCCCAGCGTGCCCCTCTGATAGATTAGTAGGATATTCATGGCTATAAGATAGAAAGTCACAGCCTTCGTCTGGTAATGCAAATAAAGATGATCATCTATATTTCATGAATGTAAAACTCGCTAGCTCGGCCCTGGGCAGTGCTGGAAAGCCAGGACAGGTGCCACACGGATGGCAAATTTCTCGGGAATGGACTGTGGACGCCTTTCGGTCTTTGTGCTCTCAGATGATGTGGGTCCCTCTTCTTTCTGTGTTTCTTTCTTCTTCCCTTTCCTACGTGGAATCTCATAAGTGCACCTTCCTTTAAAGCTTCAGGAAGGGTATGTTAGGACAAAGTCCTCACCCCAGTGTAAACACTGACAAGTTTTCAAGCACGCTAATTAGTTCAGGAATCCAAGTGTCCCGCCCCTGCTCTTACTGGCTGAGTACCACAAATCGAATTGGAAATCCGAACAAAGGGGGATGTGGACTTGCTAAGTGAGGCAGGCGGCCCCGTGAGAAATAAGAGGACTGCCTTTGCTTCTCAGTTGTCTCGCCCTCATGTATCCCTAGGAAACACAACTGAGACCATATATACAGACCGCATGTACATCTAGTCTCCCGCACCTGCAGGTTCTGCTAGCTCACATCCAAAATATGCAAGAAAGAGTTGCATTTATACTAAATACATAACGGTCTCCTTGTCTTCTATCCAATTACTAAACACGATATAACAACTAGTTATAATAGCCCTTGAATTTTACTAGGTATTTAAATAATCTAGAGAGGATATTTATGTAAATTCTACACTATTTCATATAGCGATGGACTTATGTTTCAGATGAGGGACTCATAAAGGAGGGTGGGGGAGTCATTTACAAGTCTGTGTGTGACTTAAAAGGCAATTGCAGTTCCGGAAAGGCCACTCGTGATGCCTTATGGGAACTGTGAAGCACCTCCCAGCGCTCCTGCGCCTGGTCAGCTACTGCTTTTCACTCCACGGCCAGCCTGCTGTGGCAGAGGCTGTTGCTGCTACTGACTTTCCTCTTCCTCCTGCCCCTCCTCTTCCTCGTCTCCATCCTCTGCTTCATCTTTCTCTTTGATTTCAGTATTTTGGGATGGAAGGTTCTTGAGATGAGTGCCTCGTGGGTAGAGAAAGGTGAGTGAATGTGGTGGAGAAGAAACTGTCACTGACTTCAGCTGCATTTCTTTACTACTCACCTAGTGACAGGGAGAAAGACCTGCTGAACTCCCGGGTCAAGGAAGGAGCCCGCAGAACCAGAAATGTGCCCAGCTTCAAGAGAACCTGGCATGCCGTGACTACAGCTGGGCATGAGGTGCCTGTTGTTTCATGCCTTGCTAACGGCTTCAGGCATGAGGCCAAGCGTAAAGGCATAAGAGACAGAGGTGTGCAGGCTACAAGGGATAAGAAACAGGTAAAAGAGATGAGAAATGGAGTGAGAAGGAGTAACAATTTATAACTTTTTCTTCATTTTTTATGACATCTTATCATAGGCCTACTGAATTCTATTTTTATCTATAAGGAAAAGGAAAAAAAGGATTAAAAAGTGACAAATATGGGTTGAACAAGTAGTGTGGGTAGATTAGCTCACTCTACATACAGAAATATGTATTGCTGAGTTCTACACTATTTAAGTGGATATCTTTGGTTCATAGAAAACATATGGTCCCAACAGAATTAATCAGTGAGATAAGAGCCATAAAAATGCAGGGTTAGAAACACACTGTCCATCTATCGTGAGCTCTAGAGAAAGATTCTTGTTCGGATTGACAAGGAGCTCTCAGTTGAAACTTAGCTGAAGTGGGAGATCCAGTAAGAGAGTACAATTTGCTTTATTTCTCCCCAAAACGCCACCTTTGGCAAAACACAGTAAACGTCTTAACCTGACATTTCTCTACACAGAAAGGATGCTGGACATTATTCAGAGACAAAGGAGAGGTTATGAATTTGCCTCATAGCACAGGGACTCCAAAGAACTACGTTTAAGTTGTTTCCAAGGGGATCATAAACTACAGTGTACATTAAACACCCAAGATGGATCTCGGAGCATAGGCTTACCTTTGAAACCAAAAATAAATATTTTTAAAAGGTAGTTTGCTTAGGTAGGTAGCAGTGATATACACAAGCTGTACATAAACCCGTAGAGCTAAAATACATTTTTGTATTCGAATACAGAGCAAAATTACCTATTATAGAAGCATTGTATAAATCTAGGAGTAATTTAGCTTTGCAATTCCTAAATTTTAGGGAAAAAATGCATATGCTTTATTTTTGGCAAAAAGGATTCAGCTTTGTGATTTGCCCAGAATATGTAAATATTTTCCATTAAAAGAAAACAAGCTTTCAAAACAAAGACATTTCCTATTATTTTTCTATATGTACAATTTATGTTTTTGTTACCATCTAGTCAAAAATGAATGACAGTGGCCCACATTCCCTGGACATGCATTATAAGCATCCATTATACTCCAATGGCTACAAAGATAACTTCTTTCATTTGATGTATACTTAGGGAGCTAAAAGTAAGGACCTTATTTTCGTACTGCTACAATACAGGGCAGAGGACATGAGCCCACCCCTCCCCCCCCACCCACCCACCTCCTTCTCACCTGAACCACAGTTCCCATGGTGGCTTGCCATAAGACCCAGCAAGTACACAGGTCTCCTGGTGGCGACGAAATCATTCTTAGGATAGAGCGACAGGGTGTGGGTGTCGGACTAGGCTTTAATACAAACACTAATTAGCAAAAAGAGCAAAAATATATGTAATCATATTCATACGAAAAAGCAAGAAAACAGGAAAAAAACAGAGCCTTAAATCCTACTCTATGTGTAACACACTCCTTTGAGCTGGAAGCCAAAGCCACCACAAAGCTCAGGAAGGACTGGTGCTCTGATCACAGGGTCCTGCCACCCGATCTCAAGTGCATCTCACCTTATTTTCTGCTGATTTATGATGCTACTCAGTCAAGATGCAACTGCAACTCTATGTTCTATAAAAAAAAACAATTGTTTTGGTTTTTTGCAGGGAAGGAATCAGTAACTTTACTATTATTGCTTCCCTTTAAGACATTACTCTTTTGATAAATGCTCTTCCTCTTGCTTCATGTCACATGGATTTATTTTGACTTGCACATCTGTGCATTGATCACACGCAGGCGTGAAGGGTCTGGAAGACACGCTCCTGTCTTCTCGGTCTCTACAGTACTTGATATGCCATTTTACATACAGTATTCGTGCAATAAGTAGCCGTGGTGTTGAATCTTTCCTGTAGAAATTTAGCTAACATGACACATGAGAATTTCCCATAGAAAGGATTTCCAAATCAATGAAGTTATGTCAAACTTTATTGATAACCTATGTATCTCCATTCATTCTGCCAGGCCTACAATATGATGAGTAAGATGAGATCTCTATTATAAGAATTTAAACCTAATGAAAATTTGAAAGTAAGTCTCATATGAATAAAAATGCAAAATCTGGAAATAAAGTTACTGCTTTTTAAATGACTTTATATAAAAACAGAGTTGATAAACAAAAAATTACAAATGGTGCAGAATTAAAAATTTGACATATAACACCAGAGTTTGGTTGGTTAGTTGGTTTAATTCAGGGAAGAAAACATGAATTCTTTAGTCAAACAAACGGGGCAATTTACTGTACAACAGAAAGGAATATTCTTGATCCTGGTGTACAGACAATCAGTCCCAAAATCATTCGGAGTCCAAGTATTATAGAAAACTATTGCAAAAAAATTACATTCGTCAAACCGAGATACTGAAAAGTCCAAAACAAGGTAGCATCTTCACAGAAAATGATTAGTAGAAATAATTATATAGCAACCAAAATAAAGCTAATATTTAATGATAAAATTTGGACTAAAAACATGAAAAATATGGTGATAAAATGATTTATTGGATGAATGAAAAACTTCTGTGTGCAATTATGAACAGAAAAGGCAAAACAAAAAAGAATGATGATATAAGCCATCAAATAATAGAAAAGTACAAATGACTGTAAGACATACTTTGTAAAAGTTTTGACAATATAAGTAATAAAACTGTTACTTTTGAAAGATCAGCTATATTTTTTGTTGACCACGACACAACAAATAGTATTTACAAACATATTTTCTTCCCAACTGAAAGTGACTCCGACACTATTTATACACAAAGCAAAGGCCATATATTTTTTTCACTGCCTTAAAACCAAGAGACAATTTAGAAAAATAAGTGTTACCAAATTATTCTGGAGTTCACTTCAAGAAAATCCCTGAAAGACTTTAGCAGAAGTAAAGATAAATGAACAAAATCTTTTGAGCCTATTGTACAGTTATAAAAAAATATTTTAAAAAGGGGTACCGAGTGGTCATCATTAAAAAAAAAAAAAAACTGATTAGCTATCATATATCCGATCTCCTTACCATAAGCACAAACAGGTGGCTTGTCAGAACCACCCTGACTGGGCGGGGAGCTCCAAAGGAGATTAATGACGCAAACTTCTGGGTGTGTTGGAATGGATAACTGACACACCTGGCCCAGTGTTCCTTTTTTTCTAGAATTATTCCTCTGCTCCATTTTCTGGCTTCCATGGGCTGTGCACCTTTGTTCCTCCATATATTTCCAATACGCTGTTCCTGCCTTGAAGCCGTTTGGTGCTGGACTGAAAACTCTGATGTCATAAACCAAATTAACCTTCTCCTGAGGATGCTGAGCACTGTGCCTCTACGGACACTAACAGAAGTTAATTAAAAGTTCATTTCTAGAAAATCTTATTTAAAACTGCATTTTCTTTTGTTATATATCTATCACTCTCCATTTTCCTCGAGCATAAAGAAGCAGAGAGAAATAGACAGATGCCAAAGGAACAGCAGTGGTCATCTCTGAGAGGATGGACTGACCATTCTTGAAAGGTGGGAGCGAGAAAATTTGTAGTTTATATAATTAAAAATAACAGTGGCGATATTTGAAAAAACTTTTATGTCATAAAATATTTCCAGGAGTGTATTGGCTAGGATTCTTAGAGGGGCAGGATTAATGAAAATTATAAACAAAGAGAATTGATTGGAGGGTTTACAGGCCCCAGGAGAGGAAGAGTCCAGAATCGCGGCCTGCACCTGCAAAACCTGGAAGGTCTGGGGTGTTGCTCAGACCTGAGATGAAGAACCCCCTGGCAGACCGCAGGGCAGCCACTCCGAGTCTGCTGTGGATAACAGTTGTTCAGAAGCCACGCTATTAGCCTATTGTGATGGTGCACAGCTGTAACCCCAGCAAGGGAGAGGCTGAGACATGAGGACTGCTGTGAGTTCAAGGCCAGTTTAGGCTACATAGCAAGTTCAGGACAGGACACTCTAGGGGATCTGTGATGGACATAGGAGATCAACCGTGTGTAGACGAGAGCAAGTCGGTATCTGCAGACAGCAGCAAAGGACAGAGATTTCCCAGAAAGAGCTGCAATAATCTTTGTTCTTCCTCATTTGTTCAAATTGCTGGTTGGGCCTGTCACATCCCAGCTGCATGATCTACTCTCATTTGCTGGCCCAGGAGTCATGCACACACATCTGTAAACTCTATGCTAGGCATTTCCTAATCTCTGCAGGTTGTCATGCTTCCTCAAATGGTCATGAGTAGCTAAATTACAATGTCACCATCAAGGACTGGTTTCAAGGTCCCACAGATAACAAAATCCATAGATGATCAAATCCTTTGTATATAATAGTATAGCATCTGCATATAAACAACAAATCCCTTGAAGTCAGCATACCTCAAATCAGTCCCAGATTATTTGCAATATCTGGTACAAAGCAAATGTTACACTACACTGTTGAGGGAATAATGTAAAAAAAAAAAATCTGTATAAACCTTTTTCTGGATATTTTCTTTTTCTAAAAAAGAAATGTTTTTTCTTAATTTAAAAAATTATATATACATGAATTTGAAATTCTATAACACATTAGAGACATGGGATTTGGGGGAACCAATGGCCCTCTATACCCTGCCCTGTTTCAGAGGTTCATCTCTTTCCCACTTGTCCATTGCCCCTCTTTCCACCCAGTGACTCATGTTGGGGCTTTTCTGGATATTTTCAACACATGTCTGGTTGAGTTGGTGCAGAACTTGCATATATGGAGGGCTGACTGTAAATAACAATAGAGAGCTAACATGTAAGACAAAAGAACTAATAATCACTTAGGAGATTTAGAATACATTTTAAAGGAAGGTGACAATATATTGTGTTTTGAAGGAAAAGAAAATTAATTTCCAAGTGACTGTAGTTTCTGAAAGCATTTGAGACAGAAAAAGACATAAAAACAAAGATACAAAGCATTTAAGAAACAATAAACTCTCAAAAACTGCTGGACTTAAGATAAAATTGTGAAACAAATCTCAAATGGGTATTGAAAGCAAAATACGAAGAGCTCAGTTTTATTTTTTAATTTTTTTTATCCTGCTAAAGAAACTTTATGCCAACAAAGACCGAAGGATTGGCATTTTTTCTCATATCTAGTAAGATAGTAAATATTTTAATACATTTTCTGTCGTAACTACTCAACTCAGCTGCCACAATCAAAGCTGTCTGACAATGGATATATGAATAGGTGTGAATATGTTTCAGTAGCCTTTATTTACAAAAAAGTAAAGTTATAGGCCAGCTCACAGGTGCAGCCTCGCAAAAGTATCTGATGAAAGGTTTGGCAAAACATCCTCAATTTCAGCACAAGGTATGAATTAAAAGATCTAGGAATACAAGGGAGTCCTATGCAGTATAAACCTTAAGTGTAACCAAACTCAGGCACGTTAGGATCAAGTTGATGATAAACAAATTTACAGAAAAAAAAATGTTTTTTGAAAGAAGCTGGAGAAAATAGAAGACAGACAGATACCTATAGAAACAGAGATTTTAGTGGCTACAGACTTGTAATAAGAAACCAGAGATGCCAAAGGAAAAGGTAAGAACGTTATCAAAGTACTGAAGGTAAGGAACTTTGAACTTAGAATCTGAAATGAAGGAAAAATAGAGATAATTTTACCTAGAAGATAATTGAAGGAGTTTATCATTACTGAACCTGTTTTAAAGCAAATGCTGAAGAACATTAAAGAAAGTAGGGTGGTACAAGCCAGTAGTAATCTCAGTGAATTAAGAGGCTGAGGCAGGAGGATCACCATTTCAACTGCTGTCCGAAAGATCTGAAGATATAGCTCAGTCATGGAGCTTCAGTATTGCCACGAGAGAGAAAAATAATAGAAGAGAAATCAAACAGGAAAATAGCGGGATTTTCTAAATGTATCACGATATATATTCTTTATAAAAGAAAAATTCTAAAATTAATAAGATTTCTTACTGCAAGTAGATGTTAACATATATGTCAGGCTGCATAAACCAAAGAATTTATATGGTGCTATCTCACACAAAGTGCTAGACTATTAGCTCTAAGCAGATTGTGCAAATTTTGGTTCACATATAACCTCTATAGTTCAAAAAATAATGAAAATATATGTAGGAAAAACAATATAATAGCTATTCTAAAATATTTAAATACAATTAAAAAGACAAAAGAAGGAGGAAAAAAGAAAGAACAATGCCTAAAAATCAAAAGTCTAATTTCAACTATACAAGTACTTTAATATGAAAATACACCAAGTAAAAGATAGTGTCTTATAAAACCCAAACAGAAGATTGAAATGTATGGTATAAAAAGTCCCCTTGAAAAATAATATTAAAGGTCAATTAAAGTTTAAAAGTTAGGAGATAATACACCACTTTAAGAGGAACTGAAGAAAGGAGGATTCATTATACAGTAGCAAACAAAGCACACATCGGAACCAGGAAGTGGTGGGAGGCAGAGATAGATCTCAATAGTTGTTAAAATGATTAGATCTCCAAAGAGACCCAAGAATTCTAATTATAATGCAGCCAGCACCAGTATTTCAAATGTACAAAGTTAAACCTAATAAAACTTAATAGAGAAACAACTTCATAATTATACTTGGGGTTTTCAACACTAATTGATAGAACATGCAGACAGAAACACAGTAAAGACGTGGAAGAACCGAACACCACCCGGGATCAGTTAGGCCTAGTTGACGCGTAGGCAGCGCGATACCCCCAATTAGCAGAATACACGCTTTTTTTCAAGAGCACGTGGAACCTTCATTAAGACAGACCAAGACACGAACCATCACAGAAGGGGCCGGGAGGAAGCACTTTGTGTTTAGCCATGAAGAATATTTTCCAAACGGTGTCGCTTTCTCTGAATGTGGTAGCTATTTTATTTGAATTAGTTTTAACATTATTTGTATATCTTAACCTTTTGAAAACTAACAAGTGAGCAATACATTCTTGTTCATGCCTCTCGTTCAGTTTCCTTTGAATGCATGTTTAGTAGTTATCTTTATTTTGTATATATTGATATATTACAAAGCACAATCTTTTCTTAATTTTATGTTTAGTGGGTACATATATATATATATATATATATATATATATATATATAGTTATTATAGGTCATATATGTATAAATACATATCACACATTTTTTCAAATATTTTGTGCCTTTTATGGTTACATATATAATATTCTAGAGTTAATATTCCTAAGTCATTTTGCCTCTCTTTTAGTTTTTCTTTTGCCCCCTTGCCCACTATTTCACTCCCTGTATGCCAATACGGAGAAAGTTGCACTAAAATTGCCTCCTTTTTTCCACTTTTAATTTTCCAGTTCTGCTATTAATTTCTACTTTGTGAGTCATTTTCCAAGTTAAAAAGAGGATACCTCAGTGCATTGTCAACAATAAACCAAGAGTTCATATGACGTTCAGCACACATTTAATTAACCTTAGATACAAATTCTTCCGAGGAGCAGGGGGAGAATGTCAGCAGTTAAAGCGCTTGCCAGGCAAGCAAGCGCAAGGCCCTGGCTTGAAGAATCCACAACCATAAGCTGGGAGCAGGGTGGTGCACACCTGTGATCCCAGCTCTACTGTCGGTGGGCTGGGGAGGGGAACCTGAGGCAGGAGGATTGCCATGAGTTTAAGGCCAGCCTGAGCTGGTTATGCAATCAGCCTTGGTTACAGAGCAAGACCCTGTCTGGGGAAAAAAAAAGAATTCAGAGCTTAAATTCAGTAAATGTGCAGGATCATATGTCCACATATCTTTCCAATTACACATCCAGGATGAGAAAGCCTAATACTTGTGTTATCTCCTACAGAAATCTCAAAATGATCGCAGACATTAAACTACAGGAGGAAAAGGTGAATTCGTGTTAGGCCGAGAACAAACATGAAGTGAGCTACACCTGGACTCAATGTCCTTCTATCTGTCACCTTGTTCTTCCACTTATTCTGCTTTTTGGTCATACAAAATTAAACCCAGATTCCATATATTTCAGGGCATCACTGTTGTTGCTATAGTTTTGTGGGTTTGGTTTGGTTTGGTGGTTGGGAAGGAACCTAGGGCCTTCCCACTGAGCTGCATCCTCCATCCTCAGCCTTTCACTCTCTCTCTCCCTCTATCTCCTTCTCTCTCTCTAATCTCTCTTATTATTTTTTTTTTATTTTGGCAGAGACGTGCTAATTTCCTAAGGCTTCCAGGCTAGGCTCAAATTTGTGAGTCTCCTGCTTCAGCTTCCAGCCTCCCAACATGTTGGAATTACATCCATTTGCCACCAGATCCAGACAGAGTATTTTTTGGTACTTAATTCTTGAAACAGTGTCACTACTTAACAAAAAATTCAATAAAATACATATTGGATAAGTATAAATAATGCACAATGTCCAATTTAAAAATTCCATAAATGGACTTACACTTCAGAAAATGACCAGCTTAATGGTACAGAAAAAAAAAAAAAAAAAAAAAAACAGGTCACAACAAAATGAAATACTGAGGTAGTCACAGCGTGAATGCCAAAAACTATGGCAAGGAGTATTATCTTGCCTCACACTCTTGGAGGCTAAGGAAGAATGATTATAAGGCCCAGCCCAGCCTGGGAAAATCAGCGACATAGTGACATGCTTCCTTAAAAGTGACTAATAATGATAATAATAAAAAGCTGTGGGTGTAGTTTAGTGTGACATCTCTTAGGAGAGAGGAGGAAATACAGAGAGAGAGAGAGAGAGAGAGAGAGAGAGAGAGAGAGAGAGAGAACAGATGAAAAGCACAGTTGTGAAAAAGCTCCAGATATATGATCCATGCGCTGAGACAGTATCAATGAGTTGGGAGATAAAAAAAAGCAGGGTGCTTGGAAAAAATACAAAAGAGCAATGACGCTAATTCTAAGTGCTACTTGAAGCTGATTTTAAAATGGTATTATTATAAATAATAGGCATTTTCTCATTGTTATAAAGTATATAATGTCTATATATTTTCTGACAAAAAAGGGAAAAAGATGAAGTTAACGTGTCAGTGATCCCAGAGAAAAGTAGTAGATAGCTCAATAAAACAGAAACATCGGCTTGTCTTCAAAAGAGAACAACAGGTCATTTGAATGCAGGGTAGCTTCCCTGCTCCCCCTCCCCAAGATTCCCCAAATTGATGGCAATTTATTGAAATTATACTTCATAATGAGAGTGATCATGTACTATGAAGACATAATAGCATAGGCCACAAAATATTTTCTTGAGTTAATTGTTTAAAAACTATTCATAAGAATATTGTTCCCTTTGCAAAGTTTTTCTTTCTAACTCCTTTTTTGATGGCATTATTATAATTTATTCTTATGTGCTCAGTGAGTATATTCACCAGACATCTATTTTTTGTGTGTTCATTATTTTCCTTATCTCCTCGGATCATTCCATTTGGGATCATTGTCCTCTCGGAATTTCCTTTAGAAGGGACTGTTGATAGAAAATTTTTCTTTTTTTTTTTTTCTTAAAAGTTGAAAAAAATCCTAAGACCATTTCCAAGTGAGGCAATGCAAATCCAACTAATACAATATTTTCCCCCAGTGAAAAACATAAAATTACATCTTGAATTTTGAAATGAAACTAAAGTTTTATAAATATTTAACACTTCAATGTGACCAAATGAAAGTAAATTATAGCTGAATACAGAATTTATGAGTTCATTTTGAACCACCAGGGTACTATGTTAGCCATGAATTTATTTGCAAAATAAATTCAATGAACATAGTAATTTATAAACATAAAGATGAGTT
The DNA here is from genome assembly GCA_004027205.1 of Ctenodactylus gundi. Lineage (NCBI taxonomy): Eukaryota > Metazoa > Chordata > Mammalia > Rodentia > Ctenodactylidae > Ctenodactylus > Ctenodactylus gundi. The sequence goes on from PVKB01000807.1 coordinate 475,486, forward strand.
TTTACTGTCTAAATTATGAATATGATTTGAATACTAATTTTATACATAGTCTGAACATTACCATGTCAACAGCTACACTTTTTTTTTACATGGGCATCGTTACCTTGTCTGAAAATTCCAATCGTTTGTTAATTTATTTTTTATTATTATGTGAGAACATGCTTGTATTATCCTCAGATTGTGAAAACGATTCTTTTTAGAATAACTATTCCTAGATAACATCTAAAATAATTAAGATAATATTGGGCATTATCTTTTCTCTGTTGGATTCCTGGGGACCAGAACAAAGGCTGAACTTGTAAGTGCTCCACAAATATCTGTTAAGCATTTAGATGAATATAAAATAATTTTATGTTTAGTAGCATACAACTGATTCATGTTGTTGTTCATGGTAGCTATTTTCTGTAAAATTACAGAAAAACATTGAATTATAGTTTGAACTATTGTCTCTAGGGATAATTCGGGGTAAGGTTTCTGTGGCTCTGGTCATACTTTCATTAACTGATCAATAGAATAATACATACCCCGCTTAATGTGTGTTTCTTATATCACATCTTGTATTTAGCGTATGTTTTTCATTTATTATCAATGAAGTTGTGCCCAACAACTGTCTAGATCAAGCCTGAATGAGTTTTATCTTAACTGCTCATTTTTTTCTCCATAAGACACACTGGAATCTCCTGGAGCTTAGAGATAGTGGACAGCACTTTAATTCTATACCTGAAGTCCATTTGAACAGCAAAATCATCTATAAACACAAAAATGTACCCCACTTAAATTGCAAAATACTGCTAAAATATTTAATAAATTGAAATAAAAATGAGATATGCATCATGTCAGTCCTGAAAACAATCTCTAGAGTCTATGCAGCCCAAATTCACATTCTTCGATATTTCTTTTTGTATAATTTAAGATATTTTTAAGATTTATGTTGAAATTCAAAGGGCCTCGTCATGTTAGAAATCTTGGAAACTATAAAGAACTTTGATAAATTTAATATATTCATACTTGCATACTAACCAATTTCAAATTTTCTACAAGACTATAGCAATGGATTGTAATTTTCAAAGGAGATATAGGTCAGAAAAGCAGACTTATTCATTGAGGATCAATTGATTATGACAAAGATGCTTAAATCAATCAATCAATGTTTATATAATACAAAATTTAAATTTTTGAGTAAGGAAAACTGAATGATTCCCTCACATAAAATGTGACTATAGCAATTCTTTGTGAAGAAATAATGCTAGAATGCAAATTGAAAAGGGAGATTTGGAAAGGAGAGATGCTTTATTCATACATATTACATATACCTATTTCTGAAAGCATGGCTAAATAAAAAAAAATGGGACTGGGGGCATAGTTAAGGGACTACAGAACTTGCCTTAGAAGCGCGAAGCTCCAGGTTTGATCTGCACGCTACATAATAGCTGGGCATGGTTGGGTATGAATTTTCTAATACTTGTATTTATTATTGAAGGAATATTTCTCCTACTGCACAAAAACACTTAAACTAGCACTTATACTCAACTTTCTTTTTCACTCTTAATTCCAAAACAATGTACAAAGAATATCTGGTTTGAAAATAGGCAACTTAAGCTAAGTTTTAACAACTACCAGGAAATTATTCAACGACTTTCAAAATAATATTCCATTTGACCCAGTGATTCCTCTACTGGACATCTTTTCAAGAGTTAAAAATAACACAGAACAAAGATGTATGGATTCTCATGTTTTTAGCAACACAGCTAACAACAGCTAAATTGTAGAAGATGCCAAAATACCCATTAAAAGACCAACGGATGCAAAAAAAAAAAATGTGGTATATTATACAATAGAGTACTAGTCTTCCATAGAGATAGATTTGAGGCATTTTTAGGTAAATGGACACAACTGGAGACCATCATGCTTATGGAAGTGAGTCAAATTCAAAAGGTTAGATATCAAATGATTTCTCTAATATGAGAGACCCAGGGTACAAATAAATAATAGAATAAAATGGGTGAGATGTGGGGAGTTGGGGGAGATAAGGGAAGGGTTAGGAGGGGGACGGGAGGGATTGTAAAGTTGATGCATATGTATTTGCACAAAATTTCCAAGTTCAATGTAAGCATTGTGTATTAGGGATATGTACTAATAAAAATAGAAAAATTATAGACCCTGAAAAGTGAAAAACGACTTTTAAAAAATAGTTTCAAAAATAATTCTCATAGTTCTTATTCTAGTCACCATGTGTGCCTGGCTTGGTTTTTTGCAGTCTTAGTTATTACAGAAATATTATAAAGTTAATAAGTAGCAAATAATTAATATTTAACAAGTAAGAAAGAAAAGAAACAGTGCTTCAGTAACCAATGAAAACTGAACATAATGGGTTGTAACATGTATAAAACACCACTGAAATTTATTTTCAGAACTACAAATAAAAACATAGACAAACCTTAGCTTCTTGAAAAAGAAAAAAGAACAATTGTTTTATAGTGATAGGAATTGTTTCCCTTTAGTGCTGGTAATTGAGCACAGGACCTCGAATGTACTATTCAAATATTCTACTACTAAGTGACACTCCCAGTTGTACGAAGGTGGATTTTATGGAAGCCATCAAATGAAGCAAACTAAAAAAATATTTTTTCTATGGAAAATCTGGAGGGAGAAGAGAATTGTTCCTGAGATAAAAACGGAGGCGACATCCACACTGAATATTCTTTTTTTCTTTTCTCCAATCTTACCAGACCCTTGATAGATTACTTGAAGGAAAAAAGTCACCAGGCCAACAATAAACTCTTGGCAAGCTAAACTGTTGGTCATCTCAGATCTCAACAAGGGCTCTCGGTAAAATGAGTAACGATGTAAATTTTGTGACATTGCTACCATATAGGAAATGTGGCTATTATTGTGAGACAGGGTGACAGAGAAAATAATATCATTAGGAAAAAAAACCATGTTGTTAAAATTTTCATTTTTCAAATACTTGTATGGTAATATTCAAACTACGTGGTTTCTTCAAACAAAACTAGAGAAAGAAACAGCTTGCGAGATATCTGGAGCATGCAAACTTGTTTGAGCACACTGATCCATGATTCTCCTCTAAGATTCCAATTATGTATAAAACTTCAGTGATTTCAATGTTTTGCCCAAACTGTAATAAGAGGGAGAGGGCCTGGGAAATTCATTTTGTTTCTTTCTAAATATTAATTGACACATTATCAATAGTATATATGTAAGCATAGTTTTTCTGCCTTTTAGATTTAGTGACAGAAATTTTGGTAGATATGGGGAGTTTAAAGACAATTGACTTAGGCATTCAATTATTAAAATTAAAATACATTATATAACATTCAGAAAAGTACATTGAACATCAACTTATAAAGAATAAATTCTTACACTCCATGTGCACCTCCAGCCATCAGAGATCAAGAATGTGATGGTAGGTTTCTTCTTGATTTCGATAGGAAACATGAATATAAACCACTTACTATGATGTTAACTTTTTGTGTCAAGTATTTGTTGACGTTGTTTTATTTTTAAATTGGAAATTTTCCTTCTTTTTTCTCTCCCACCCCCCCATCTCCTGAGGGAACGTGTTTTCCCAATTTAAGCCACATTTTCATTATCATTCAATTCAAAACAAGGTTAATTTTCTATTTCTCTTTTCATGTACTACATGTTTAGAAACACGTAGGTTAATTTTCAATTGCATGGCCTTTCTCCAAGTTAGTTTTGCTACTAATTTCTAGCATAATTTCTCCATATTAGTACAATTTACTTTGTGTTATTTAACTCTTTAAGACACGTGAAAACATTTAAATTAAGTATGAAGGCATCCTATCCTAAAAAAGCAAAATCAAAGTCCACGGGGGAAAAATCAAGGCGCAGTGTCTCTGGGCTGTCTTCTTTTGCACACACACACAGGTCACCTGCAGGAAGTAAGCTGGAGTCTGCTTTCTGCTGTTAAAGTCACCCTGCCATTTCTTTGCCTGTCATGCTTCCTTACCCAGCACAGTGCAGAGTGTAGTGATAGTGGTGACCTTCTCTTGCCTTGGCTATATTCTGTTAGAAACCAGGTCCCGCCGGTCCTCACAGAGGAGTTAACACACAGGCACAGTCACTAGACTCTGACTAGAGTGTATCTCTCACAAGTATTGGTGGGTAATTGAATCATTAAGAAAAAGTACAATGAGACTATTTTTTTTTTAAAAAAGCAAATTTTCTGAGTAGGCTTTATATGGGAGTACAGTACTTTATAGAGCTCAGGCTCAGGTATAATTCTCTTCTTTTCAGAGAACATTTCAAGCTCTGAGCAGCCTCTTACTGTCTTGGCTCCCACTTTTTATTTTTGCTTTTCTTCTGTCTTTGCCTCCACTGCTAGACCAGCTTAGGAAAAGTCTTAGCAGTAAAATACAGTATCAAATTCGGGGCTTATGTCCACGTTTTGCCAATCCCAAGACTTGTTTTGTTGACCTGGCTCCTGTCTTCCAAGGTTGTTTGTAACAGTTCTTAAGAAATAACATTTTACAACATGACAGTTTTGCCTTTGTAAACAACGTATTATTTTATTTCTATTCCTTTTATTTATTTATTTATTTTTGAGACAGAGTCATGCTCTGTAGCACAGGCTCACCTTAGACTCCATGCCCGGCTTTATGTGGTGCTGAGGAATCGAACTCAGGGTCTTGTGCTTACAAGGCAAGTGCTTTAACTGCTGTGCCATTCTTCCAGGTCCTTACTTCTAGTCTTTTTCTTGTGACTTGTATTTTTATTCTCTATTGGGATGACCTTACAATTTAAATGTCATAATAACATACAAAGCAAATTTATAAAGAACATATCTATATTTTATAAGAATTTTTGAAAACTTATTTTATATGAATTAATTACATTATTAAACATAATGGGAAATCTATACAAGTGACTCATAGTAACTTAAGTATCGTTATATAAATTTCTTTTGCCCCTGTTCTTGGCTAAAAGTTTGGAAGGAAAATGTAATTTTAGATGGATATGTTCCAGAATAATCTTTAGGATAAGAATTATAAATTGAAAATGCAGGTTAAGAATTTCTCCTCACTTATAACTGGACTCAATAAACAAGATCTCCAACATAACACAGCACAGACTTGAAGGATTCTTTCACTCCATGGTTCAATTCCTTATTGCCCACCCACTTCATGTTTTGCTTAACGGAAGACAGGAAACGGAAGCAGAAATGATCTAACGAAAGAGCATTACCCTCGGAACCCAGGGTCTTTCTTCTCAACCTGAAAACAAAAGAGGAAAAATGATACAAAGAAATACTGTGCTAGAAAAAAGGAAGGAAAAAACATACATGCATACATACAGACGTGGATACTGACATTCTCATCTACGTGGAAAGTAAGTTCACGCTGAGAGCAAGGCAATGAGCATTGAACAAGGCAAATGATCTTGAAAGCGCATCCTCTGTGCCGCAAAGAGCCTGCGTGTCTACATTAGTATGTATGCAAATATTGAAACACTATCCATGTGATTACTTTATTCCACATGATTTACATAGTATGATTGCTTCCTTTCCTCCTGTTTTACCTAATATTGCTTCTAGAGTTCATTTGTGTGCACAATGGAGAGAGACCTTGAACTTTTCCATAAGGTGCAATTGCTACACTTATAGTCAATAATTCAAACCAGAGTGTTACATCTTTATGATAGTGTATAAAGCACTGTGTTTGCACTGATAGCCGAACAGTATGAATAGGATAAGATGGAGAAACATACTGGCTAAGACAATATGGTCATTTTTATTCAAGGATAGCATTTTCAGAAGAATAAATGAAGGAAATATATAAATTATTCCCTATTATGACTCTCCCAATTATGTAGACTGAATTATTTTTTTCTCAAGCCTTTGCAGAAAGTATATTCACATTTTTGTTAACTTAAAATTATGTATAAAAGAAATATATTTGAATAAAATAATGTGTACTGCATTTGTTATAAGTGATTGCTTTAATGCATATTTATATTTTAAATTGCTAGTGGTAAGGTTACAGGATAAGTAAATTCTACTTCATTTTTATTGGAATGTGTTTATCTGAATCCATGACACTTGTGACTGCCTAAGATGTATTTTATTGGTACCTGCCAATCTTCGGGTTCAAATGAATATATTTAAACTGTGTGAAAACACTAGATAAAAATATCTGCCATAATGCTAAGTATAAAGATCCTTTTCATTTTTCCTGGCCTGGTGGCCCAGACTTCCCTCTCCAAGATAGATACGGAAAGGCATCTCTATTTTCTTTATTATATCAGGTCTTAACCCAACATTAATATCAGTTGAATAAAATCAATTTTAAAACTTCTTCCAAATGTCACATTATTCAAATAGACCATGTTGTCACAAAATGTCCTGTCTATTAAAGCAATAAAGTAACGCACAATGTCCCGTGTTGACATTTCACTGCATAGCATCTCCACTAACAAGATTCCGGCCCCCTTCTCCTTCTAATGTGCTTGTGAATGCTGGAAACAGAAGATAAATCAGACGTGACAACGCAGCTCCAGCTCCGTGACAGGGCCAGGTCCTGCACGAGAGCAATTTCATGAAGGAAAGGGGAAGAAAAGTTGTGCTTCTCTTTTTCATTCTCAAAACCAGACAGGTTTCTTCCTCTTCTGTACCTTTATTGTAATTGAGTCATGATTTTAATGGGAAATGTACCTGAGCACAAATGTTCACAGTAATATCTGTCTCAATAGACGCTGATAACTACATACCGCCCTCGCACTCTGCAACACTATGTTGAATGCCACGCGGAGGTACACACACATGTAGATGGTACAGAACATGCAGATTCACCCTTTTATCCTGTATGCATGTAATATTGGATCATATGCTGCCTTGCATTTTTATGTAGCTTTCATAATTGTATTTATTGATTTAGAGAAGGTTCCAATTCAGCCATCATTATTTTTTCCCACCTGGCAACTACTAGCCTTAATGCACCTTTAAAAAGGAGGCAACGGGAAGCATGTCTCATCTTGCTGCATAGTATTTACTTCATTCTTTTAATGAACAACTTCTACCCTGGTAAGACTCATTCTGCATGTCTATCTTTGACATTTTGAAACTCTTTCTTCAAAAACTACATATATTATTACAGCATTCTCCTGCAAGCCGACTAAGAATCATTTTGTGATTCAATACATTAATTAACTCATTTTAAGTTCTTCCATCTCTACATTTTTTTCTTATGTTTCCAAAAGTTTGAAACTGGCCATTTTTCGGTCATTAAATTGAATTAGGGTTTGTTTTTTTTTGCCTCTCTGTAGAAATTTACTAGATGATAACCCAAATACTTTTAGAAAAGTTGAAAACTTAAATGAAAAATCATACTGGAGAAATAGGGGTGTTCTCTCCCAAAAAACCTTTTAATCTTGTATTGATTTGAATATATGAAGTTTCAAAATTTCTTTCTGTGCTGTTAACATTGGGCATTGTTTTCACCAATGAAAAGACATGAGATATAATATATGTTCAAATAATACTTTTCTGTTTACTAAATCAAATGAATAGCCACATTTTATTTTCCAAAGGAACATATGAAAAGAGTTTTTGAAATATACTTGGGAATTCATTTTATGTCTTTATCCAATGAGAAATTTTTCATTAATTCTGAACAATAAAATCTTTCAAAGGAGTGAAGGTTAAATACCACCTCCTTATAATTGTCCAAGTCTTTGTTAAAACTTAACAAAAGGGGGACTAGTGGAATGGTTCAGCAGTTAAAGTGCTTGCCTAGCACAGGCTGAGTCCTCAAGTTCGATTCGTCATATAAATCAGGCCTAGTGGCACATGCCTGCAATTCCAATACTTGGGAGGCTAAAACAGGAGGATTGCTGTGAGTCCAAGGCCAGCCTGGGCTCCATAGTGAGTTCAGGACCAGCCTGAGCTACCGAGTGAAAACCCATCTCAAAAAACTTAAAACGGTTTGTTTTTATTAACAAGCACATGAGGCATTTTATTGCCAAATATAAAATATATCATGAGTTAATGCCATTTAAGTATAAAAACAGTCAAATATCCCTATTGGCTGGAATATCCTTCTGCTCACTGGCACAATCAGTGGTAATTAAATATCATCTCTCTTAATGAACTCTGAATGCTAGCAGGAATCAATTCTATATTCTTCTCATTTAGATGAGTAACATGTATTCTGCAGAAATTTTTTCCCATTAACATGAAAATATACATTGTCTTCTTAGAGACAATTATTCATTCACTACACCTCTAATAATTACTCCAAAACATTTTTTTTTTTGCTACAGCATAGTGACTTATTAGAAGATCTTGACTTCTAAAGCATTTTTGAATTCTTGAGCTTTGATTGCCTTATAATATGTGACACGGTACATAGAGCGATAAGTCTGCATGATTCTAATTATTTTCTAATTTTCAGTTAAATTTGCATTTGCAAGAGTAAAAAATCACAGACTGAATAAGAATAAAACAATAATGCAATTATTTAGTGAAAAGATAACCAGTGTTTCTCACTTGTCTATTCCTTGCACTCAATGATAGACCACAAAATCGTGTCTTTATTTTAATCAGGTCACTCAATGACAGCCCAACTTTGTACTTTGGAGATGTTCCCCAACATATGTGGCATTTTGATGGCCATTTTACTTCATGAGCATTAACACAAAGAATAGTGAGCTACTCCAATGATGCGCAAACTCCCGTTATTTTAGCTATTATCAATGCTGAACTTTAAAATGCTATGAATTCATATTCATAGGAATGAAGCATATTACTTTTGATTTAAACAAAATATGAACATCTTTAAACAGAGAATATTTCCAGTCAAGAGAAAACTGTCTTTAAAAAAAAAATTATTATACTCATGACACCCTGCCATCAGACAGGAATGAAAGGGATGCTTTCCAATATTTTTTTCTCTCAAGAAAACATTTAGACAGGTGGGGGAGAGAAAGAGAAAAGGGGGAAAATCGTGATTTACAATAGGGATCAAATCTACTCGATTTACTTTCTATGGCTTATGTGTCAATGTTTAAAATCTTAGTGGGGAGTTGCCAGGCGACAAGATCGATCATAAGACATGGAAGCTTCCGTTTCGGACACAGAGCGAAGAAGAGAGAGCCAAGCACAGGGCAGGGGCGCAGACTTGCCCAGAGGAGCTGCTCACAGCCTCGCAGGAACACATAGGTTCCAGCCAGGGTCTGCGGAGCAGCGTTCTCGCCATGCCAGCCCTTTAGTCTTACAATAGGGCGTTAAAATGGGATTCTTCTCTTCGTGTTTCCAACTAGGGGGGGAAACAATGCGTGCTCCACCCCAAAAAGGAGTTAGAAAAACCACATTACAAAGTTACAAGGAAGGGGTTTAGAAGTATGTAAGACCATAGATCTATTTTAGATCATGCGAGGTTTGAGAGCCCCCTGAATAGTGGCTCTGGAGGCACTGACCTTGCGTTTTGAATACTTTTCTCTTGTCCAAAGGCCAGCCTGAGAGTCATAGAGCTGTCCCCTACGTCAAATTTCAGTTACATAGACTTTAACTTGATGTTTCAAAAAACTTGAGAAGAATCCCACCATGAGTGAATCCCGAGTACTGGTTCATGTACAGGTCTCTACGGGGAGGAGCAAGCCGTTAGTAGCTCTGATTGCACATTAGAAAGAAGTTGCTATAGAAACAGGCTTAGCCTAGTTTCCCAGAATGTGTTGTGTCTAGAACGGCAGCTTCACCTACAAAGTTTGGTCTTCATGGAAGCAAGGCAGAGTGAGATTGCCTTGGGCCATCGCCAAGTCGCCTGAGGGACCTGAGCAACCGGAAGGGAGTGAGTGGTGACTTTCTTCTCTGTAAGGTTACAAAGAAGGAAAGTACCAAGTCATTGAAGAACCAGTGTTTTCAGTAAGCCATGAAACATCTCCAAACTGATGAAGTTTGATAAAACCGTTGAGACTATAAAATTTTTCCTAGAAGAAAAACTCATTTCCAAGCACCTACCCAGAACATTAACACACGCGCTCCCTCTTTCTCACACACTTTCTTTTCCTCTCTCCCTTCAGTCCCCCTCCTTCCCTCTCTTCCTAATTATGGACCAACTACTTAGAGTAAGATGAGAAACACAGGCCACAGCATAATTTTACAAAAAGAGGGGAAAGATAGGACAGGCTAGGTATTCAAAGTACAAAACTGAATCTATGTTTGTTTCACTGAACTCCACTGAAGGTGTTTTATTATCTAAGAGTGACTAGAAAGGCAACAGGACCTCAGCAACGTTCAGTCAGGAATAAAGGAGAAACTTTCTCCACACAATATATTTTAAAGGTATAGTGGGGGACAAATACTAAGTCTCCTTCTTATTACATTCTTTCTATCTTGCTAGTTCAAAGTAATACACAAGTGTCTGCTTGTCTGTGGATGCCACCCAAACATGAAGAATGGAAAAGGAGAAAGGAGAAGAAAAGTAATGTGTTTATTAATATCTGTTCGAAAGGAAGTGACTTATAAACCAAAAGTGAAGGAAGGAACCGGAAGGGGCCAAGGGTAAGGTTTCCTATCAATAGCCGAAATGGCAGCAGGGGGGCAAATTGAACCAAGTGGAGGTAGAATTGTCTTTGCTTCCCGCACTCAAGGCTTTCTCTCTGAGCTCTTAATTGTTGCAGACATATTGTCAAGACAATCTTAATCGGGATGGCAATCCATCACCTTGTTGAATGAGTAGTGAATCTATAACCCTAACCCCACGCCTAACCTCACAGGCTCACCAATATTCAACAATGTAGTGGGGGGGGGGGGGAGGAAATCACAAAACTGATTTTGTATAGCCTGTGCGTCTATGTGTGTTTGTGTGCATGTGTGAAGTCTGTTTTAGGATTTATAAGTTATAATTAACAAAGTTTAAGGTAAAATACAAAATATTTATTCTACTTATATACCAATCCAAATATTTGGTGCTATATTATAAAAATAAATCCCTACAATGGTTTATCTTTCTATTAGTTATAACTCATAAAGTTTATAGATTTTAAATTTTTAGTGCATTACTGCATGCACAAGAAAATTATACCTACTTTCCTACAAGCTTAACTGTTGGAGTAGATCAGTGTCAACAAGGAATTACTATTACTACGGCAAAAATTGTAGTTGCAATTTCTACAAGCCTAAGAAGTGTATCTTCTGCTAGGTTCTTGACATACTAATGCACATTTAGAAAATTCATGACAATTTTGAGTTAATTAGCACTGAAACTGGCATGTTCTCATATTGATAAGGAAATACTCCAAGATTTAATGGAGTTGCAGTGAAATTTTCCCATAAATGAAATTGTGTTTTGTTGCCAAATTATTATGAAAAGGAACCTAGCCACTTAAGTTTTAGCAAATAGTTTGTTTTCCAATATGGTTTTCTTTTTAGATTGTAATTTCCTGAGTGCTTTCATTCAAATATTTAATTTTAACGAGTCAGCAACATAATCACAGTGAGTTGTTGAAATTTTAAAAAATTCTAAACAGACTTTTATTGTATCTTTTAAAACATAACCTTATATTGCTTCTGAGTGCTTTTGTTTAATTACTAATAAAAGGCAAGTTTACTTATCTCATGAATGATACTGCTCCAAGAACTCCTATCAGAAACCTTTTGATGTTGGTAACTTCTACCACTGACTGATTTAAATGCTCGGACTATATGCGAGGTATGAAAACTTATGTGGAACCTTGTACACAATCAGCACTCCATAGATTTTTAGTTTAGTGTTTTTAAATGGTAAATGAAAACATTCAAAATCTATTGAAATATATTTCATAATAATATGCTCACATATCACAAATTATAGTGAATTATGGGCAAAACAAAACTGAGTACCCTAAGTATACAAAAGTTTGGGCAGCTCACATTTTTTTGCTTGTCAGTATTGGGCATATTCTTTACAATTAAAAAAACACAGTTCGTTTCAATTTTCAATTTTATCAGAATTAAAAATTACTCCCAGGTAATGCCTAGGGTATTTTTTATTTTGAGTCATTCTTTAAAGCTTTGTTTTATTTTTCCCAAGGATTTATTTGAAGTTAAGTATCTGACCTCAACTGAGCAATTTTTTTTTAATTATTTTAAGTTTAGAATAGTAGAGTAATGGTTGTCTGGGTTTATGGGTATAGGGAAATAGGGAATTAATTGAGTAAATTTATTATAGTGTGCTTTTTTCTTTTCTCAAAGGCATTCAGGAACTATTTTCTTTCTAATATAATTTTATATGAGAGATAGTAGTACTAAGAATGGATTAAACAAATCTATGTTTTTAAATTGATAAGAGTAAAAGGAACACAGAAGTTGTCATCTTTGCTTTATTTTGCTGAGCTGAAGGTAACAGAATACAATTTTTTTCACTCCAGGAACTATTGATTAAAGGATTAGCTTTCATCGATGAAAATTCATATTGAGCTAGACAAATGTTTTAATATTACATTTCTTGCTTGTAATCAGATATTCAACAGATTACAGACATTCATGTGTTTGTTGGTTTTGAAAGAGCAGAGTAAAACAGTAATCAAAATCACAGGTACAAAGTACAAAAAAAATAATGCTGGAAAGCAGGTGAGGATATTTTATCCAGAGTTGCTGCAGAAAGAAGAGCAGTCTCTCTCTCTCTCTCTCTCTCTCTCTCTCTCTCTCTCTCTCTCTCTCTCTCTCTCCCCCCCCCTCTCTCTCTCTCTCTCTCTCTCTCCCCCCCTCTCTCTCTCTCTCTCTCTCTCTGTGTGTGTGTGTGTGTGTGTGTGTGTGTGTGTGTGTGTGTGTGTGTGTGTTTTCTTCCCATATTTCCTTGACTGGATAAACTTTCACAATAATATAAATTTTAAAACATTGAACCACTGAGGTTACTGGTTACTGGTTTTCTAACTTAATTTTACTCTATTTTTTATGTCAAAGCCTAACATTCTATTTAAGTTGTACACATAGATTATACATTCAAAAAACACAGAGACTTTCAACTTATTACCCAGTCTTTGAGCATCTACTACGTGCCAGTAGTTACACTATCCAACGTTATACAGCTGTATGTACTGATATAACAAATAGGGTACAATAATTAATTAAGTCTTCCTTAGGAAAGTACAATGAATTGTAGATATAAAAATTACAACAAGTTAAAGAGTAAGATATATCTTGGTGATATCCACGGTCCTTCCGTAAGAAAAACGGATTAAGAATATTAAGCCCTATTATTCTCTAAATTATGTGGAAGGGATTCTGTAGCAGTATGCAAAGACGTTTGCATAAGATAATTCTTTCTTTTTTTCTAAACACTCTGTACTCATTTCTTGAAGTAAAATCCTAGGAAGAGAACTGGGGACAACATAAACACAGAGATAATAAGTGGACAAGAAAAATAATGATAAAACTTACAGCAGCAAATTCTTGTGTGTTCTCTATTCATGAAGCCAAGGGACCCAGCTGTATTCCTGCTGAAATGTTTCTCTATGCTAATAATCAGAAATTTGCCAAGAGCTGTAGTGAAGAAATCCAGACTAAAAGTAATTACATAAAGGAAACATCTGCCTGAACAACTATATCATATTTATGAACTTTAAAAAGGGCCTAGATATGGTGAGACACTATTAATAATTTCAAAATTCTAATTAAAAATATTCAATTTCTATTTTTTAATATTCAAATATGTCCGACAAACTAAAACATCAACTTTTTTTTATTCTTCAAATCCATGTGCCTTGATGGCGGGAATATAAAATCATCCCCAACCAGAGCCTGAGGGAATGTGTGTGTTTCGGCGGAGATATTCTTCCAGGCAAGAGTTCACGAACTTGACCATCATGGCTTCCAAATTAAGAAAAATCACATTGATCTAGACATTCAGATGGAAATTATGCCTAGCTTTTTGAATGACACATTTTAATCAAGTATGTAACAGTCCGGGGTTTTGGTGTGTTTTTGCATCTGTGATACCAATTTTTTTTCTTCAGGAAGCTTCCTTAGTCTAATTACTTTTTCATTTGTCCAGCACAAGTAGTCCCCTTCTTCAGGCCAAGTAACTAAGAAACTAATCCCAAAGCTACTTTAATGTGAGACTGCACAATTTTCATTAAAAGCACAATGCTGTCCTAATCCAAAAGCTCTTAAAAGACTTTTCCATTGACCTTTGAAAAATGCCTCAAGGTAACAATTAGTGAAGAGATTCTAAGTATTTAATTGTCAGTGCTACCACCTTTTATAAATTCGGAACCTTTGTTTGAAGACTTTTATTTCTACAAACCCATCAGATCTACCTATTGGGCACCTGAGCTGAGTGTCTCTCTTGCTCTTGATGTTAATTCTTCCTCCAGCTTTCATCCGAGGAGGCCAGCGTGTATGCATGACATCAATCAGTATTCCCGCTGTGGGCCTCAGTTTTCCTTCAGCCAAAGGAGAATCTCTGCTGGCTACTGAAGGACGGAAGGACGGTGATATCCAACTTATTTATTTATTTTATTTACTTTTGTTCTTCTGGTTCACTTCCTGTGATACTGCCTCGGGCCATCTGTAGCTCTTGGCTTTTCTCGGGATCCTTAACCCTGCAGAACTCTCTGTTCTGTTTACAAATTCTTCGTCTCCTGTCAAGCTTAGGGGTAGAAGCAGGTGGGCCGTTCCTTGCTCCAGAATTCTAAAATACCCTTTGTGGTCCCCTGACGCCCTGTTGAGACTCTAGTAATCATTTTGCTAGCTAAGTTATTTTGAATCTAATTTTTTTTTTCTTTTTGGAACTCTCCCAGACACAATAACTCAATCTTGGTCGTCCCAAAATTAAGCTCATTAATTTTCCCCTCATCGTTTCCTTCCTTTCATCTTCATAGCTCTGCTATAAAATAGTATTTTTCAGCGATGCTAAGTTGCTTGGTAATAAACGAAATAATTGTATTCACTTGCCAAGAGCATTTTCATTAATGAAGCCATTTCATGTACATCCTCACTTAATTTTATGGCAGCCCATGATGTGCATCATTATTTCCATTGTACACATGGAGACTCACTTTGCAACATGGCACCCGCACTAATCTAGAATGGCGCCTGAATATTGGCATATTTGGTCTCAGCTACACATGAGCCTATCTGCATAATCAACTGCTAATTCACTTCCATTCTCTCAGTAGGACCTAAATATATCACCCATCCTCCAATCTAGTGTTCCTCCCAGGCCAGTCTATTAGCCCTAGAGCCTGGCCTGTGAGTTCTGGCATCGCACCCAAGGCTCACACCCTTCAGCAGCTGCATCGCCCACTGATGGTTTTCAAAACCGGTATTTGTCTACTCATTAGCCACTACTTTATTTGTTACTAACTGCAACTCAGCAAAAAAAAGAAATTACTACAATACAATCATACCCAATTTTTACTGTTCATCTTATTCAAGATTTCTCTTACCCTTGAAAAAATTATCCATGTCTTAAAAATTAATAAAATAATCATCATTTTTAAAAATTGAAAATACTACTGTACTGTAGGTTTTCTTGGCTCAAAGAAAATTTCTTTGTTATCTAAAACCTTCACAGAAATTCCTCACTCTTCCCTTATTACATTGCAATCTAACGTTGGCTTTCTTTGTAATTATTCGTTACAGCCTTCATACATATTATGTCTTTCAACTGAAAGAATGTGTATTGTTTTTGCAGCATTCAGACACTAACTGGTGGCTGAAAGAACTGGGCTCAGATTTCTCAGTAAATATTTACAATTATTGTTTTTTAAAATCAATATTAATGTATTAACAAAATGCTTTCTTTATTGGTTACTATTTTTAATTTGTGCATTATGAAATCCTGTTTTCCATATTTTAAAAACATCTGAGATAGTTCATTGTAATTTTTGGTAAAATACTCTAGTGAAAATGTAAACCAGAAGAATTCTTGTAGAAAGATAATTTTATCTAAGAAATGATGAAGTACAAGCTTATACACATAATGTACACCTGTTAATATTTACTTTTATTCTCTTATGTTCTTACATTAAGAACGAAGCCACCATTCTGCAGTTCTTAAATAATTGTATGTATAATTCAGGAAGAATAAAACTACTGTGTACTGCTACATCAGTACTAACACCTATCTTTAACATTTTCATGTATATAATAACAGTTTTATTGCAACCATACAAGAAGTTTCTTTCATTTATATAATGCACTTATTTATTTAATAAGTGAGATTTCTATGGTTAATGTACATATACATAAATAAGAAATAGCAATAGTTTACTTAAACAAAAATCTTCCTCTACAAATAAAATCTCATGCATTCTCCCAATGCATTTACCTTTAGATATTTTTCCTATTCTCATTGGAAAAAAAAGCAAGCATTCATTTCATTAAAGCTTTCTCAGAAGAGTGCTATCTTCCTTCAATATTGCTGAATGTTCCAAGTTACTTGGGTTTTACTTTTTCTGGAGTAATGTATTTTTTCAGATAAGATGTAACATTAAATAACATTACCACACTGGAGAAGTTACTTTACCTCTGGACTGTATAAACTGGGTTTGAGATAATTAGAACATTTGATGTCCTCCCTGCTAACAGCCTTTGCTCTTGCTCTGCGCTAATGGGTGAGGCTGTGCTATAGGTGAAACTGCTTCCTCTTATCACACATGATAATGTTGCAGAGCTCGTGCTCCCACCGGGCCGGGGTGGCCACTTAGGCTAGCCGTGAGCACATTTTGCTCTACCTTTATAGAAGAGCTTCATGAAAGGGTAATTTTATTTTGAAAGTATAATTTTATTTTGGCTGTCTTGATATACATTTAAAAGAAAATAAGTATAAACAGACATGCAATTTCTGATCAGAGACTACTTTACCGGGGAAACATGACTTCTATGACCTTTTTTAAAAAGCAATTATTAGTCTCAGAATAGAACTCTAGAAGAAAGTTCGATTTTTTGTTGTTGAAAAAATTTATTTTCATGAGAACTTCTCAGCTATCTGTCAGAGATTACGTGGAGGAGGCCAAGGCACTTCTCAGAAGTAGAGGATTAGGGACTGAGAGAAAATGGGGCATGTATTTCTATATCCCAGTATATTGAAAAAAAAATCTTAGGAAATGTTATTATGGGTGCATATGTCCAATTTGGGGCTGTAGTACAGAAATTCGGACTTATAGTTCAAAACTACTTTACTCATTAAGGTTCAAATTCATTCAATATGCAACTTCCTTAGGACAAGCATTATTTAAGATTAAATATATTAAATATCCTGCCAAAATGGCGTTATACTCTATTAAAGATAGAGGGAATTCAAATCGCATGTATAGGGGCTGAAAGAATTGCACAGGGGTTAAAGCGCTTGCCCAATAAGTACGAGGCCCTGAGTTTGTTTCCTCTGCATCAAAGAAAACAGCAGAGTGGAAGAGATATGTAATCCCAGCACTCAGGAGGCTGAGGTAGGAGGATTGCCATGAGTGCAAAGTTACAGATGATAGATTTTTGCAGCAACAAAAACTGAACCTGGGCTACACAGCAAGTTCAGGACTAACCTGAACTATAAAAGAGATCCTGTCTTCCCCCTTCCTCCAAAAAATATCAAGTAGGAAGTATAATAAATAATTCAGAACAAATATTTTATATTCCATCAGAAATTAAAACATAAATTTTCAAGAGATGGGGCTGTTTTACATAAGAGAACAAATCCATCTTGTGGTGTCAAGTACCTTGTGAAGGCTAAACTTCATTGCCAACCTGACTGGCTTCAGAGTTGACCATGTGGTTATTAATGTATACCTCTGAGGTGTCTAGGTGAGTCACAATGGGGGTTCATACCTGGCCCAGCTCCCTTCTCTCTGGTGCTGTTACTCTCCTGTTTCCTGCTTGCCATCGACTAAGACAGTTACTTCCATCGTGTCATCCTACCACAATGCATCTTTCTTTGAACTATCCAAACCAGAAGTGAATTAAACAAGACCATTACCCAAACAAACCTCAGATCTTTTAAGTTGCACGTGCCAGGTAGCATACTCTCCTGACCCAGAAACTTCTATTGATAGTAAAGAAAATTAGTATAGAAGAATTAATGTCGTTGTTGTGTCTACATCTGACCATATGATTCTGAAGCCTTTGAAACTGGCCTTTGAAAGGAATGTGGGACAATCTAGAGAATTCAGACAAACAAACCATAAATGTTGTAAGAAAATCCTGATGAACAATTTTTATCTGAGATCAGAAGCCACAACACTGACATGAATGTGAATGATAAAGACAAGTATCACAAGGTTTCAGTTGGGGATATTTTATTGGAACTTGGGCTAGAAAATACACATGCTATACTGTGGCACCAAGCAGGTTTAGTTTAGCCTACTCTCTGAGACTTTGAAGGACAGTAAACTAACCCACCCAGGCTGACTTTAAAGGATAGCAAACTAATTAACCCAGCAGCAAAAATGTCAACAGTGCAACCTTTAACATAGGTACAGCTTGCTGCCTTAAGCCAGATTAATAGTGAAGATCAGGAATATTGTGGTTTGGATCTGGAATGTTCCTCCCAAAAGTCTCATTAATTTGGATGTTATGGTGCACCTATGGGACCATGTTTTCTTATGAGATGCAGGCCTGTTCTAGAAGGTTGAATTATGGGCATCTGTATTAGATAAGAGGTGAGTAGATTGGATTGCAGGAGTGTGGTTGGGGCTTAAATCTGGAAAGGATGGAACACTGAGGCTGGAGCCAGAAAGGGCAGATCACTGGGATGGGACCTGAAAGGGCAGATGCTGTCTCCTGCCTTCCTTCAGGGACTTAATTGACTTGATTTGCATTTACTGGACTTGACTTGGTTTGGCTTTCTGTTTGCAATGCTGTGACGGGCAGCTTCTACCTCCACCTCAACCATGTGATTCCACTGTTGTTAACTGCCCATGGGTTGACTAACACCCACTGCAGCTGTGAGCGAAAATAAACTTTTCCTCCCCTACTGGGGTTCACACCTGGCCCTTCCGTACTCTGTGCATGTGTGGTATTGAGTCACAGCAACAAAAAAGTAACTAAGACAAGAAGTAAAAAAGGACAGCAAATATATTTGCAAAACTAAAATTCTGGCCCCTATGAAAACACATGTGGAGTTGGATCCAAAAGACTTAAGTGCTGAAGAAATTAATGTCAGAGAAATCTACCAAGGAACTAAGTGACATGTACTGGGACAAGAGAAAAGATGCCATGAAGGCATCTTGGGAGTTGGCAAGATCCTACCCATCAAGGCTCAAAGGTGCAAAAGTGAAAACATTTATTTGGGAAAGAAGATCCTAAAACCCCAACTGAAGAAAGGCTGCCTAGAAAACTGGGCACTGTTCTCAGCCATCTTGGCACTCAGGTTTTGCTTCAACCATGGCAGAAAGAGACCCAGTTACTGCTCCAGCTCATGGCAGACCATGGTGTCATCCACACGACATAGGGTGCACCTCGTGACTGTGTAACTTACTTTCTTTTATACAGAGGTTCACAGCTAAGAGATTATCTTGAGCCACAGAAAATACTTTGATATAAACTTTAAAGAAATGCTGAAACTGTTAAAACTTTGGAAAAGGGATTACTGAGTTTTGGTTCTATGCAATATATGATATTGTGTCAGGTAGAATTATTAACTCATTTTTATGTTTATTCGGAGACAAAGTATGGTTTTAAAAGATTTGTTTGGGTATAAAGTTCATAAGAGTTAACATGTAATGTTTTAACTGTGAATATTATTGGCTTGAGAACGGTCCGAAGCATTGGTAAACCACACTTCTGCAAAAGTCTAGGTGATCGTGAAGGTGTGACCTTGGGTACAAGATCTATTCCCTGTTTCTTTTCTCACTGGTATTGTATGACTGCTCTGCTTCCTGTTGGCATGAAGTAAGCATTTTTTCTTCACCATGCCTTTCTGCCATGACGTGTCTGCCGTGGAGACAGCTAAACGTGGACTGACCCAATTTGGAGCCAAATACACCTTTCTTCCTGTAGTTATAGGCGTGAGAAGTTTATTCCCATGAAAGGAAATCTTTGTAACCTCATAACCCATTAATTCTTGAGTAGTATTCTGAAAACTTAGGGAAAAAACATTTAAATTGACTGAAATATTTTTGAATGCCTACTATATGCTACCAATATTCTAAAGAATAGGGAAATTATTTTCTTAAATTATTTATAATGCATCACTGCAGGGTATATAACGTTAAATAGGAAGAAGATAAACATATGTACAAATGAAAATCTGAAGTGATTTCTGCCACTGACGTCACTACAAAATGATAAACGAGATGACGATAATATGTCTGTTTGGCAATTTAGACTAACGTGGTCAGTAGAAGGAAACCTGATATTTGAATACAAGAGATCTCTGAAAATAGACCTCCTTGTGTACCCAGCTACATCAATTTCTCCCCCAGTTTCTGACCAAATTACAGGGTACAGATCTCAGTATTTTTGGACCCAGGTTTCTAAGACTTGGAAACCACACATTCTAGGTGAGGGAAAAAAATCCACAAAGACGTTCAGGTAAGGATGGGTTTTATGCATGTCTAAATACATAGAGAATCATGCAGCATACGAATGAGAGTGACAGATTCTATTATAGAGATAAAGTCAGAAAGTTCTACAGAAACCCATTAGGAACAGTCTCGTAGGCCTGGCTAAATAGTTTAGAATTTATTCAAATTACAAAATGAAGACGTTAGCACATCTTAAGAAGTGGAACCACCTGCTATATTTTTAAGATCCTTCTGACTACTGCCATAAACCTTGTGACAGATAATGGTGACATAGAGTAGGACGTATAGATAAACCGTCAGACATAGGGAATGCACGAGATGATGACAAGGACACACGCGGGCTCAGTTGCTGTGCCGGGATGTCAGAGAAGGTTTCCCTGACTACGCCACACTAGCAGCTTATCACCACGGGAGTGAGGGACTGTCTCCCACAAGAACTCTCATTTTCTTTGCAGCATTATCTGAAAACACTTATTTGTTTGATGTTTACCAACCTTCACCATAATGCAGGTCACAAGTGCTCACATGTGCCTTCTACCCAGCTATATCTATAGCACATACAGCATGACCTGGCAAACAGTAGGTGCTTACTAGATTCATGGGTGGTCAAATAAATTAATAAACACAATTTGTACCCAACGGTGCTTGTCTTACATCTGGGCTATATACAATAGAACACACAGCTCCTAATCCAGAAGAAAGCTCTGAACATGAATGATCACAGCTACGCTGTGTCTCCTGACATTGTACCTGTCGATGGTAATTACTGGACTTCTGTAGAGTGACCCTCTGTACCCAGCCCTTCATCTTGAGGAACTCACCATCAACAAGTCACAAGTCAAAATGTGTGAAAAGCAGCATCTGGGCTGCTTGTATGCAAATTATGTTTCTTCTCATTATTCCCCCCTAAATAAAGTAAAGCCGCTATTGACATAGGATAGCAAATGACTTGAAAATCTGGAACTATCGGTATCTCTAGTTGGTCCTGGAACTAACCTCTCACAGACACCAAGAGAGAGAGTATATGTTTTAGTTTCTTAAATATCTATTGTATATTTTTGTCTTACAGAATGAAAAATATACAGGCTTCTATGTATTTATACATAAATATATAAATCTTTAATTATTGAATTATTTATATTTTATATACTCTTAAATTATTGATAGTTGATTTTAGTATTGCCTGTCCTACTTTATCATTTTGATGGAACTATGACAGCAAATCAAAAACGAAAGATAGAAAACTTCCACTGCTGAAATTCTGGACAAAGGCAATACTCCCACCAAATTGTAGTAATTTTATTGACTGCAGGACTCAGTGGTAGTGACTGCAGCCTATCACTCAGGTCTCTATTTCCTTGTAATAGAAAATTTGCTTAATCTAGGGCTAAATTGAACAGCTCTACCAATAGCCATTTGGTGACTAAACTGTGTTCTGCTCAATTATATAATGTATCTCAGTAGTAGAGCCCTGAATTCAATCCCCCTTAACCCCCAAAAAACATTAAAAATGATATATGTAAATTTTGAAAAGAATGCCCAAAGATAGCTGTGTTGGAGTGAAAGACACTTCATCCACCCTCCCTCATCTTCCAGCTTTCTATAACTAGGAAGACAGGTACCAGAATACTATGGGAGCTCCTGTAGTTACTTTGGAACATAATACAGCTTTGGCTTATAATAAGAATGGAAAAATAGAAAAAAATCAAACAGTAATGATCCCTAATAACTTCATGACAACAGAACTGCTGCTAGTTGCTTAATTTTTTTTTATTTAGGATTTTCTATTATAGGCAGATATACTTAATCCTCATTAATGAAGATCTCATCCTTCCCCCCCTCAATTCCTATTGTTTTACAAGTAATTCTTTAAAAGCTTATTTTGTTTTGCTAAGAACAAGAGCTTTACTGAGAAAAAATTACTAAAAGCAATTTAAGAACCAATTCTAATGCCTTGAATGTTGGTGATGAAAGATACTGTTGGCCGTGACCCATGTGCATAAGTCCAGGTCCGGTATATTTGTCTTCCTCTACTTATTCTTTCTTTTGCTTATAATTTCTTAAACAACAGGCAAGCTATCTACATTGGGATTACTGATATGACTAGTTGTTGGAAAATAAATGTAACTTCAGGAAAAATTACTTATTCAAAATTGACAACGTGCTTATATTTTCCTGCTTCCACAATTGCACTTTAAATGTTCATTGTCACCGACAAGATTAAGGTAATAATATATTTTAAAATTGTAACTAAACCAGTTATTAGTGATTGACTAAGTCACAGTTTCAAAGAAAAAAGATAATTACTTGATTAATTTGTATTGAATATTCATGAATTTGATCTGCTGGTTTAGAATTTTCTTAATTTTTCTTGAATTTTTCTTAGAAAATATAATGTAGGGATGGAGAAATGGCTCGGTGGTTAAAGCGCTTGCTTACCAATTGCTAAGTACCTGAAGTCTAATTTCCAGTACCTCATAAGCCAGGAATGGCAGTGCACGCCTATAATCCCAGCACTAAGGACAATAAGGAAGGAGGATTGCTGTGAGTCCAAGGCCAGCCCGTGCTCCATGGTGAGTTCTGGACCAGCCTGGGCTACAGCACAAGACCCTGTCTCAAAAAAAAATAAAATATATATATATATATATATATATATATATATATATATATATATGAATATATCTAATACATTTAGCACATCTATAATATTTAAGTACCTCTAATACATACAATAATAGGTCCATATATAAGCTGATCAAACTATGATGAATATTTAATTTTTTAAAGTTGATTACAGTAGAAGGCATGTTGCTATTATCCTCTTCAAAATACTCTCCCTCACTTCAAATACACATTATCTAATCATTCTTGCCACTCTGTAAAGCATTTCTGAAAATCCTTTCACATGATTATCTTTAGTTGCATCTCAGTGTCAAAATGTTTACCTTTCATTGTCATTCAACTGTGGAGAAAGTCAGAAGCCACACATTGCCAAATGACGTGAATGAGGATAGACCATCCTGACAGAGCGTGCTGTAAGTATTCTGAGTTGATATAACACAAGAGAATAAAACTTCTCAGTGTCTGTACTGTCATTCGTATTTGTGGAAATACCCGTGATAACGGACAGGAAGAAGGGATTTCATCCACAACGGCATTGGAGAAAGAGTAAGAATTCTCTAGCAATGCCTTAAAGGATGATGAGAGAAGATCAGGGAACAAAGGAGTGGACTTGAACCAGAAAAAAATGCCCCGGGCACAGGTATGGTATACTCGCGAGTCACTGCACAGTCACATTCCCCCAGCAACAAACATTACCTCACATCGTCAGTTACACATCTCATGATTGTTCCATTTTAGACACGCTTGTCTTTGGTTCACCAACTTCCGAACATCCAGCCTACTGGTCTCATCATTCACAATTCACCAGTCCATCACTACTGCTTTTCCCCGTCTTTCCTGTCTCATGTCCCCATGTATTACATCTTCCACAGGATTCCAACACAGGTGACACTCTACAGTGCCACCAACGTATCTATCCACACAGCGCATCATCACAAAGAAGAGAAGGGGTTAAGAAGACTCATCAACATAGTTTTTATATTTTTAAGGCATTACCTACTTTTAAGGATATAAAATATTTTAATTTGGCTTTCTAATCTGATGCCAAATTTTTGAAACAGATTTATTTTCATATATGCTGTATAAAGAGGCTTAAAAATAAAAATAACCTGCCATATGTCATAATAAAACTAATCAGACTTTTTTGGATTAGTTTACCTTTTATCTTATTTAGTGGGACCTAAAAATGCATGAAAAATACCATGATTTTAGACAACCAAAGTTGCTTTTAGATTCATTATTTTAATATAGATTATATATCCTATTTATTTCTTCATTTTTACAAATAAGATATAAATAAAAGCCACGGTTGTCAAGTAAACTGTTGTAGATCAGCCTTTCCATGACATGGACTGTGGATTTGAGGAATTATTCTTTGTGTACATATCATTAAGTATTCAGTCTTTGCAGACACAAGGAAAAATAAGGTGTATGTGAACTCTGCCCAACTCAAGATACATGGGACATAGAACATCGTCCTTGTGGGGACCTCTGCACATCACATTCAATGACAGCTGTCAGCTGTGGCTGTAATTATAAGTTGTCATTAGTGGAGGTCATTCAAATCACTTTTAATCTATCTGAAAGATAATATGAAGTGGACATATGGTAGTTAACATGTTACGGATAAAACTGCCTAAAACCATACCTATGGATCTCAACACACAGTTATACCCTTTTATAAATCTACCCATCTGGTATACACACCTAGGTTCCCATACAAACACACACACAGCAGTTTTAAATTGTGATCTTTATCCATCTCTTAACTTTTTAGAGCATTTCTCAATAGATTTCTCTAATGTAATTTTTAAGCTGCACCACAATGTACAATCTGATTACCACTTATAACAAATATAACGGTTCAAATGAATTCAGTGGTACTTATTACCCTTTGATCTTTGTTACTGTATATTTATAAGTTAGTTATTGATCTCTGGTTTAAAGTATGCAATTACATGAAATATAATTTTGTTAACTAAACCCTATTTATCATGTATGACAGCTACCAGGAGAGTCACTGTACTGGAACTAAGAGAGATAAATGGATAATATTTCCACTATGCAAAGTTTTTGCTACACAATTATTTAATTTCTGTTGTTAGATGATGTTTTGTGCAGGTAGAATATGTTGACAAAACAGAACTAATTAACTGACACAGACTCTGCACTGATCGCTTGCTTTGCTCTGTGCTCTGCACTCATTTTTATCCCTGCCATTGCCTTAAATATTACAATTACTATATGGGTATCTACTGCTTATTTTTTGCAAATATTCCCTTACTACATACTCAGACCTCCCCTGACCATGTCCTCGACATTAATCTACTGGAGCAGTAACAACTGAGAAACAACAGGACAAACACCTGGAAAGAGGTTTCACGTGAGATCTGACTTCCGCTCACATTGGTATTTGCTGAGGTTCCAAAAAACGAGGCTCTTTGAAATTTGCTTTGAGAAATACAGGACGCGAACATCACTTTGTTACCCACACCCTTTGGTACTGGCCTCTGCAACATCAAAGTTCAGTCACCTCATGAAACTCTTATCTTTAGCAACTCGATTCTTCAATATTTTCCAATGGCTAGAAGCTTGGATTAATAAGACCCTGGTCAGCAGCAGGAGGAAAAGAGGAGTTGGCTTAACTGAATCCCTGTCTCATCAGTCTGTTCAGGCAACACCTTGTGCAACTTTCAGGGTAGAATCCTCGATTTACTAAGGGGGAGCAGACAGATAAGGCAATAGTTTGATTTTCTAAAGAGTTTCAACTAAACTGTTTCCACATGTTTTCTCATTTAATCATCCCACTACTCTATATTGGTGCATTATCACCACTTGACAAATGAGAAAACTGAGACCCGTAAAACTCAGATGAGACCATAGCCTACTTGATTCTAGAGCCCTGAGTTTTAGTCCCCAAGGCGAGTCACTTACTGTTTATAGTCAGATCTATTTCACGTCTCTGAACTTTCACACATTTTCTGCAGGACGTATCTAGGCCTGCAGGCACAGCTTCTCACCTCTCCAGACAGCTTTCCCAACCCCTCAGCCTCTAGGGCCTAAAGTCCACCATTCTTCATGGCCACACCACTATTTATGCCCAGCCACACTGTAGACACATTCTACTAAATCTCCTCATGTCTATAACACACCCTTTGGCCTCACGGAAGTTGCCCACTGAAATACATCTTACCTGGCAGATCACATACTATCTTGTTCCTAGCATCTTGATAACTCACCGTTTCTTCTATGATATTGAATATGTGCATGTATTCTGTCTGTTGACACTTGGTTTTGAAGAACCAAAGTAACGCCATTTTGACCCTACAATGCCCCCAGGTTTCTAGATAAAGGGAGGAATGCAGTCTCTTAGCAATGAGCAAAGCAAACAGGATTCCTAGTCAGAAAAGGAAAAATTATAGCTGTACTGTTAGAGCAAAGGTATCTACCTGATAAGGACATTCCATATAGCTGTACTAACAATCACAAATGTACTAAATGTCATCCAATTAGTTTTCATGGTAAACAACTTGTTGCAATTTCATGATTTTTGTCAACAAAACCCTGCACAAAGGGCTCTTCCCTGCTTCCACTGCACTGGAAAGGGAGGGCCCAGGCTAGGCTCGATCTGGCAATAAAGACTCTCACGTGCTTGCATCGGAATCGGCTCCTGGGGTCTTATTTGGGGTCTTGCGAACTGGACACAACAATTTATTAAGTCCTAAGAATAGTTTCACTTATCTACATCCCCACAGAACCGGTAGGAGAGTAATACACATGCTGAGTAACTCAGGTCAAAACATCACATAACATATATCAATACTGCTTCCATAATCTTCTATTTGCTGAGGAAATAGAATGTTTATAATCATCAAACATTCGAGTAGGTGTTTGGAGGTTATTGTGGTTTGGATCTGGAATGTCCCCCAAAAGTCTCATGTATTTAAATGTTATAGATTGTCTATGGAACCATGTGTTGTTAAGAGATTGGGACCTAATCCGGAGGAGTGGATTACAGACATGTATGCTAGGATTAAAGGCATGTAGTGGCCACACCTTCCACAACTGGATGCAGGGGGGCTAATGACTGGGAGGAGACCTGGAAGGATAGATATATACACTGCTTCCTGCCTTCCTTGGACTAAGACTAGTCTCACTTTGCCTTCGTGTGTGTGTGATCTCCTGAGAAGCTGCCTCCACCTCTACCTCTGCCATGTGCACTTCCATTGCTGCCGGCCGTCCCTGAATGGACTGTGACCTTTGGAAACTGTGAGCTAAAATAAACCTTTCCTCCGCTAAATTTGTGAATGTCGAGTATTAAGTCACAGCAACGAAAAAGTAACTAAGAAAAGGGTTCTAAACAAATAAGTATTATTATACTATTCTGTAATTTGTAGAAGATAATGAAAAAATAGTATTCACTTCTTAAAATAGTATATTTCACAAAATAATAGTTCTCTAGTTTAATTTACTTCATCTTAAGTATATCAATTTGTCTTCTATAATGCATATTGGGGTATTCATATTGGGAGAATGTATTTTGGACTATATTACACTGTTTTTAAATATTTCTACTTACTATTAAAATATATTGGTATTAGTCCTCTAGCATATACAAGAGATTAGTTCCAATACCCCCCTCCTTGAAGGCTACAAAAATAGGTGGCTACTAAAATCTCATATAAAATAAGGCAAATTTTTATATAATCTACATTTATTCCCACATACACTTTATATATTTTTACTTATAAAATCTAACATAATAAAAATGTTATGTAAACTACTGTGTGGTGTTTTTTAAGAAACAGGAGAAATATCTGTATATGTTAAATACAGATAGAATTTTACAAATACTTTTAATCTTCAATTGGTTGAATCTGTGGATGTGAACATGGAGAACCAACTATACAGCCATACTTTACACTTGATTTCATATGGGAATGAGACTAAAGGAAATAGAATTAAGAAAGAATTACATTTTGATGTCACTAAATGTAGAACTCATTGACATGTTTGAATCATAGCTGAATTACTAAGTGATGAGTCATTTGTGAATAGCACATTTAATGACACAAATCTGAATTTATTTTATCTTTTAATCTATAAGCATTTAATGAAGTCCTCCTGATGAACAAATAAGGTTCCAAAACTATAATTGCACATATACATGGATATACACATATGCTTACATGGAGGATTTCTGTACGCTACAAGATATTCAACATTTAATACTAACAACAACTTGGAACATTAGCAGTCTTTATTTGGTCATATTCAGAATTAGAGATTTCAGGACAAAGACAGCTTAAGTTATGTCATATAACTTCAATAATATATTGTAATTGTTTAGCAGCAAACGCTTGTCATGCACAAATACACGTACACTGCTGGTGTTTAATAATCGCACACAGGGCAGCCACAGTCTTTGTGGGAGAATTATAAACCAGCATGGCAAAAATTGGAATAAAATTAGTCATATCACATCAGACTCACCAAGTACAGATTCTACCACAGTTGTTGGGAAATCTTTTCTAAGTGATTAATGAAAAGATAAGAGTTAGTGTACTGAATGATTTACAATTAACATAACTTAAAAGTCAATGATAAAAGCCCATGCTTAAAAAATGAAAGGCACTACTGTGTCTAAACATTATAAACTCTAACAGAAAACTGATTAATTTAAGAGAAAAAATATGCTTTCATAACCAAGGACTTGAAATATTAATTCTTGCATTTCAAGATTTGCTTCGGGATTTTGTATTACATAGATTTTTTTTCATATGAAGACGATTTTAATACAAAAGCCTAACCTTCCAAGTCCAGAATAACATTAGTTGCTTTTCTGGAAAGCATTAAATAACTAGGAAAGTTATCCAACCTCTAATTTTCCATTGTACCAATAATATCAAGTGGCAGGCTGAGCTGTAAAGGTTATGGGAGTGGTTTACAGCCAAAAAAAAAAAGGTGATCTATATTTGTATTTAAGTTTCAAATAAGGAAATACAAAGAACACAGCCCTAAGGCTCTTCCTCCCACCGTCACTTACTTATATATTAGTAGACATATTATTCTAGTGAATGAATCTAGCAACTATGACCTTATTATTATTGTTGCCAGGGGAGCAAAATAACTCAGTGCTCCCTAATGAACATGGCAGCTGAGACAGAAATCGATACAGAGGCCTCTAGTTTAAAATAAGCAATGTTAGAAGAACAAAGTAAGCCTACCAAAATAAAGGATCCTACTGAAAAGTGGGCAAATGAAAGGAAGAGGCAGTTCACTCACAAAGAAGTTCAAATGACCGATAGATACATGAAAAGATGCTCAACATCTCTAGCCATAAGAGAAATGCAAATCAAAACACTGCTAAGATACCATCTCACTTCAAAGAGAATGGCCTATATTAACAACTCAAATAGTAATTATGGAGATTTCTCAAAAGATTGGAAATAAATATCCTCTTCGATCCAGCAACACCCCTTTCTGGGAATTATTCCAAAAGAGGTCAAAACAACACATGACAGAGGTACATGTATGCCCGTGTTCATAGCAGCACAACTAACAATAGCTAAAATATGGATGTCACCAAAATATCTATCAACAGACTAATGGATACACAAACTGTGGTATTTATACACAATGGAATACTATGCATCTATAAAGTCTAACAACGTGGAGGCTTTTGCAGGCAAATGGAAGAAACTTGAGAACATCATGCTTAGTTAAGTGAGTCAGAAGCAGAAGGTGAAACATCAAATGGTCTCTCTGATACGAGAGGAGAGACCCAGATCACAACTCTTATGGAACGTAAAATGAAAAACAAAGTGAAACAGAGGGGTAGGGTGGAAAGGGAGGGAGGGGCAGGTAGGGGGAGAAACAAAAGGAGAGTGGGAAAGTCCTTGTCACCTTGACAAGTTAAGTATGTTCACAAAATGCTCAACTTCATTGTAAACCTAAATTTTGCTCCTATACAAATCGATAAAATGGGAGAAAAAAAAATAAAATAAGCAACGTTTTCTAAGACTATCTTTCCCAACTTACTACTTTAGGCAGAAAAAAATGTGTGCAGCACAAAATATTCATTGTACCTTAAAAGGAAAGTAGTTTTTTTCCTAATGTTTTCCTCTTAGCACCCCAGAATTAATAGGCTGTTAATGAGTGACATAATGTCGTTCTGACTAATTTACTGTCTTCTTATGCATGATGTTTACTTGTCCTCTTTGAACTAATTTTTTTTAAAAATGAGAGATGCAGTATAGCGCCCATGATGTTCTTATACTCAAAAACAAATGTCCAGTTAAAATAAATACCTAACATAAATAAACAAAACCCCAAGCAAAGATGCAACTTCCACATAATAATGAAAGAAATGAAAAATTATCTAAAATTAAAAAAAAATAAAAATTAGATTCTGACTACAGGTGCTCAAATCAACTTTTGTAAGTCTAAGGTCTATTCAACTCTTCATTATGAAATTATTTTGAAAGCAAATAAGCATTCATATATTTCTTTTATGAATTTTGTAGACAAGAGGTATATTAGAAATGTACAAACAACTCAACAGAAATTAAAGTGAATGTTCAAAACTTGTAAAAGACACATGGCAGTTATACTTCCTTAAAACACTTCCCTTAAATTTCATATATATTCATCCCAAAAGCATCTTCCCATTTCCTGACAATGTTCTGAAAGTCTTGTGTGTGTGGACTTTGTAGCTCCCTCAATATCAAGAATTGATGCAAGACATGTAGGGCAATTTTTATAAAATAAAAATTTTATGATATGTCCTCATATACCCTATTTCTCAAATCTGGCACTATGTAAGAAGTTTATTTGACCACGAAATGTAAATGTTTTGAATCAATTCAGGACATCAAGGCAGCTAGCACAGTGCAACTAAAGACACGCAAGAGGAATATTGAAACTGCTTCAGAAAGTGGTAAAAAACAGGATAAGTATATTCAAAGCAAGGGGAGTACTTTCAGGAGGACTTGTGACAATGAGTTTTTAAATTAATACTGCATTTAAATGTAAACATTTGTCATATTTGTGTTCATATTTCAAGTACATATGTATATATGTGTATCAAACTTTATTATTATAAAAGTACACTGGAAGTAAACAATAGAGTGAAGAGAAAACTCACAGGAGGAGAAAAATTTGTCAACTATTCTTCAAAATATTATTCCTCTATTTTACTAGAGAACTAAAATCTACAACACACAAAGAATGTTTAATATACCCACTAAACAAAAGATTAATCAAAACTTGGGCAATGGAAATGAACATTCTCCGAAGTAGTATACATGGCCAATAAATATATAATGTTCAGTCATTAAAGAAATGAAAATCAACACAACACGGAGATTACATCTTAACCTGAGTAAGAATGGCTATCATCAAGAACTAAAAAAAGACAAATTCTGGTGAACTTGTAGATAAAAGGAACTCTTACATTGTTGACAGGATTGTAAGAGTAAAATCACTATGGAAATCATGGCGGAAATTCCTCAAAAACTGAAAATATTTATTTTCAAGAGTTAATGGCATTATATAACAGTGACACATATGCATTCACATTTAGAGCAGCACAACTCTTAGTAGTCAAATCTTGGAAGCAGACAATATAATATGTCCATAAAAGGTTCACATAGAAAATGGAACACATATGCACAATGGGGTAATTCTGCCATGAAGAAGGATGAAGTTGAGTCATTTGTAGGAAAATGGATTTGTAGCTGAGACCATTATGCTAAGTGATTAAGTCAGACCACAGAAGATTGAATGTCACGTGTCACCTAAACTATGAAGAGCAAAAGAAAACGGCATGCTATGCTACAAAGTGGGTGCAGACTGCGCAGAAATGTGAAGGGGATGGGAACA
The DNA here is from genome assembly GCA_004027205.1 of Ctenodactylus gundi. Lineage (NCBI taxonomy): Eukaryota > Metazoa > Chordata > Mammalia > Rodentia > Ctenodactylidae > Ctenodactylus > Ctenodactylus gundi. Next base: position 507,469 of record PVKB01000807.1, read on the forward strand.
GAGCATTGGAACAATGACTGTGTTTTAAGAGCCACAGTTTTCCAAAAAGCACGATAGAGCCACTGTAGAATTTATATAAAATGACAATATGTAAGTTTTAATTATTTCATGATGCTATACAATAATTAAAATGTCTCAAATTTATAGGAAAACATACACCAAATATAAAATGTGTCATGTGACTAATTAATAATATGAAATCATCAAGCTCCGAGAACTTACTGGAATGTTAGGAAATGCAATGCTTTCAGAGACTGTTGAATATGAAATCACATTCCTTGTATTTAAATATCAAAGAACTGATCTATGCCAATTGATATTTTGGTAACATAAATGATATTTTATCAAATTATATCTACTCATATTACCTACCAGATAATCAAACATATCAAAGTAAAATTCAGCCAAATTCTCTATCTGGGAATCAGAATGATTATAGTCATATCTTCCGAAGGGCTGAACAGAACATACAGTCAGTGGTAGATTGCTGTCAAGAAAGGGCCCACTGTGTTGCGTGCATCGAATGAACAGCTACATGATTTGTTGCTTTTGCCAAATTTGATTAATGACAATGAGTTTAAGCTATACTAGTCCTGATGTTCAGATATAAAACTATAAATTTTAACAGTAAACTCTTTGAGAAAAGTAAGAAGACTGCCAAGAACTTGAATCTATTTGATATATTACTTTATCTAAAGCACACTTCCTTGTCCCAGTCCTGGATCTCTATGCTTTAATCTATGCTTGGCTTTTATTTTTAATTCTTTGTTTTCCACCTTCTGGGACTTTAAAATCCACAGTATTTCTTCTCCTTCCCTCTCATATATTCCGTTTTCCTTGATGTCATCTTTTAACTGTCTTATGGCCAGTTTTATGTACTGAAAATTGCAGTCCTGAGGTATAGATCTGCCCTAAAAGTTTTAAAAAATCATCTGCAGATTTCCAATTTTTATTGGTAACTCAGATTTTTATGTTATTCCCAGACCCTTGGCTATTAATTTCTACTTTACTATAATGACTAAAATTTATCTCAGCCAAAATATACCTAGCAAATATATCTTAATTTCCTATCACACTAATTAATTTCTCCAGCAGACTTCTTTATGCCTCAAGAAATGATATTATCGTGCACATAATTAATCAAACTAAAAATGTCGAGTCAACCTTGATTTATCTTTTTTTGTTAAGCTGGTAGAGCTATTATTTCATTCCTAAGAATGAATTTATTCATATTTCTCCATTTCTGCTGACAATAAACAAGTCCAAGGAAACCTCTAATCTCTCCCAAACTATCACAATTGGCTCCTATTTGATTATTTTTCTTCTGGATGTTCTATAATTCACTTCTAGAGACTAGATGATTTCTTACAGATCCCTTATGCTTTGATGGGAAGACCTGTCTCTCTCAGAGATGAATTCACAGCTCAGATTTTGGGAAATAGATCTTCTGGCAAAAATATTAACCTTTAAACGATCCAAACATAATAAAAAGTGTATAAAATGCAGCTCTGACTCAAACTATATGGCTGTTCCATGTCTGGGAGGAATGATTTGAGAATTGCAACAGAAATTAGGATGAAATCGTTTTCAATGGCAGGTCAGATCACAAGTCTCAGAAAATATAGGCATGTAGAAAGTAGCATTTCTAAAATAAGGCTTAAAAGCAGAAATAGTGGAAAACTTAACTTTTAGAATTGTAAACATTGTTTTTTGAGCAAAAAGTGTCAAGAGAAAATAAGCTAAAATGACTGAGGCGCAGAATGCGTCATGTTTAAGTCAAATATTTGATTATATTATTATGGAATGTTATTGAATAAAATGTGTAATAGAATACACACGGAATCCTGAAGCTTGAATATTTCTTAGAGCTTTTGAGTATTTTTAAATGTATTGAATTAACAGAGAATCAAGCAATGACAACAGCTATAGTGTTGGACTGCTGTGTATGACACAAGAACTTATGTTTTATAATTTTGTGCATTCTGCATGACTTTGCCACATTGGCAAGAAATACTTATGCATTTTCTGAACTATTTCTAACATGGATTAAGAGAGATCAATAATAGGTTAAGTTGCACTAGAGTTAGACCTTTGATGGAAATATGATAATGTCTTTAAACTTACTTAAAACACAAAGAATAATTATTTTCATAGTATCTTAAGGAAAAAAAAGGAAACAACCCACAAACAAGAGGTAAGAAGGAGAAGTAAAACAAGAGAGTAAGACAATTTATTAAAAATGGGAACCAAATCCTCCACACCTCCATCCAGAGACAAATGGAGCACTGGAAGCAGTCTTCAAGGTCAAGCTGTTGAAGATGAAACTGTGCTCACTTAACATCAACCAAATTCTTCCTTGAGAAGAACGGAACTTAATATCCAAGAGTTGCAAGAAGATTTGATTAGCTGAATAGGTTTTTGTTTTTTCTTCTCTTTTCTTTGGCTATAACAGCTTCTGAAGGTACATAATTTGAATTCAGAAAGTCTTAGTTGCTAAGATAAAATCTTCTCTTAAAGAGTCAGTAAATAATCCACAGAAAAGTCTATACTAAAACTCACTTAAACAGAGATTTCATAAGAGTAAAAAAATAAGATAATTTTTAACACTTCTCTAACATGAAACCAGAAAAAATATTGACATGCATTTCCCATGTAGAGGAGACATCAGTATTCACAAGTTATCTTTGTCTTCAGAATATAAAAATGACAAATTTTCAGGCTTTCCCCCAAAAGTCACAGATACAATTCAAGTCTTTCATAGTCAATTCCTAAGAAATTAATCACTCCAGTGTAAAGATTTTCCAAACATGTTCCAAATAATAGTCCCTTTGTTGTAATGTTCTTCAACAATTTATGCCCCTCTGTTTCTGAACTACCATTATTGTGAACTGCTAAAATTCTGAAATCTGAGTCTCTGATTATCCAGTAGTTAATGATAAGGTCTTATTTTCTAAAATGTTCACTCTAAGAACATTGTGTCCCAAGTTAGCTGAAAGCTCCACTTCACAGGACAGCTCCGTATTTTCCACTTTAGCTTTTCCCTTAGATCAATTTCATTTCATTACCTTTTATACAGAAAAACTATTTGCTTACTCATTTTTTTTATCACACACACAGATTTCTTAGCCCCAAACAATTTGTGTTTGTTTCCATTTCATTGTTCCAACATCAATTACAATGCAATGCAATCAAATTTGGGGTAAATTTTTAAAAATTAGCTTCTTAAGTAGGAGACAAAACTCACAACCCAACCATTATAAATACAAGTTAAATAAATTGTTTTGTAGTTCAACTGACACCATCACCGACACTAAAACTTAATCCACACAATGGAAAAAAATGCAAATCACACAGCTAGAATTTACAATTTATAAGAACTCCTACAACTCAATAATAAAAAGCAAACTAATCCAATTGTTTAAAAACAGGCACACAACGTGAACATTTATAAAAATACACAAATGGCCAGCATCATCTTTCAAGAAAATAAAAATCAGAATCCCATTGTGATAACAGTTCACACAAATTGGAGGCTATAATAGAAATGTGAATATGTAGAAAACTTAGAAACTCTTGTTGTGGCTAGGATCTGGAGTGTCCCCCAAAAGTCTCATGTGTTTAAATGTTGTGGATTGTCTATGGAACCATGTGATGTTGGTGGATTGGGGTCTGGTCTGGAGGGGTGGATTGCAGTTAAGTTAGGATAGACGGTGTGTAGTGGCCACACCTGGGTGCAGGAGGGACTGGTTACTGGGCGGAGTCCTGAAAGGATACATAAGCTGCACCTGCCTTCCTGGAGGACTGGGACTAGTCTCAACTAGCCTCAGCTTGCCTTCCTGTTGGTCTGGGGAAGCTGCCTCCACCTCTCTCTCTACCATATATTTTGATTGTTGCCAGCCGCCCTGAATGGACTGTGACCTTTGAGAATGTGAGCTAAAATAAACCTTTCCTTTCCTAAGTTTGTGGGTGTCGGGTATTGAGTCACAGCAACGAAAAAGTAGCTAAGACAACTCCCTATGCTGCTAATGAAACACAAAATGTCAGCGCTGCTTTAAAAAACAATCTAGTAACAGTTCAAAAGATTAAACATAGAGTTACTCAGTTGTGTACTCCTGTGCACACTACAGAAACAGAAGCATATGTTCACAAACATCGTTAGGAATATTTATAAGGGTAATTCATAAGAGACAAAGCAACACACATGTCCAGACAATGTTTGTCTTGTCCATGAAACAGGTATTATTCAAGCATAAAAGAAATGCATTTTTGATGCATACTGCAACATGAATCATTCTAGAAGCCATTGTGCTTAAAAAAAAACAATGATGCTAGTCTGAATGATTGATATGGTGTGATTCTATCATAAGAAATATCCAAAATATGCAAATTTATGAAAAGACTTGTGCATTCTTCTAGTAATGGAAGGATGGTGTGGGTGGACACTGCTACTAGATATGCTGTTTCTTGTTGGGGTGATTAAAAAACAAGTCTTAAAATTGTGATAATAATTATAGAATTCTATGACTATGCTAGTATATATATATATATATATATATATATATATATATATATATATTAGTAATAATAGTTAAAAAAAATAATGGCCTGTGAAGCCTGCCTTATTAAAGATGTTATAAAAATTAATGGTGTTTTAAAATACAACCATGAAACTCCATGTGAGTCAAATATGTGTGTACTTACAAGAGTCATGTGACCAGTTCTTCTATTGCCATCAGTACTGCAAATTTGAAGATGCATCGCCTTTGATGTTTTACATAATTGTAGTTAATATTAACAAAAAGGTGTGAGATGACGTAAGAGGTCAAAAAGAGTTTCCATGTGTTTCATGTAATTCTGATTATGAGGCCAGAGGTGGGAGGTGAGAAGAAAGAGGTGCAAGCTCAGTAAGATAAATTAGCCTGAGGCCGAGAGAGCAGAAGTGACCCGGACAAGAGACGGTTATTTCCGCATGAGGAGGATATCGAATCCTCTGAACAATCCTTCGTGAACTGACTTTTTTTCTAATTTCACATGGATGAACACTTAGTATCATGAGGTTAAATCAGATATACTGTATAACTTATAAATTATATGAAATTTATTCAAATATAATCACTTGCAATGAATTAATGATTAATACAAAATATCTAACCCTCAAAAATTTAAAGATTTTTAAAAAGTTATAAGACAACAAAATTGAATGGCCATGAAAATAATGTCCTTAGATATTTATATTAAAATAATAATACATTCAAAGAACTGTAATATTGAAATATTAATTTAAAGAGTCAAGACACGTTCAGTTACAGATCAACAATTTCACTGTTCCAATATAGGTATTTTGACAATTTTTTTTCTGCCGGAATATGCACTATTCCCTGGCAGTACGGTATTTCATCAGCAGAAAGTATAGACATGAAGACCCTGTGTAGACTATTTAAAATGTGTTACTTGTGAAATTATTGTGTTAATATAAAAGATTTGTTTTAAAATCCTCTCTTCAGTTTTACAGTGGATCCAGAGCAGCCATTTTTCACTGAAACCCTGACTTAAGGAACTGCCAATCTAGATTATCATGCTATGAAAATTGACTTTACTAAGAAAGTACTGAAACATGCACGTCTTAGAAACACTTATGGAATATTGCGCTCATAAAATGGAAGATTTTTAAGCGAATTTAAAGTAGATAGTAATAAAAGAGTGTCCTAATACAGAACTGCCATAAGCACGAGCGATCAGAAGTCCGATTTCCCACATAGCAGAGCAAACGCGATACTCCATCTGAGTCATTAGGAAAAAGAAGGCCTAACAATATTTGTGAATCATAATTATTTCCAAAGAAACTGTTCTCTCTAAAAAACAATCTCAGCAACATTTTCAGATTCAAGTACAATGAGAACCACCAGGGCTTTCCCGTGTTGCCTCAAAGGTAGTGTTTACAAAGCATGAGGCTTGGACAGGATAAGTGTGGCGGGACATTTTTAATAACACAGAGAGAGCAACAAGAATAAAAACATACAAACAACAAATGAACAAAAAATAAATTATGAGTAGCAGGCACCTAGAAAAGGCCAGAGGTAATAATTAAAGGACATTATCTAATGGAGGCTTAGCTAAAGATTGAACATAAAACTGCCAATAAAAAGAAAAAAGAATATCCCTTCTAATATTCCTCAGTCTACTTAGCTATCCAATCATACACATAGAATCTGCTCAGATGTGTGTATGTATGAGCAATTCTGAGGACTGAACACAGAAACACTCTAACATTAAGCTCCTTTCTCAGCTTCTTAAAGTGTATATTTAGAGAGGGCCTGGCTAATTCATTAAGTTGCTCAATTAGGCTCAGAACTGTCTACCTGCCTCTCCCTCAGAAAATGCTGAAATTACAGAAATGGCCACCACACCCAGCTCAGCAACTTATATTTTTGACAGAGAATAAAGAATTGGCCACTGTACGGAATCAAACACCATTCTCTTATGGTATAAAATTTGATTTAGCTAGAAACTTAGATAAAAAAGTATATAAAATTGTAAAAATTAACCTGTACAATAGAGACATGAAAATTAAGAAAATATATCCTTATAAATATATGATTTTCATCTAGGGGAACCAAATAATTAAAATTATAATTAATATTTAATTAAAATTTATCGATAATAAAACTAGTTTTAATGATCAGAAACCCCAAAACTATAATATTATTAATTTCATACAGTCAATCTAGGGGTTCCTTGGAAGAATAAAAAGTAAAAATTCCCTATTTATTTTTTCTTTTTGGGGAGGATAAGGGCTCGCTCTGTAGCCCAGGCCAGTCCTAGTCTTACGAGTGTATCCAAGACTGGCCTTGGAATCAGCACAATTCACCTGTGTCAGCCTCTGAGAGCTGGAAGTACAGACGCGAGCCACCCTGCCCAGCTTTCTGTGGTGCTGGGAAATCGAACTCAGAGCCTTCCCCTCGCTAGGCAAGTGCTTTAATCATTGTGGTATCCCTCCAGCCACCAATTCATTTTAACGATTAGCAATTTGCAATATTTTCTGGCCAAGAAACTATGCCGAGAGTATGGAGAAGTTAAAGTAAATAGACTTTTAATAAATTAAGAAGTCTAGAAAGAAAAAAATAATAGTTAACATATTTTGCCCCAAATAATGTTTTCCATTGAATGTATTCAAATCGAAGATTCACCAATTTTATAATTATAAGACACTTTAAAGACTTCCCTAGAGAATATTTTACTGCATTTGATTTTGTATTTTCATAAATTTCTTAGTATTTTCTGCTGGACTATATAATTCCAAACAGCTAATATTTATTTTATTTTTATATTTAAAAAGTTAGAGCTACCCAGGAGTATGACAATTTAGAAAACTGATTATTTTCAACTGAAATCACCTGGGATACAGCAAACAAAAGAAGGACTATGACTCTGTGCCTTCTACCTGTAACGAGCTGTCAAAATCCCTTTGAGAAAGGTGGCCTCCCTGCACCAGGAGGAGAAAACACGCTTAATCTGAAGAGCAGGGAGCTCAAGCTGCAATGGATCTGTACACACAAACTTCCCAAACAAACCCTGATCTTTACTAGTTGCGCTACTCCCCCACGTTTCTCTGATGACAGCCCAAAATTCATCATCCTTAGCTCAACTTCCTCTTTTGAGTTACGGGTTCTTCACAAGTTCACCATTTCTTTCTCTACAGAGAAATGAATGCGTATGCTTTCATTACTTTTTTAGGGTCTCCACTCTCTGTGAGTCCCCTTATGTAGATGAGAAAATGAACACAATTCCTAAGCCTTTCTTCGGGAACGACTCTTCTCCGCTTCATCCTTAGGCCCACTCACCATCCAACGGGAACAGAGAATTTACTCTTCTCCCCAACAGTTTTGTTTTCCTCGCTTAAAAAAAACAGACTTGATGCTCTGCTAGCCTCCAGGTGTCAAAAGTCAACCGCAATCAGATGAGCAAGAGGTCGCCTTAATAGTTCTCAACACATCAACGCTCCAAGTTCTTACTCTTGAAGTGTGAAATGCTCAAAATTATCATAAAAAGGCAATGTCTGCTTTAATTGTTACAAATTGTTTTCCACAGGAGAATCCCATGCTTGGTGACAGCAATAACTTCCGTGTCCCACCTCTCCGTCTAATTTTACAATAAAATTTGTTGCTAAAAGGCAGGTTCACCACTCAGGGACCCTGTTCTGCGATGCATGGGCACTCTTCTTCATTGCCCAGAAAGCGTTTTGTGGCACAGTGGCAATAAAGCAATAATCTAGAGAGAGAAAGAGAGAGAGAGAGAGAGAGAGAGAGAGAGAGAGGGAGAGAAAGAGAGAGAGAGAGAGAGAGAGAGAGAGAGAGAGAGAGAGAGAGAGAGAGAGAGTCTGCATGGCAGATACAGAGTGGGTGACATTTCAAACTGATAGAAATGCTCGATTTAGTTCAAGCAATTTTTGCAAGAGCATTTTTCATATATTCTAAGAAATTCTTCAGGTCAAATTGAAGATTTTCTTGAAAACAACTTCAAAGGTCTTCCTTGAATGGTGGGGAAAATGTGGAAGTTTTGGTAAGTGTTACAATTATACATTTAATACAGTCTGTTGAGATTGCAAAGAGGTTCAACCTACATATTTTGACTTGTTTAATAGGAAGAAAACAGACTAACTCTAAAAAACTAACTCTGAAAAACTTCTATTCAGAAAGTATTTTTACTCCTACTAAAATATTTTGAAATATTTTCAGGCTAGACTCCATGATGAGTTTCTAAAAATAGAATGTAACTTTTTAGCCAGTTTAACACCTTCTTTTAGAGAAAGAGTACAGAGTTTAAAATAAGAATTTTTGTCAAGAGTACTACTAAAATAAGTCAGCAATGCGGTAAATTTTCACTAATACATGGTAACATAAAATTAGCCATACATAGAGAGATTCTGCTGGTCCTAATTACCTTCAATAGGACATTTGCAACCTTCCTTGTCTCAGCTTTGACATACATAGATACCATGATGCTTAGAACAAATGGATAATGAAATTTAAAAAAGAAAATATTAAGAATTAAGCTTCAATTTGTCTTATTAAACAAAACTTAGAAACCCTAATACACATGCACACACACACACACACACACACACACACACACACACACACACACACACAGACACACACACAGACACACACACACAGAGTACTTTCACAATACTTACATTTTTGTTAAGTTTGGTGTTAATGAGCATGATTGTAATATATAATAATGCTGGAACTAATCAGACAAGATGAAAAATAATTCTTGTTATTTTTCTTTCTACAATTAAATAAGGTAATTACCAAAAGTAAACTAATCCGAGCTGCCATAGCAGAGTCTATCAAAACAGTTTTTATCATAAAAGTATTCCATGCAGTTTCGTTTATTCCAGCAAAAAAGGGAAGGTACCAGAAATCTAATCTTTAGGAATTTCTACTTTGCATCTTTTTAAATCAGGCAAACCCTAGAATATTAGGTAATGTCTGGATCTATATATTTCTATATATAATTAAAATGAGAGATCGGGGCTAATCTAATTTGAAATAATTTTACCTCTTAATGAGAGAGTTAAATTTACCTCATGGGAAATTAATTTCTGAGGGATGCTCCAGGGGTCTTTGTATCTGCTCTGGGGCTGACAGGTGTTCTCCAAACAATTAGGACTAACTAGCTTTTTTGTTGACTTTATTGAACAGGGAGCACTGGAAGAAACATTTAATGGCCAGATAAAGGATGGTATCATCCTTGGAAAATTTTTTGCTGGCAAAAAGATAAAAATGCCCTGTGGAGAAAAATACATGTAAGAGAGAAAGTAGCTTTACTCTTTGCTTATGATCATGAGATAACCTCTTTTAACAAAGATAAAAAGTACATTAAATTTTATATTACTGTAACAAGATATAATATGTTAAAATCCTTTGTAAAATTTACCTCAGATCCTCAGAAAAAAATATGTTTCAAGGTAAACAGTGGATACAACCATCTTTACTCTTGATGGTGTGATATCAGAAGAACTTAGTTAACTTACCAAAAATCACAGAATTAAGAACACTTGACTCCCTCACAGATGGGCGGCTGGGCAGTTTTCACGTTACCTTACTGGGTGGCTCCCATCCACGCAGTGTTTCTTAAGGTCATCTCATTTCTTGAATAGAAATGGAATGCCATGAAAATTTATTTCCCTAATTAAAAATTCCGACCCTGTAATTTTGTACAAAAGTGTGCTTCATATTTCTTTTGATATATCAATATTGAGACTCTGTTGTGTATGAATCACGATTACAGACTCTAAAAAAAAGAGTAATTAGAACAGTTCCTGCTCTCAAAGAAAGGTAGAATTGACAGCACAGTTTCATATAAAATTTTAAGTTCAGTTGTGTTTTTAACTTATACTTATTATCAGGCCTTCTGTTTCTTCAATGTGTTGTATTCATGGAAAGGTTATTAAAACACGCAGTCGGGTTTCTTCTGATAATAAAATACTGAGTAAGAATGAGGAAAAGACAACAAAAGCAGAAATCTCAATATTAAAATGTAATTAAAGTTAAAAAGTTTGGTGATATAAAAAAAGAAAATAATAGTCAAATACTGTAACCACTGAGCTACTGAGCTACTCTCTGCCTCTTTTTTATTTTTATTTTTTAATACAAAGTCTCACCCTGTAGCCCAGAATGACCACAACCTCATAGTAATCCTCCTGCCTCAGCCTCCCAAGTGCCGGGATTGCAGTGGTGCCCCACCACACCTGGCTTATTTTTATGTGGTACTGGGCTATCAAACCAAGAGCCTTGTACATGCTAGGCAGATGTTATAACTACCAAGATATGTCCCAGCCTCCAAAGCGTAGTTTTCAGATTTTTTTTTTTAAATAAAGGTTACAGATGAGCTAATACAAGAAGCTGAACTCAGGGTGAAGCAAAAAGCCAAATTATAAGTCAGGAATGTGTACCCCGTTGCCTGGGGACTCTGCTTGGTTGTCTGCCCAGAAGGTAAAGAGAAGAAGGGGCTGGGGACAAAAGTCACTCTTCAATGGTCCGACCGAATTCCTCCATCTGGGTCACACTATCATTTCTACCTCCTCCCCATTACACTCTTAGTTGAGGACCAAATCTTCTACACATGAGAATTGGGGGCCATGTAAGGTCCCAACCCTAACAATGGGAATCAAACCAAAGGCCTCACTTATACTAGGCAAATATTTCCTCACTGAGATGTACTTCATCCCTAAAAGATAGTTGATATTTTCTTATCTAAAAGACCATGCTTTGTCCCCCCGTATGTCTAGGTAAAATGGGTTCATAGTTCACCAAAAGTCCTTTTCCTTTTGACTTTCAAAGTTCCTTCTCTATTGAATGTGCATCTGGTAGACCCTTGAAACTCCATCTTTCCATACTTTGTATTTCCAGAAGTATTATGAATTATTTCCTAGACAATCATTGTGATTTGGATCTGGGACATCTCTCAAAGGCCTCATGGATTTGGAGGGTGATTGGATCATGGGAGTCAACTGCCCTGAATAGATTAATTCATTGATAACTTCCTGCACATTAGGGCGTAGGACCCAGTTAGAGGGACAGGTCACAGGGGTGTGGCCAAGGAGAGTAGATACCTGCTCAGCTCCTCCCTTGCCTCCTTCTCCTAATTGGCCCCATGGAATCGGCTCCTCCAGGCTTCTTTGCTAGACCAGCGTTGCCAACAAACCGACCATGAATAGATCGAAACCTGTGAACTGTGGGCTGAAATAAACTCTGCCTTTTTTAGTTGTAGGTGTTCTGTGCTGTGTGCTAACAACAGGGCAGTGACTAAGACAACAGTTTGTTTCCCTGAAATTTCCCTATGACTTTATTAAACCCACTGTTAGACGCATGTAGAACTTCTTGGATTTGTCTACTATTACCTATACTTTTCCTATGTTTTTATAGGACTTCATTTTTACATTGATTTCATTTGTAATATATTTAATATTTCTTTTACATGATAGTTATGTGTGCATTGATTGCATTAAGAAATCTGTGCCCCTAGAACCTCTAGAGTTCTTTTCCTGTTTAGCCTTTATTCCATTGTCTCTATTATACGAGCTATGTCAGAGAATCTTTAGTCACTCTTGATTTCCATCTTTTATATTAACAGGTCTTTTCCTTGTATGTCTGATAATCTTATGATCTCTTGTCATGTTTGAGAAAGATGACCATAAGAGATGGTGGCTCATCCCATCCCAGAATGTAACCAGGAACGTACCTTGGAATGTGGCCTCTCCACTGAGGGAACCCGGGTGAGCAGCTTTCCTTGGGGGAGTACTCACGTCACTAGCAAGCTACTCTTTGAAGTTATCTAGATTGTACAGGATATAATTACCTAATCCTATGGCTACAATTATTAGTTTTAGGAAGATTTTTTCTTTTGGGGTGCTGCTACCTGGAGGTTTTGGGGAAGCAAGGCAATAAAGGAATATGAAGGAAAATGTTCAGATTTTAGACACTTATTCTCTATGCTAAGTATTAGATTTAATTTCACCCCTACTTGGTCTGGTATTGCCATATGAAGCCTTTTTTATTTAGTTTGTCTTGGTGGTGACCAGATTTCTAATCTATTATTAGCAGGAGGAAAACAGTAAGAAATGATGCAAGTACTTGCTTGTCTACTCAAGGCTCATGAGGGAGTCTGGATTTCTAACATCTTTACATGTTGACTTTTAGCAATTTCTTTGATTTGTGTAGTTCAATGCAATGGTCCCAACTTCAGGGCCTTCTTGGGGTCCTCTAGTCAAGGGTGCTTATTCTTCTCTGCATTGTAACATCATTACACATTCTCCTATAAACTTTATTCTTACTCCCATTATCTTTCAGTTGACTAACAATTTGCTGTCACTCCTATGTGCTCTAAGAGAGGGAAATACATGTGTGTGTGTGTGTGTGTGTGTGTGTGTGTGTGTGTGTGTATTTAATTAGCCTGCTAAAATTACTCCAAAACTATGATATTCAAGCTATAAATTTATATTTAATTCAGCAAACACCTAGTGAATCTGAAATTTTCAACAAGAAGATACAGCTTCAAAATTCTTAAATTAAAAATGTAATAGAAGTTTTAAAATTTTTCTCTATTTTAATTTCTATGCAGTGAATTTTTAACCTTCAGCTAAGGTCTCATAGTCCCCAGTCAGAGTTAAGAAACATTAACCAAAAACGGGGGAATTGTGGGAGTGGAGAAAGAGGAAAAGCATGAATTCGAGCCTTTGGGGATAAGTTTATGAGGGCATTTTGGGGACAAATTTAAGATTGGCATTAGTTACTTGCTTTGGAGTTGTTCTTCCAGGTTGAGGGTAGTTATGTTATGGTACATGGCATACGTACACTTGAATGTTTGAAAAATAATAATCCAAATCTCTAGAGTGACTTTTATTTTCTTTTAAATGTATCCAGAATACTGGCAGAAGTCCATGTACTTTACTTTAGGTCAATTAATCAAAGTTATTAGATTTTGCTAATCATTTACAGAACACTAAATTACATAATTTTCAACAAACGTCATAGTGAAGACTTGCACTTGGAGATTCTAATTTCAAATATCTGCACAGTCTGACAGGTTGGATGGGATTTGCGATGCAACATCTACATCCGTGGGTCTCTTATCAAAATCACTGAAGAAGTATAAACACATTCACTGAAGTCCAAAATATGGGTAATACAGAGGGCACATGGCCATGGCGACATGACAAGGACAAAGTCAGCATCCTTACTCAGATAACCGAACACCGACGAGCGGGGAGCTGATGAACACTGATAAACTAAATTCAAGGTGCAGTCATAGTGCCGTAAATCAATCAAAATGAACTAATAGAGACAGTCAGAGTTAGGTTGTTCTTGAGTCATCTGTGACTAGGGAACAGTGAGAAAATTGGGGTTTTGCTAGAGAAGTATAACATCCGTGCAAACACTGCAAACATCACTTGGGAGACAGTGAGGTAAGAAAAGGTCGTCTAGGGCCAGGGCATGATGTCAGCAGGGGTGAGAAGGTTGGAAGGGGAAATCGACAGAGCAGGCTTCTAAAAATATTTCTCTGCCCAGGATTTTCAAAATCACTTCACGTTTAATATTTCGCTAGGAGGATTCTTAAGACTCACCACATACTGGTACTCATGGAAGTGATTTATTACAGCAAAAGATAAAAAGCAACATCGGTAAAGGGAAAAACTACATGAAGGAATAACTCAGACAGAAACTCCAAGAATCCTCTCCTGGAATAGCCACACAGGTGACGCCTCATGTTTCCAGTAACAGAAACACAGTACGATGTGTGAAATATAACGGACCAGAGAAGTTCATTTGAGCCTATTAGTCTAAGGGTTTCATTGGTAACCAGTCATGTATGCACTATTTGCCAATTATATACCCAGGAACCAGACAAGAGCACAGACATTATTGTAAGTGCAACAGCTTAGGCAAGGGAGCCATTCTATCTGTTCTGGAATGGAGGGCACCTTCACAAAACTCAAGTTAGCAGTAGCAGCCAAGGGACAACCTTTCAAGCTGGCCTTTCTAAGGACAGCCAGCTCAGGGCTGCTGTGCATCTTCTGCAGAATCACTAACTGCAGAACGTAGTTTGTGAAAAGTCTTACAGAAAGCCAAGAATTTTTGGAAGGATTAAAACTTACGAAAATCTACCTTGATACCTCTCAGAAAAAGCTAACAAGAAAACCTCCTACCCAATCCATTTACCTAAAGATTCACTTATTACTCATTCATTCTAAAGGAGAAAAGAAAAAGACCTTGTATTAACAGTAACGTCACTGATATGATTACTATTCTTGTGGCAGAATTACAGAAAAATGTAAAGTTTTTTTGTTACTCTTTCCTTGATAGTACAGAAAATTTTCTTTAGATAATTCTGTTATCATAATCTTTTATTTAAGCATTGCATTTTGTTTTGAATATGAAAATAATATTCTTCATCATGCTGTCAAAATTATATTTTTCAAAGTCGACTGTATGTATCCTGCATGATTATTTTTTAACATGCCATAAACTGCTTCAAATAGGACTTTGCTTGCTTGTACTCACGCTCTCAGATTAACAATTCACTTGCAAGTTTCATGCAAAGTTCTTTCTAAGAAATAAGGCAAGCTGAAACTTAAGTACCATTTCTACAGCCTTTTGGTTGGCTAAAAATTTTATTGCTGTTGCTATCTTTTCTTAAAATGTTGATCTTTTACGAACTGCAAAATTCACCATAACCAAGTATGTCTTCGTTACATGTAAAAAACAAATGGAAAAACAAATGGAAAAACTTCACAAGCTCATGCTTTCAACTTCGCTTTTACAGCACCCGAAGTCACAATTATATGAAGCACTCAAAGGCTTAAAAAAAAAGTGGGGAAGTTTTATCTTTTCATGGTATATATTAAACTTACTCTTCTATCCTCATGACTGAAGAAATAAGGACCCAGATCATAGACACATTGTATCTTCTCTAAATCATTAAGGAAGGAAATTGTAATGAAGTACACAAAAGTAACACTATTTCCTTTGCTGGCTATAAAATTGTCTGGTTGATAAAAGACCTCTGAAGCTTTTAGAACAAGTTTCATCTACGGATGCTAATAAAAAATCACAACTATGAAGGAAAGGGTAACCTCTGGTGTTAAATTAAATTTACTTTACCTTCAGGAAAGGGTGGGAAGAAATCTGGCTAAATTTACTGGGGAGTGACTAACGAGATGATAATCTCCGTGTGTTAAACACCACAAGACAAAGCTTTTCAAATGTAGTACTTCCAAATTTTATAGAACAGAATTTGTTTGGAAGTTAGGGGCAAACTCTCATTTGTGCTATTAATTTTCACCTTAAAATAAAATTCTCACTTATTTTATCTTCGGCGATAGGTCTTAATTGTCACATTCCCTGTAAAAATAAGTTATCTTTTAGGAAAAGGAATAAAATGGGAAGGGAGGAAAAAATACATTTAGGATGGTAGGTATCTCAGGAAATCTGCAAGTTCTATGCCATAACATACTTTCTAATTAGGCTGAAACAATGTTATTAAAAACTAGGAAAATACAGTATGTTCTGTAATCTACTACTATCCGGCATGCCCGCATAAACACAAAGTTGGGATGATGTATTTTTGGAGAAGGATTATGTATTCATCTGTCACAAATATACAAAATGAATAATAATAGAGAAATAATTTTAAATGATGAGCTAGCAATACTATTAATATTTGAAAATCTTAAAATTCTGTAACAGCTGAGAAAGATAAAATATTCTTAAATTGGGAAATAGTCTCTAGGTAAAATAAAATCACAGAACAAAATAAAAGAGGTGCTAGAGACTTTTTTTTCTTTAAAGAGATGACAAAAAAAAAAAAATCCTGAGGGCTGGAGAAATGGCACATCAATTAAAGTTCTTGCCTTGCAAGTTCAAGGTCCTGAGTTCAATTACCCAGCGACATATAAAGCTGTGCATGGTGGCACAGGCCGGTAATCCCAGCACCCAGGAGAGAGGGTGAGGTAGGCGGACTGTCCTGAGTCCCAGACCAGCCTGGGCACGACACCAGCAAGTTCAGGATGAGGCATAATATACTTTGAAACTGACGTCCTTCAATTCTTTCTCTCCACATTCAACAGGGAAAACTCAACAAGTTTTACATATTGAGTAGATAAAAAAAAATCCTGAGATCTTAAGGATGTTTTAAAAAATCTGTGAAAGGAGTAGAAGAAATTGGTTTGTCTGTGTAAACTAGATTCAATTCTTAGGATCTCCTTAATGCTTCTAATAGTTTCAAATTAGCATTTTCTTCTTTGACCATCTGGTGTTTCTCTTCACGGCATTTTCTTCTCTTAATTTACTGTAATTAAACTTCTTCCCTAATTATTTCTATCAAGTCTCAGTTTATGTGCATCTCTGTATTTAATCAACGATTGCAAGTGCATCAAATAAATAGTACAATCACTCAATCGTAAAAAAATATTTTTTCATCATTTCTCATAAGTTATGTAGCGTGATTGTGGCCTTGCCTCTTCCCTTGTTCACCCAGTGAGTTCAAGGATGGCAGCAGCCCTGCCCCCTGTGCTGGGCTGCTGAGTGCTCTGCTCCCACAGTGCCAGTGCTCTTGGAGATTCCAGAATTAACAGGAGATGTCACAGGAAGATAACCAGTTTACCACAAAGCACAGAAAGTGCTGCTTCACTGCACAGATTAGTGTTGTGAAAACAGAAAAAGATAAGAACATTCCTACCAGCTAAAGGCCAAAAATTCAACTTATTTATACCCAGCTCTCAAATACCATGCAATTCATGAGATGGTTTTGCTTAGTGGCTATTTGAACTATGCAATAACTGAATGATGCTAATAAGACAGCAGAAAGTCTATTATATACTTCAGAATGATAATTTAAGTGGATATTGTCACTTTTCTCTAGGGAGCTTAAGGAGCTAAACATTAACAGGAGTGTGAGTGTTCTTGAGTGGTAGTAAAACATGGAGAGGGAGTTTGCCAGCTGCATTCTAGAGAAAAGAGTTTACAATGGAAGAAAATTTGTTTTGCACTTACTGGAAAGGATTAGAGTTAATATACGGATAACATTGACACACAGTTTGTAGGAAGAAGAAGCAGAAAAGGCCTAATTGTGGGGTATTGTATAAGAAGAACTTTAGAGATTCAACTGCTGTTCAGATCCCTCTCAAAAGTCTACCTTAGGGGGAAAAAAAAGAAAAACCGAGAAGCCATGAGAACACAGAAAAGAGAGAGCGTACCAAACAGGAGCAACACGGTTAAATGCAAGTTCCCTTCATCTCTGTAATTCCATACATACACTTAAGGCAATCCATCAACTCCCAACTAGTAACTTTAACAATATTATTTCTGAAAAGAAGACCTTTTTCATTTTCATGATGTTACCTCTCATAAAGGAATTCAAATCCAATTACAAGGTCTAGCACATATGAGGGGAGTAAAGCTGTGAGCCAAACCAGCTAACACTATTCCACACCCCTGTTTGTGAAAACTTGGATTCAAGCCCCAGGCAATTAATCACCAGTCACAATTGCACTTGTTATAATCCTACCACATCTACACACAGGGATTATTTCTCTTTAGTGACTGTCTCCCTATCCTCAAATTCTCCCAATATTAATTATTATTCTGGCCGTTTAATAATCTGCAACCCATGTGTTTTCAATATAAACACCTTATGCTTGTTTACTTAAGTTTTTCTACGAAAATTGTGTGTATTTCTGGATTGAGTATTTTTACAAGAGCTAGTCTAGCTACAAGGAGTTTCAGAAACTCATCCCAGGGCATATCCTTTCATGGGTAGTATGTACCACACCTCTAACCCTTTTCATTTCAAAGAACTTTTCAGTCTCAAAAGTTTAATTTTCTTCAACCATCAGCTAGGAACTCCCCTCTACTCCATGAGCAAGAGGCTGGTCACCACCTGCGTAGGTTAATTGGAACATAAAGGCTCTGAATCCAGGAAACTCTTTGTCAACCAGAGAAAATGGGAGCCTTAGCCAGAAAATGATAAACCCTTGTCCCAAAGGCCTTTTTTGGTGACATTAAGGTGTTAATATATGTGAAATATAGGAAATATATGGTATGGAAACCAAGAGTTCTATAAACACAAATTTTAATGAAATATTTTACCATGTCAAAGTTAACTTTTATTATGAGACATGGAGTGAAAGTTATTAACAATAATGACAAAAATTCAAGTGAAGATTAAAAAAAAAAAAAAAAGAATTAGCAAAGCCACAGCTGGGCCCAGAGGTGCAGGACTGTGATTCCAGAACTTGGAAAGACTGAGACAAGAATATCAGAGGATCACAAGTTTGAGTGCAACATGGGTAATTTAGTAAAACCCTTTCCACACACACACACACACACACACACACACACACACACACACACACACAGTAACCCGTAGCCGGGATGGTAATGCAGGTTGGTCATCCAGAGGTCTAAAAAGCTGAGGTAATTAGAAAAATCCTATTAGTGACTTAGTGAGATCCCAAGTGCAGATCAAAAGGTGAGGGAAGGCTGGGAATATAGCTCAATATGAAGGTCTTGGGATTGATTCCAGTTTGACAAGTATAAGTCAATAATAAATAATAGCAAAGAAGCTGAAAAAGCCTCTTCTCGGATTACTATCTTACAGCATAAATGCTGGAAGCTAAATAAATGAAATATTAAAAATCCTCATTTTGACCATTCAGTTCAAAAATTACAATCTTCAAACTTGCCTTCCCTGTCATTTTGATAATTTTCCTAGGATTGTTTTTGGCATAGCTTTCTTCTAGGATAGTTATTCCATTGTGTGTGGAGGAACAGCTTGTCTTGAGTTACTCCATTTTGGGAAAAATGCTAAGGTAGAATAACTATTCCACTTGTCTGTACAAGTAAACAACCACCATCTGTATAATACAATCATAAGGCACAGACTGGTAATAAGTTACCTGTGCTGATAAAATTATCACCTGTAATCTTTCTGAATTAAGTCAGGGACACACCGACAACATGGACCTTCTCAGAAACACCTGGTATGTGAGCTTTTTCCACACAGAGACCAATGAATGATGCCCCTCCTTCAGGTGCTCAGCAGAGGAAACACTGGCCCCTTACTTTGCCACAGACCATCCCCGTATGTAGCTCACAGCCTCTGCCCAGGAGCTTACCAGGCGACCAACTCCCAGCTTCCCACAAATTTCAGCTCAGCACAACTTCCTGCTGGTGGCATTGCTCCATAGGAAGGTGGTATCTAGGTTCCTGATTCATTACTCCAATAATACCTGACCACCAGGTATTGACTGAAGAACAGTGACTCTTCTCTTTTACATTGACTTTTCACATTGGGTCTTTTGCACTGACTTTTTTTTTTTTTTTTTATCATTTCCTTTCAGTAACCTAAGTGTTACTTGCTGTGTTACACATGATCTGAGTGTTAAGACAATTAAGTCTTACATGTCAATAATTAAGACTGATGTAGAACAAAGAATTAACAATTGTCATGGTCACGATTCAAAGTGAAACCATAAGTATTTCATAAAATAAACCTGATGAAACTGATGTAGCTTGGAAATTGATATTCAATAAGCTATGACATCGTGGAAAGACACAGATATTTCCACCTATGTTAAGATGCTCAGGAAAGCATCTTAATCTAATTTGTGAAGATTGAAATCTGTATCTCTTACTTGTCCAAATGGTATCTACTCATTCATCTTTAGTACAATCCTATGAATAGATTTCAGCTGCAATTTACAGAATAAAAAAATCTGATTCATAGAAAGGCTCATTAACTTGCTGCGGTCAACAAAAAAAAAGTCAGTATTTGAACACAAACAAGATAATTTCAGATTTTCTGTTCTTAAATACTTTGTTCTGTTGCTATAATCAGGACTTCCTTGAAATTATCCTTTGCTCCTACTTATGATCTGTCCTCTCTTCCTCCCTAATTCTTTGGCTAGTCTTTCTTCTAATTCCCAGAACCCAGGTGGCCTTATAAAAGTCAACCTTAGTAACAAGCCAGAATAGGTCAAATTCCATTAGAATACTCTGGAGGAGTCTGCATTAAACTGTAGAGTCTCTTTTCTCCCCATAAAATATCCTTTTGCTCTCAAGTTGGGCTTTTGTGCAACTTGCCCCTCTATCTTCTTCAGGGTTATCTTTAAATAAACATCCTCACAAATCCTAATCTCATGAGCACTGTTACCTCATTAGCTGGCAGACCAAACATTTGATTCTGGTAACACCGCCACCTCAGTAAAATATATGGCCCTTAAAGCAGAGGTCCCCAAACCCTAGGACATGAACAAGTCCCTGTTGGTGGCCTTTGAAGGAACCAACCACCTGGACCAAGGAGCAGTAAGCAAGATATGAACAAAAGCAAAGCCCTGCCTCCTGTCAACAAGCCCCTATCAAATTCTAGAGCCACAGATGATTGACAAGGGGCGCTACTTCTTCTCTCCCCCACTTCTGCTGCAGCTATCCTTCAATAATCTACCACCTAACAAGTACCTCCCCCTCTTTCTGCTCTCTCCACTCCTCCCTCCATACCCTAGGGACATGGTATTCAACTAAGTAACCCCTGATGTCAAAAAGGTTGAGAACTCCTGACATAAAGGACATTTTTCTTTCTTTTTCTATTATATTTCACGAGCTAGCTTGGCACACAGTATATATTTATTAAATGAAGCAAGTACACACAGAACAGCATTGTATTGAACTGTAAACAATATTTATACAGTTTTAAAATGTAAAATTTTGTTTTACATTTTAAAATGCAAGCACTAATAATTTGACTAAAAATCCATACAATTATCAACAGTGATGTGGAGATAGGAAATCTATGAGAATAAGATAAGAGAATAAATCTTAAACTGTATTATGAAGTCAACAGAAAATTTAAAAATTGGAAAAATTGAGAAATAACGATCTTTTCAATCTCTGTTAAAATATGGAGGAAAACGCTAGAAGAAACAAAAACCTTCAAAAGAAGAAGTTTCTTTGTTCCTGATCTCGGAGGCAGCAGGATGGGGCAGGAAGAAACAGCTGCTCACAAAAACAAAAAGAAACAAACAAAAAAAGGAGTAATTGCTTTTTCCAGGATAGTTCAATTGGAGAGCGCCAATACCTGGGCTTACCTCTCAGTGAAAAAAACAAAACATGAGGAAAACGCTCCAAAATAAGCCTTTCTCACCGGATGTTAGGATGGTCAAAACGAATAGTCACGGAAGGTAAAAGATCATATGGTTACTGTGCGTTTACTTCCTTTGAAATGCGTCAATGATGATATAATTTTCCTGTGGCTTTTCATGTTTTCAAAGTCTGAGCTGATTTTTATTTCCAGGTTCTGTCCCTAAACTTCACACAAACAAAATCAACAAACTATTTTAGCGTTCCTGAGAGGCTTTTTGCCCAAGGATTGCCTTTCTAATTAAGCCCTCCAACTCCTTAACATGCTAATTTTACCCATTAACTTGTAGATGAAGTGGTTTCAGCTGTTATCTGTGAATCACCCTCTGCAGAGCCTAATCTGCAATTTGGGAGAGCTGATTTGAATGTTTTTTTTTTTCCTAATTTTTCTTAAAAAGCTTGAATTCTTGTTAAAATATAACATCTTTTTTTTTTTTTTTTCATTTGAGGTGACCACGATTTTGTAATTCTGTTTCCTTTTGTGTATTGGCTCTTTGTCCTTTTTTTTTCCTTTTGTACGTACTCAGCCCCTTTTTCTTTCTATTTTATTTTTTGAGGCAGGGTCTCATTACATCAGTATATTGCATAATTTGTCTCTCCTACCTCAACCGTCCGGAATGCAGTGTTTACCAGCACATCCTGCGGATTGTATGAATTTTAAAAATGAAAAAGATAAAAATTCTACAGTGATGCAAGGGAGGGCGAAAAGAGGATGTGTTGTGTGAGCAATCAAGTGGAAATTCTCTGGAGCTCATTTCTGAGTCTCTAGAATTTAATAAACTTAAAGATGAGGGAAAAAAGAAGCTATTAACATGAAAAAGTTATGGAAATTTTTGGAATATTACCAGAAATAACATGACTTGATCATGTACATGTGTTACTGACCAATTAAAAGCCTATTGAATTATGGGTTGGTCCAAATCAAGGAGTCCATTCACTGGATTAAATATAAAAGGGGGGTTATTCAATGCCAGCTTTGAGGGACATGATGATAACCATTTCTCCAGAATGTCCTCTCCCCACGACTTGTCTCTGTGAACCAAGGTCTTTTTTGGGATGTAGAAGAGGGGAGGGGAAATTACAGACAAATTACACAATAAGTTTTACAGTCTATTGTTGGCTAGCCAGTTTTCTGGCTGTGGACACGTGCAGGGTATGGTGTGTTGCCATTCCCACCCTCTCTTATTCCTTTACATCACTTGTGGACCTTATGAAGCTTTGGAGGAGTCCTTGATCTGAAAGGAAACTGTATTTCTTTCTCAAGCAGGTATTTGGATGTCTATACTTCTGGTAATTCTTTTACTGTTGTTCTTTGCTCTGAGGAGCAGAGGAGATGAGAAAACCTCTACAAAATGCTGTGCTTCTGTTATCACATGCTCTGACCAGAAACCAGGTAGAAATGAATAAACAAGCAAAAGGAACACTAATCTTAAAGACAATTACATCGGGTTTTCACTTAAATTTTTTAATGTTGAATAGACTTCTTTGCAACTGGGGATTCTTTGTATATCTTCAATTTCCTTTACAAAAATTGGAAGTTAAAACGGTACTATTTTCACACATCTGTTGACAAAAACAGCTATCTGTTGTATAAGTTACACATTGTATATGTTACAGTATTGTTACCAGAGTACATTTGACCTGTTTGATTAGAAGTTTTATGACATGCAAAAATGCTAGATAAGGAATTTATATCTGAATAATAATATTTATTTGTGAAATGTATTTAAGTTGCAACTGTATTAGAATTTATGCTTATAAAGCTTGGCCTGGTATTAAAAATTGAACATTTGATCCAAAAAAATCGAAAGCCCCTAATATTCCAATATCTTAAACACTGATATAGATGTGAAACTACATGTGAAAAATTCTACACCTCATATGAAAAATAACAATCAAAACGTAAGTGCACAAAAAATTGTGTTCCCAGTCACCCCCAAGCTCTGTGTATAAGAGTATGTGAAACACAACTGACTCGTGATGTTCGTTGAGTGTATTTTCATATATCTGCTGACTACTGTATATTGTCTTTTGAATCAGGTTATGATCTGCTCATTTTTAAAATGGGGCTCGTCAATGCAAAAACATTCCACTTGCCTTGAAGAGAAAAAGAGTTTATTCTGTAGCCAAATATGAGTGATCCATGCCCAAGAACATGAACTTAAGTTTCCCGAAATAGTACATTTTAATCAGTGGCTACATACAATGTTTACAGTTATAGAAGACAGGAAAGTTATAAGTCAGAGCACTTTTTAAAAATACTGGTGGAAGTATCAGTCGGATAGGTCACCCTGACGTGGAGACATTTCTGCTCTAGGCTTCAGATGTTCTCTAAGGACAGTCTTGGCTCTCCGTTTGGTAGGAAACTCTGGGTTTTGCTTTTCCATCTTAGAAGCGTTATTTAATAACTACAGGAATGATGCGTATTACAGAGTTTGTCACAGGGTGGTAAGTTAGACACACAGGAAGACAACAGATGCACCCACGAAAAAGGGCCAAGATAGCCCGTAACAATTCCAGCTGTGACAAGCACTGCAGTCTCTCCACAGGTTCTCTGGAAATCAATTAGCTAATCACAATAGCCTCCTTATATGTGAGGCTGTTACCGGGGAACTTCAGTTCTGAGTCTGTTGTTTTCCTTTGATGTTAATTAGAAGGCTATCCATATATATTTTGGGTATTTGTTATCAGATATATAAGGTTTTCAAATATATTACCATTCCATAGATGGCCTTTTCATTTTGTCAGTTGTTTCATTTTGCTTTGTAAAAGATATTGATTTAATATAGTCCCAGATACCTGTTTTTGCTTTTGTTATTTGGATTTTTGAGTTAAAAAAATCATTGTCAAGGCTAATGTAAAGAATCCCTTCTACTATTTCCTTCTAGGACTTTTAATGTCTCATACAGTCCTTCATCCATTTTATGTTGATTTTTGTGTATAGTGTAAATGTCTTCTTTCGTTCCTGTGCATGTGGATATCCAGTTTTCCAAGAACTACTTGTTAAAAAAGACTGTCCTTTCTGTATCATGTATTCTTGGTGTTCTTTTTGAAAATTAGTCAATGATACAGTGATACAATGATTTAGTTTCATTTCTGAACTCTACTTGTTTCCACTGATTTATATTTCACTCTTTATATTAGTGCTATACTATTTTGTTTGCCATAGATTGGAAATATAATTTTAAATCACCATGAGTAATATTTCCAATTTTAATCTTTTAGTCTTGCTTTTTGTATCAAGGTGTTCAATATCAATAATCATAAAGGAAATACAAATAAAACGAAAAGGAGATATTGCAACTCTTATGACTAGGATGGCTATTATTAAAAGACAGCAAATAACGAGGGTTAGCAAGGGTACAGAGAAAAAGAATCCTAGTACCAAACACCCACAACATCGGGAGGAAAGATCTTTTTAGCTCACAGTTTCATAAAGTCTCACATAGTCCATTCATGGAAACTACTAGTGGTGGCAGCACACGGCAGAGACTGAGGAGCTGATTAGGTCATTTGCTATGGTTTGGGTCTTGGGTGTCCCCCCCAAACTTCATGTATTTGGAACTGTGTGTCAGTGGAAGGGAGGGCCTGGCTACTAGGTGCAAATGGTTGGGGTTTGACCTGAAAAGATTGTGTCAACTGTTTTGCAACTGGGACATGTTCATGGAACAGCTGTCAGGTGTGTGTTGTTGACTTTTGGGCCAGAACCTTATGGAGGGGAATCCACTCTGGGTGAGGGTGGAGGGTCACCCAACAGGCATCTTCAAGTGCTTAAAAGAAGGAAAAAGAAACATGGTTACAGCTTCTGCCTAGGGAAAGCTCTGCCCTTGCTTTAGTTTTTCCTGTTGACTTGGCTCCAGCTTCACTTGATTCCTTTCTGGAGCCGGGTGAGCAACTCTTCAGCCTCTGCCCGGTGCTTCCAACATGGCCACCGGCTGCCTATGAGTAGACAGACCTGTGTGTGAGACCTTTTGAAACTGTGAGCTGAAGTAAATCTTTCCCCCTTGCACTGTAGATGCATTTTGTCACAGCGAAGAGAATGAACTGAGACAGCACTGCAGAGAAAAACCAAGCGAAGCAGGAGCCAATCAGTGTCTGAGGACTCAGGCAAGGCCAGAGCCTTCCCAGGAAGAAGCTGTAACAATGTTTCTTCTTACTTCCTTTACTACTGCCAGCTGGGCCCCCTGCATCCAGGGTGGTTGCCTCTGTCTCACTTCCTAAACCACAAGTCAACAATACACACCTGAAATTTCTGCTCTGGGTACCCCTCACCACAACTCAACAAATTGACACAATCTCTCTAGGTCACATCCCAAGAGTCTGCTCCTTTCTATCAGGCCCTAACTCCAAATAAGACAGTTTCACAGTTATCCCACTACATCCAGAACACACAAGCCTTTTGGCAGATGATCCAGATACAAACCATAGCAACTGTTAATGGGCATGTAAAATGATACAGCCAACATGAAAAAATAATGAGATTTAAAAAAAACAACTAAAAATGATTCAGAAACTCCTCTCCTGAAGGTAAAACCAAACCAAGTTGTAGTCAGTATCGCTGTGCTTCTGTCTTCACTGGAACATTGTTCACAAGAGCCCAACTACAGAAACAAGTGTCTATCAACAAACAGAAGAACATATAGGGGAATTATAGTGTGTACAGGGTACATATTCCTGTGAATGGAATATTATTCAACCTTTCAAATACCATTTACATATTAATATAGAATGAACTTGGAGGACACCATGCTAAATGAAATAAATCAGACACAAGAAGAAAAAAATTGCATATTCTCATGTATGAAACCTTAAAAAGTTGAATACATGTAGAGTAAAACAGTGGTTACTTGGGATAGAGAAATGGAGGATTTTGATCACAGAGTACAAAGTCAGCATTAGTGTAGAATAAATAGATGTGGAAATCTAATATACTATGTATTTAAAATTTGATGGCAGAAGATTTCAGGCCCTCTCCACAAAAGTAATTAAAATAAAGTGTTTTACTTTTTGGTTGCTGGGATACAGTAATTGACATCCATGACTTAAGGATAGAGAGGTTTAGTTTAGCTCACAGTTTCGAAGTTTGATCATGGGTGACTCACAATGGCAGAAAGGATCTGGTACCAAAAAAAAAAAAAAAAAAAAAAAAAAAAAAAAAAAAAAAAAAAAAAAAAAAAAAAAAAAAAAAAAAAAAAAAAAAAAAAAAAAAAAAAAAAAAAAAAAAAAAAAAAAAAAAAAAAAAAAAAAAAAAAAAAAAAAAAAAAAAAAAAAAAAAAAAAAAACCAGAAGGTCAACGAATCAGCATCATGAGAAGAACAGGGCAGGAGGAAGAAACAAGGACAAGGATATATATGCATCCAAGCCACACATCGTGTAATCCACCACATACATGCCCAATAATCTGCCACACAACACCATACACCACCTCTTAACAGCACTCAAAATCCATATATAATCTACGTCATCCTAATTCATGAAACTTTTTGAAGATATTCCAGGTCCAAACCATAACATAAGGTAACAAGAACAACAAAAATACAAGTGAATTTCATGTTCAGACTTTGGTCCCATCCTCAAGACAACTCATTACATACATGGAAACATTTCAAATTAAAAAAAAATCACTTCTGCTCTTAAGCATTCCAGATAAAGTATACCAACTCTGTAGACAGAACATTCTAGAAGGATCAATATTCAAATAAATTCATGGAATCCAATACCCAGACCCTTTCGCACGCTCTGCCCTTCAAATGCTCTCACTAAAGCCTGCACCAAAGAGAAGTGATCCAAGTTCCCTCAGACTGAGTCAACCATACTAGCTACCAGCACCTAGTTAGCACAACTGACGTTAGACGTGTGGCACTGACAAGCCTGAGACTTTGTTCTCCTTCAAGATGACCTAGTAAAAGCCTTTAAGTTCTAACTGATTCATAACATGGAACAACAAAGGCTCAATATGCCTTTAGGTGCTGCCTCTCCACACTGTAGCACACCCATTATCTCTAGCTTTTTTGCTTCCTCAAACAATTCTACTCATGTTGGGGAGCAGGAGCATGACACCCCAGTAAGACCTAGAGCTGCAGAGTTGCCAGCGCACGATCCCCTCTGGAATTTCAAATAGGAAGCAACCCCTACTTATGAAAGAAAAGTCTCATGGATTATTTTACTTTCTCTCTGATTCCTCTGCCAAATAAAAATGTTGATGTATTAAAATTGCTTTAATTATTCTGTTGAATTGTTCCAGCAATTACATTCTCTCAAGTTAATTAAGAGTGTTTCAAGCATATTTTAATGGAAATAAACTTGTGCAAGCTGAATAAAACAATGGAAGGAATACTCTGAGCATTGATAGAAAAGTAGATATCAATGTGTTTTAGGTCGCAACGATCCTTCGCAGTAAGGTTTTATTGTTTATTTTCTTCTGCTTAACTTTACTGACATTCACTTAGGTTTTTACCTGGATATAATCATGCATGTTGCAATTATACCTTTTTACTCAGTTAAATTCACCTTTTAAAGTTTAAAGAATACAGTGGGTTGAAATAAGATAGGTGAGTCTCACTTTGCAATTCTACAGGCCAGCCTTCTGACACTGGATCTCAAGTATGGAGTGAGGTAAGACGCAGGCAGAGCTCGTTGCCTTGGGATGCTCCAGGCAGACTCTATTGCCTAGACTTCTGCAGCTCACAGATGCTTCTGTCACTTGCTGGCCCAGGGCTTTTCTCCTTCAACTTCAAAAATAGCCATAGCCAGTCTAATCTTACTCCCATGGTGCTGCCACTGGTTGCTCTCTACTCCCTCGTGTGCTGTCTGGATTCACTCTTCAGTGGAATCAATCTTTGTTGATTTTAAGAGACTCACCTGGATGGCCCAGGCCCATGCCCTCATCTCAAGAGCAGCTGGTCTGCAATATTCCATCTGCAACTTGAAAGCCTCTTTAATGTGAAAAATAACGTAGTCACACTTTTCCAGGTGCTACAATTTAGGATTTTTTTTTTTTTTTTGAGGGGCGGGGGTATTATTCTACCTAATTCAGTGTAGTTATGAGAGAGATTTTTTTTTTTTTTTTTTTTTTTTTTGAGACAGGGTCTTGCTTTGTAGCCCAGACTGGTCCTGAACTCACTATGGAGCCCAGGCTGGCCTTGGACTCAGGGCAATCCTGCTGCCTCAGCCTCCCAAGTGCTGGGATTACAGGCGTGCAAAACCACACTCGGCTTATGTGGTGCTGGGGAATTGAACTCGGGTACCTAGCATTGGCTAGGCAAGCTCTTTAACCGCTGAGCCATCCCTCCAGCCCCAAGAGAGATGTTTAAAGGATTAGAATATACAAGTTTTGCCATCTTTTGGAGCTCATGAGCACGGAGTGGGGCATGGCTAATTCTGGATCATGGTGGGGTTCAGCACAGCACTGAAGCAACTCCATTCACATGATGCGTGGTGTCTGAACGCTTGAAAGGCTTAACGGCAAATTATGCACCTCACCTAAGGCTAGTTTAGGGACCTATGTACAGGCGGTGGAATTGGCTATTCAACAAAATTAGACTTTAAATGACTATTTCAGTGATGTTTATAAAATTGAATAAACTAAATGCCACTGGTTTTCTAAGTGCTATGCCAACATATGGATATGTGCCTTGTGCTCTTTCAAAAAGTCATTTGTAACAGACCACAAAATATTTAAAGAATGGGTACCAAATAAACTCAAAGACAGAGAGTAAGGCTGGGTAGGAAGAATTTTTTATTTGAGCAACTCTTGCTTTTCACAGGAAGGAGAAAGGGAAAGTGCTGCCACCCTGGCAGACAGATGGGAAAACAACATCGTTCACAACTGCAGCGCCCGATATAAAAGTTACCTTCTCTGATCCCGGGTGATCCTTTAGATTTGATCTTTGTCATTCAGAGGTCTTTCTAGGCTTTCAGAG
Source organism: Ctenodactylus gundi (assembly GCA_004027205.1). Lineage (NCBI taxonomy): Eukaryota > Metazoa > Chordata > Mammalia > Rodentia > Ctenodactylidae > Ctenodactylus > Ctenodactylus gundi. Next base: position 537,095 of record PVKB01000807.1, read on the forward strand.
AGAAGAGAATAAGCAGTAAATTACAATCAGATATATCAATAAAATATTTTGTATAGTGGAATTAAAATTTTTACATCTGTTCCTGAAAGTTCCAATCGCAATGGTGAGTTAGAAAAATATGCTATATAGGAATCTTACAATATTTTCCTTTAAAAGCACCCAGATCTTCCAGCTTTCACTTCTGAGATAGACCTAGATCTGTGTAACGGAAGCAGAACGGCAGAAGAACACTAAGAGATAGGATCAAGTCATTTCAAATATGCAGGCATGGGGCATTTTATTCTGAAGACCATTGAAGAACTCTTCACTATTGTTATTGACATAATTGACACAGCATTTTTGTTGTGGTCTTAGAATGTCACAGATTATTAACTTTTGATGGATGGAGTTTTAATATTCTCTGCTTCTAAGTGTTAGTTTATATAACGTTTCTGCCAAATCGTACAGTCATTTCAGGGACAAAGGCAAAGTTGTGAATTCCTCAAAGAGAATTATCCACTACATTCTGATCATTGACAAGCAAAATAAGCCCTCATTTTCCAAAAGATCCTCAAAGATAAATGTTCCACAGACAGAGAAATAAAAAAAAAAAAATCTATTCCAATGCATCTTCTTTCTAGTCTGTCTTTTTATTCACTGAAAATTACTGAATGAAAAAAAAAATCTGTTTTCCAAGTTTTCCATTAAAAAAACTGATTAATAATCTCCAAAAGAATGGAAAAATTTGTCACATATACATTTGATACAAAATAAAGCACACTGAAAATGTACAATTGGTACTAGCAACTGTAGGGAACACCTGTTTAGCTACAGAACACATTTATTATCCAGGGCAAATAGCAACATAGCTGTTCGATCATTTGCCCGGGAAGGCTAAGCTCTAAGTTCAGAGAGTAATTTCTCCTTTTCATTTGAGCTGCTGCAAGGAACAGACTTGTGATTTTTATCTATGGGATTATCACCAAGATATTCTCCTTGGTGATAACTTGCATTTTCATTATCATCCTATTCCATACTGACTAATTGAATATATTCTCACGTGATTTCGGTGAGCATTGGTAGAGATGATAGAACATAGGGATTATAAACAAATTGTTTAAAACCATGCCAGTGAAGACACCATAATAAAGGTGAACACTTACAGTAGCGGAGAGTGCACTGTCTTGTGCAGAGTCTTTTGGACTTCGACCAGAGCAAGGGCCTAAAGGAGATACCACCGCAGCTTTGCCAGTATGCCCAGAGGATTTTACTGGTGCTTAAGGCAACAGCTATTTATTTTTTATCCTGAACTATTTTATTAAATACCAGTTGAATTTAAGTTCTAGTATTATAAGCAAAGGAACATTTATTGCTGCTTTGGGTAACCCTGTGCCCTCCTTAAGGCAAATCCAGAAGACATTACATGTAAGTTAGACGTCAGAAGATGTAAAATTCTCCCTTTGACTAATTTTGCTCCTTGAAGGGTTATCTTAAGCAATAGGGAATTTCCGAAGAAATCAATAGAGCTGATTAAGAATTTCATTCTACTACATTATTATTAATAATAGAAGATAGTTTTCAACTCCCTTTAGAGGGAATGCAGCATAAATGAAAATACTCATTGTGCTAGTTACACACTGTTCAGTCCAAATCATGTTTCTTCCATTTATGGCTTTGAAATCCTGGGCCACGTCCTTTTGCTTGGTTTTGCTTGGCTAGGAGTAAAGGTAGGACTCCCGTCTTTAGCTGTCGCCTCTCCTGCACTGGGCTCTGCATAAGTAATGTTATGACATCTTCTAAGGGACACTTCCTGGCCTTAACATCCAAAAACACAGCCCACATGCTATTTAGCTTTGTCTTGTTTTTGTTTTTGGTGTTTTGAGATGGGGCCTCTCTCTGTACTCCAAGTTGGTCTGAACTGATGGCAATCCTCTTGACTCAGCCACCCTACTACAGGCATGCACCACCACACCCAGCCATTACGTGATGCTGGGGGCCTCATGTTTCCTAGGCAAGGGCTCTAACCACTGAGATATACCCAAGGTTAGGATGTTTTCTGTTATTGCAACAGAAATGTGTTTTTAAATGTGTGTTTTTTTTTTTTAAAGAAAATGAATCATTCTTACTGGATGGACTAAGAGTCCGGGGTGCTCTGTTTACAATATCCAAGTTTGGATTTTGTTTCTCTTTTCCTCACCCGTCTCTTTGTCTGTCAATGACTTACTTTTCTGGGGTTGCCATAGATGGGAAACCTAACCAACACCATAGACTCACAGTTCTGGAGAGGCCAGTATCACAGGGCAGGGACCTTCAACCAGCTTCCTACTTTAATCACTGCTGTCTTCTGGGTGTTTATTTATGTGAGGTAGGGGAAGGGGAACTCGGTGGTGTTCCCTCTTCTCTATTCCCAAGGACTCAGCTCTGTGACCTAAATGGCTCTCCAGGATCCTACCTCCAGTGATCATCACAGTGAAGTTCAGATTTCAATATTTCTGTTGGGAGGGAAGGGGTGTAGGGAAAGAGAACACTCAGCTGAATTCTCTGATGAATAAGCTGCATTCTCTAACGCGGCCAAAAGGCCTGCCAACCGCAGTTGGAGTGATTTGTTCCTGTACTTACCAATAAATCAGTAAGAACAGGAAAAACCTGCTTTGGATGCACAGGATTACAACTGTTTTTCTTGGATCAGAGTGACTCTAATTCACGTGCTCATTCCTTGAAATCCATTAGGTCTCAAACATCAGCCTGGATCAGAATCACTGTTACTTACTACACAGAATTGCTGGCAGGGATCCCTTCTCAAGTGACCAATCCAACGGGCCTCAGAAATATAGATTGAATTTGGATTTGTCCCCAGGGGTGTCTGTGGTAGTCTGGGCCACAGTTGGGGAATCACCGCCTTCACCAGCATTAGTCTTCAGGGAGAAGCCATAGTTGCTTAACTCAGGCCAGACACTGAACCAATTCCTGGTGAAAGGGATGGGAAACACATGGTTTGGATTTCAAGACCTACCCTCAGAGCTGAGGGCAAGGTCAATTTCTCTGACCCAAACAGGGTACAAGGTGTCAGGAACAAGGGGCAAGACAATGGATTCTGGGTAGGGGTTGCAGTCAGATGACCCCTGAAGTGAAACTGGCCTTTAAGAAACATATACAGTATATGTTGGTTTCCTCTTTGCCGAAAATTCACAGGTACATTCAGTACGTGGCTTTTCCTTACAATGTCTTCCTACTTGTATATGTGAAGAGTCAGCTGCTTTCCACTTCTTTCCACTGTCATTTATTTTTTTCAACATTTTATTAGACATCTGAGGGTCTGATTATCCTATGCACTAAAAACTACTTTGGAATAACTAAGAGCAGACAGAATGATTAATAGGAAAGGAGTGGTCATTTAATCTTCAGCTGATGGTGAGGTGAGAGTCAGTACACTGGTGCTCTAATTTTTTTTTTTTTTTTAGAGCCTATTTTATAAGGTGGAATGCAATGAAATCTACTAGACTTGAAGTATGGGGTCTGCCTGATTTATTTCATTGCCCTCTTCTCAATGCCATGACAACAGCGCTTCTAACTTGTGTTAATTTTCACTTCTGACTCAAGAAGTCACATGTGCCACAGGCAACAGCAATGATCCAAGCTTATTTCTAATATGGCGGACACATTTTTTTCTGTTCCTGTGTATTTGCCTTACTCTTGAGACTGAAGACTTGCCTTGCAGCCAGAAGTCTCTGCCTCATATGTAAAATGCAATCATTTCCTGGTATCTGTGGAAGACTAGTCCCAAACTTGTCTTAAGAAAATCCACACAGGTTCAATTTCCTAGTACAAAACAGTATTTACATACTATCCATATATTCTAAATCATCTTTAGATTACTTATAACCTGCTATCACCTCGATGTTGTTAATAGTTTGTTTTACTGTATTAAGGCATAATAAATAATGTGTACTTATTTAGTGCACATGCAATTCTTTTTCGAAATATTTCTGATTTACTGTTGAATCTGTAGAAGTGAAGCCACGGGACTGGAGGGCCAAATACCTGTTGTTCTAACAGAATGTGATTGTTCTAAGTAATATATTTACTCTCTGTGCTACGGTCCATGTATTCAAAAAAAAAATCCTGGATTCCTCTTAAAAATGAATATTTCTAGAGACTAGAGAGACTCATTAACTTACTTGAAGAGAACACAGAGTTGTAGATAGAAGAAAGTCAAGTGATAATTTTATCCAATCAACTTGTGTCAGAAGGAAGAACCAGTTCTTTTTAAGAATACTAAGAACAAATGGGAATTGGACCACAATCTCAAAACAATAATCACTGAAAATTCCTTATAGCAACTTTTAAAGTGCACACTGAAATACTTAAACATTTAAGGTAATTCTGTAAGAAGTTAGAATCCACTATGAAAAGAAGAAACAAAGCTTAGCAATTTACATGATGAGTACTAAAGCTCGGAATCTTTATGGTACTGAAAAAAAAATACGTTCTTATCACTGCAATATTGATCACATGTTAACTATCTAACATATGGTGGATGAGAATGCAAAAACAATTTTGTTCGCATGAGATAATAACTAGGCAATAATTTTTACAGTTCATAAGGTAGTTTCATCCACACTGTATTTATATACCTTCAGTGTCAGAAGGTTGTTTGAAGCATTACTGTTATTAAAAAACTTACAAATTCAGGAGTAAGCTTATTACCAGAGGTAATAAGACCTCTGGTGGTGGTAGTTTTAATATATTATCTCACAGACAGTCACAGACAGCCAACAATTTATTGTAGTACATATATATGTGTGTGTGTACATATATATATGTGTGTGTGTGTACATATATATATGTGTGTGTATATATAAGTGTATATATACACTTATTTTTGAGACAGAGTCTTGCTCTGTAGCCCAGACCAGCTCTGAACTCACTAGCCCAGGCTGACCTTGGCCTTCTGGCGACTCACTTGTCTCAGACTCTCAAGTGCTAGAACTATAGCTTGGTTTATGTGGTGCTGGGGAATCAAACTCAAATACTTAGTGCTTGATAAGCAAGTGCTTTAACTTTTGAGCCTTTCCTCCAGCCCTGTCATAACTCTTTAACACAAAGGATTTGGGTTCCTGTTTAAACCTTCCATCTACTGTCACAAAACAGAGACAAAACTTAAATTTAACCCTAATTGCTTAAATGACTTATTCTTGCAACCAGATAACGTTACATTCCCAGTTACTTAGAGGCCTTCAACCTCATCCCAGGTCTAGAGTTTTGGTATATTATTGTGAACATCCTCACAAGTACTCATGAGATTCAGCTCTTACTGAGTGGCTATACCTCTAATGTTTTGACAAATAGTTGTTAATATTTGTGAATAACTGACCCAAAACTAGGTAACCTGTTTCTTCCTTTCTTATATCTAGCTTAATTGGAACTTATAAAATTTAAATGCAGTAGATAAGAGTAATGATTTCATAATAAAGTATATTTGTAGTTTCTCTGCTGTATTAACTTGTTTTAAAAATTTCAATGTAAATGGTAACAATAATCTGTGTATATTTGTATGATTTTACTTTGATTTGGGTGGTTATCAATGTGAAAATGAATATACTTTTACATATTATTTTATGACCTAGGTTATTTCGTTTCACTAAATATCCTTAGTGCTTTTCAATGTGGCCAGACTCAGTACTTTATCATCAGGTAATGAGATTAATTAGAGCAGATCTACAAAGTATGTTAGTTTCAAATGTCATTATTGCCCCACATCTTCTTCTCTGTCAGTTATTAAGAGCCATGGGAGTCTCCCAACAGTGTTGTCACTTCTACTAGTTTAGTCTGTCAATTTCTGCAAATAAATACAGAAATATCAAATTATTTGGTAGATCAAAATAGTCTTCTTTGTGAAACATCATTTTTTTGTTATTGCCATAAATTTTGCAGCTTTATCTGATATTAGTAGTTAACAGCAACTTTCTTCAGGTCTTATGTATGATGTCTTCAAGGTGCTTCTGAAGACTTGGGCTACTCAGTTCATGTTCGGCAGTTCTGAAATGAAGAGGCATCCTGTTTGGAGGCTTCCACGTTTGGGCTTCTACTGACTGACAGGTTTGACCAATGGTATACCCCTGCAGTTAACCATAATGACAATGGAAAGTCAGCTTAGGAAGTTGCTACTCACGTGGGGAGTGTCCACATATTAATCCCTCTAAGAATGCAAGATGGCACATTAAACCAGGATATGTCAATGCCATCAGACGAGCTCGCATATAGGATTAAAAGATCAGTGGGTCTAGTGCATGGACCTCTGACAGCCTTGCTTGAGGTGACCACAGGGGGCCATATAGCGGGTGCTACTTGAGAGTAATAGTCCTTCAGTGGGTGATTAAATCTAGACATGCTGCCTATAACTTCTGAGGTATAAATTGTCAATAGGAATTGTTTTTTCTGTCCCAAAGAGACACAGAGACTATGAATGGCCGTGGGATGGATTTCCCAAGGAGGAACCTCTGCATGTAGTGAGTTAGATTGGTGCTCATTGCTCGTGGAGGCTGCACCGGGGCTCTGATGGGAATAGGCAGTTACTCTGGACTGCCTTTGGCACGTCCGGTGGGAGGAGAAAATGTTCAGGGTACTATAAAAGTACCGCAATGAAAGCTGTTGCACCAATTTGGACTTTAGATTCACATTCCTCAGACCAGGAAACCTTCCAGCCCTTGATGCCTAACTGTGAGCAGAGAGCTATCATTCACAGAGTAGTGGGTTGACAAAGGCTTGGAACCAGTAACTGTCTAAACTGAGAGAAAATGAAGGCAAGCAGGGGTGGTCTGTACACCCACAAGAGTGTGTTCACAGTCCACATGGAAGCGGTCAAGTGACAGGTTACTTTTCTGAGGGGTTGGGGAAGTAGAGGCTGGCGAGCATGAATGAGCGTTTTCCCTACGAAGGAAAGAGGGGTGCATGGTAATAACACACACGTGTGCTCATACATATTTATAACACATATTTTCTGCCGCATATTCTCAATTTTTTTCCTATCAGATGCAGTATTCTCAGGACCAGGGCTGCAACTTGTCAGTACATGAATCATAAATTCTCCCAAGGCAATAAACTGTAGCTATATATTTAAACTTTCATATTAGAAAACCTAGGGGGATTATGGAGTGAGTGTGCTGTCACCCCACATGGCAAAATGGGAGGTTGGAGCTTAAAAAAGTTACATATTTTAGTGCTCAACATAGTCCCTTAACCCCTTCTCTTCATTGACCTGAATGTGGGCAGGACAGGGCACTTGCTAGGCTGAGTGCTGCGGCCGATCTGGATGGAGCAATGGCTGAACCTAGCAGCTCTTTTAAAGGTGGGCAAGTTTGAAATGATAAATGAAGAAAAGCATACAATAGTTGAAGGTAAAAAAAATGAATATGTAGTTATGGAATGTGGGAAATTGAACAATTTATTAACACCTCATGAGGGTCTGGTAGCAGAGAGATAGTTTCTCATAGCTAATATTACCAGATGTCTGAATGGGGGACTACTACTCCTTCTTTGAGGATCCAGCAAGCTGAATAGAAGCCTGCGAATCTGAGAGATGTTACTACCGTAGGAGGCATTTCAGTCAAACGCTACGGTAAGGGAGAAGGCAAACTGTTGATGTTTGAGTTAGAATCTAGCAATGCCTTGGGCCTCACCCGACTCTCATTTTGCAGATATCACCTGCCACATGATGATATAATGTAACCCTGGCATTTTTGGTAAGATGATAATATCATTATTGATGATCCACTGTATTGAAAAATCAACACATTTAATATTAGCAGACTTAATACCAAAGAAAAATGGTTGACTTGTGGAAAATCTAGGTTTAGCTAACAAGATACTTATTTCTATGCTAAATGATAAGGTACAAATAACAGCAAAATTAAAGGATAGAAATTAGGAAAATATGTATAATGGCATTAAAAGGCAGAGTATTTGTTCTTGTACTCATCTCTCTTACACACTGTCAACTTCAAATGTTAGGCTTAGTTATACTACTACCATTTCTGTGTCTGTGCTATAACTGATTCATAAATTGCAAATACCAGACAAATATGGGAAGTTTTGCCATGAGAATGCCTTTGCCAAAGGAAAAGGTATTCACCATGTAGTAATGAATTAAACCTAAAGAGAAATCTCTACTTTGGCTTGCTCCTTGAAAGGTAACCTATAACCACTTGGAATTGTCAAAATTCAAAGGCTTAACATCTTCAGAGTATAAAAGAAAACAATATGCAATTATAAAGTCCATGCTGTATTATACTATCCTTTAAGTGTAAGAGCTAATATATATATATATATATATATATATATATATATATATATATATGATAAATGTATATATAATATATATATGCATGTATAGATACATTTATATGTACATAAAAACTCCAATACATTGTCAAAATAAGGTTGCTATGCAAATCCCCAGAACCTCCAGAGGTGTCAGAAGTCAAGTGCTCCTGCATGGACTCTTCGTTCTTTGTAATTGAACCTTAATTCCTTGTATTTCATTTCAGGAGTCTGAGGCAGACTTTGCAGCCTGGAGGACACTGCCCTCAAAGGTGGCAATTGGGCAAATTTTGGGCAATTATCAATGTCTTAGTTAATTATATGTTGCCGGGACACATTACCCAACACCCACAAGTTAAGGAAGGAAAGGTTTATTTCAGCTCATAGTTTCAAGAGATCTCAGTACCCGTATGGGCGCTTAGACAATGGCAGGAGGATCCAGAAGAGAACTGCTGCTCAGGGCATCCTGAGAGGAAGGATCCGAGGCCTGTAGAAAAAGCCATGGCAAATTTGTATGCCACACACTCAGTAATATGCCACACATTCACAATCTACCATATGCCTGTAATTCACCCCCTGTCTTAAAAGTATATGTAATCCACAGATAGTTTACATCCAAGTGCACAAGTCTTTCAGGGGGACACACCCACCCAAACCACAGCACTTAATAGATATTAATACTATTGCCACTTCCTAAACATTGTAAAAACACTGTGATGTTTGTTTTCTGTAAATTAGAAAGTGAGGGAAATAGGCTTTTCTTTGGAAAATTGGCTTAATAAAAGAATATTTAAAATCCTTCACATGACAGAGGATTTTCCAACATTTCTGTTTTCCCAGAAATATTTCAACAAGATTTTGACTCAAAATATTTAGTGTGAATATTTTTTAAGGTGGAGAAAAGATTATACAATAAATGACCTTCAGGTTCTTAGATTCTAATTAGCAGCATGAAATGTTAGTGGTTGAGCTTTGCAAATGTGGCACTGTATCTTCAAGTAATGAACAGCAGAATCGCCTGTGGCATCTGGAAAAGTAAGGAGATTATGGTCTTACTAGAAAACTTGGGTTCTTAATAACTGTGTTCTCAAGTGTACTACTGTGCAGCCATTTGTCTGTTCTGGTTATATCTGCTCCAAAAGCATACATCAACATGACAGTGCCTCACATAATTTTTTATTATAAATGTAGTCTGTAGTAATTGAGTATGCGATATCCATTCATTTAATGAATTGTCTGGTAGTTTTTTTTTTTCAATGTACTGCCTCACGAATTTATAAAAACTAATAAAACTATCAAATTCTTGTAAGGTGAAAAAAATACTATACTTTGTATTTTAGATATAACTCAACTGAAAACATCAGGTGTGTTACCTGGACAAATTTTTCTGGTACTAAAATAATACTGCAGTGACCAATGGAAATGAGACAGCTAAAGACATATAATTCTGCTAAGTGTAAACCGTCATTCTCAAGAAAAAAAATAATGAATTCCTTACTGTTCTTCACTCCATCGAGAATTCTGTGATTTCACATTTGAGAGTGACTTCTGACATAAACTAGTACAATATGTTTATAATATTTATTTATAGTGCATTTAATTAACTTCCCCTGAACAACACAACTAGCTGGTGACGGAGCCGCAGTTAGGTGGCAGTAACCCAATATCACAAATGAATCAAATGATTTCAGTTCCTTACCTTTAGCATTCACTAAAGTTCAGAGACATTAAGTCCACGTGTGATGAGAGCCAAGATGGAAGAGCAGGGAGAGGGAGAGAGAGGCTTCACCTTGATGTGTGAACATGCTTGTACATGCATGTACAGATTGTGTGCATGTGCTTGCTGTTTGCCCTGACTGTACTTCTACAATTTCTTCTGGAAAATATGTACTTTAGCCTTCCTTCTGAAGATATTACTTCACATACTCTAGCCCCAAGATCAGACTAGAAAAGATCATGTTTTTAAATGAATCAGCTATCTATAGTTACAGACATTGGTTTTACAATACCACATAATCAAGGCCAGTGGAAGAATCACATTTAATTTCTGTTATTACAGTGATTAAGCTAGTTGTGGACATGTGACCTGATTCACCCCAATTAGAAGCTTTATCCAAAGTTTTTCAAAAAAATCCCCAAAAGGTAGAATTTTTTCCCCAATTTCAGTGTAGGAAAGTGTATGGAGACAAGCTCTGAAAATGTCAAAAATTATGATTATTTATTCTTAAGCAAAAGAAATATTCTGAAATAGTTTGTTTTAGATACAGTAGAAAATGAGAGAAAGAAAAACAACTTTTTTGGATCTTCTCTTTAAGAGCTTTCATAAAGTTTATGTGAGGAAAATTTCTTTTATTTGAGCATGTCTGAATTAGATTTCTTACATTTACAGCCAAGAGAACTGTGGCTACTGTAGTTATTTAAAACAATATAGCTTAGCTAGTGGCTATGATTTAGAATAAAATTGATACAGTTCTTTTGTATGTAATCACACAGAATAAAAGCACAATATTTTTAGCCAATAAAGATAATAAATTTTCATTGAGCATGTTTTCTATTCCTTCTTTAGTTTTATTCTGGACTCATGTTTTAAAAGTAAATATGTGAGCAAAATTTTATTTGGCACTTGAGAAAGGAAACTATAAAGGAAAACAAATCAGGACAGGTTCAAAGTCACATAGTTATCCTTTCTGGATATTGTTATATAATCAAAGTAAAGTTCAGCCAAATTTATAGTTATATTTTCTGTGCTTCCTATTCTCAACAAGAGTCCATTGAGCAAAGATAGATGGGATAAGTGTTTTTCAGCTTGACATATTGACAGAAACCAAGCAATTCTCAGTTTGCTCTAAGGTTTCATAAAAGAAAAAATATATGGCAAGCTTTTACTTGTACCTATATTCTCAAAGGAATTCCTAAAGCACAAAGCTATATACACTAGTCCGGAGTGATTTTCTGTGGCTTGAAAAAATAACAACAAGTATTTAAATTGATTCAGACAGTATCACATTTCTGCCTGAATCTTAAAATAAAACTTCCATGTTTTCTGGACTGATGGATTCTGTCCATTTATTTAAAATGGGAAAAATCTCTTGGGAATAAAAGCAATAGAACTAATGCCAATATTTCTTTTGCAGTATCAGAATCCTGGGCCTTTCATCGTTTATCTGTAAAATATCCAAATGCGCAGATGTAAAAATAAAAGTGATCAGTGTTTTATTTGAAATTACTGTCTTCTAATTGAAGACAGTGTTTCACTTCAACCACTATTAACAGAATTTTAAATTTCCTTGAAGGTATGTTATTTTCATATTCAATTTTGTATTTTTTGCTAAATTCATTTGTTCTTTCAATAAAATTAGTCTATAAATTAGTTTAAGCTTGCTTCCAATTTAAAGGTGAGGAGTGATAGTAGAGTGAGGTCCCTAGTCATTCTATGTATTCATGGACCACAGGCTCAAAGTTGCTGATTTAAGACTGAAAGATACAAATAAATGTGTGCAGTGGACAGCAAAGTACGGTCATCTGGTCATTTTTATAGAGGACGTGCACATGGTGACAAGAAGCGGTGTCCAGAAATGTCTCACTCCCCAGCAGTAGTACTCCCCAGGGCACTGGGCTCTCTTTAATTTCCCTCCATGTGAGGTTGATATGGCAGCTGATAGCAGGTTATTTTTCCTTAAAGGAAAGTTAGACACAATGTGTCTGACTCCCTTTGTTTACACTTTTTTTGAGACAGGGTCTCACTCTGTAGTTCAGGATGGTGCTAGACTCACTACACAGCCCAGACTGGCCACGATATCATGGAAGTCCACTAGCCTTAACTTTGGTAGTGCTGAGACTAAAGGCATCTGACCCGTGACCCACTTATATGGAGTTAAGGAATAAAACTTAGGTCGTTGTATTTGCTAGACAAACACTCTAACCACTGGACGATTCTTCTAGCCTCTTACATACTTTTCAGAAAAACAAACAAACAAAAAAGCTTACTAATCATCCAATGCGTCAGCTACCCGTATAGATTCTCAATTATGATATAAAATTAACGGAATAAGCTCTGGTTGGATTCACTGTTTCCTTCTAATATTTAAGATGTGACCATTCTTCTGTTTTAGAGATAGAAATGTCACTCTCTTTACCTAAGCGACCACAAAGAGCTTCTTGGGGTCTTTTTATCACTACGATTCACTTGCAAAGATTCTATCATGGCCACCCAGATCGAGAAGAAAAACTCCACCAGGGCAGTGGGTTGTTTTTGCCTTTGGTTTCGAGGCAGGTGATGGTTCCTGTGGTCAACAGTCCTCAGGAAACACCTTTGTCTTCCTAAGATTCTAACATTACTCCTTACTCACCTACATACATTTCACCTGCATCAGTTTTCCACCTACTCATTGATGGAGATAAGGATAATGCATAAGCTAATTAGATCGCACCTAAATTTTTAAATAGCAAGTGATGCATTTAGATCTCAGAATGCTGTGAAGAAATTAATACCTGTTAATACAAATGGTTACTAAGAAATCAATAAGAAATATCTAAATAACCAGTAATTGAGTCCTCAGAACAACATATGGAAAACAGAAATATTTGCTGAACATTTCTTAGTGATGGAGTAAATTTTAGATATTGGTAGTATTTGCTATGGAAAGTCACATATGAATATATATTGCAAGGCATTTTTAGATTGAGACAATTTGCCTGATGTTGGGTAATGGATGTCATGACAGGGAAGGGGTGACTTGCCTCTTGAGATAAAGGTCAGCAAGGGTTCCTAAGAGGGGACAACATTTGACATTACGCAGAAGATGAGAAGGACCACAGGGTCCAAAGAGCCAGCGATGGGACTTGTAAGAAGAGCCAAATGACACGTGCATGATATGGGAGCCAGGGATTTTTTTGATGTATTGAGGATATTTGACATGTATGCCTTCAATGCAGTAACACTGGCAGGAACGGGCACAGAGTGACACAGTGGAGGCATTAGAGATGCCACAGAGTGAGGTACACATGAGACATTATTGACCTTATGTGAAGAGAGGTAGATGTCCTTAAAGCAGTTTGAACAGAGTTTTAAGCTTCATGTATTAAATCATATTTCCCACATCCCTCTGACTGCCTGACAAGTGCAGACTTAATGTAGACGCAGATGCCTAGACATAGATGGAGATGCACATGGCAGGTAGATGCTCAAGACTTCATTTGATTCTGCTACCTACCCACCTACCTGTGACCAACATCACGCAGTAAGAGGAAAATTGGAAAATGCGTACAAATCTACCTAAAAGCAAAGAGCTCTGTATCTCTATTTGTATCAATGAACTACCTATGTGAATTCTGTAAGAAAAAGCTTGTGGGTCTGTGTGACATGGCTGGAGCCCCAGAAAAGGGAAATCATGATGAAGAGATGAGATTAAGGGAAAAGGTCAGGGCGCCCAGGGGCCATGACACATTCCTGAGCCCTTCCTGAGGGAGGAGGCTGCCTCAGAGCTGCTCTTTGGAGTCCACGCACCTTTATTGTACAATTCCTATCTCTCCCACCGTACAGTTTTCAGCATTTTAGTATTTCTGGAGAGCAGGCCCAGCCAAATAAATGCTATGTTAACTCAGAACCATGTCACTCATGATGGTAAACTTTACGCTCTCTGAAGATTGGAAGGGAATGTCTACGCCACTTCCACAGGCTGCTTTCTGCTGTTGGGCGCTGTGTCTGTCTCCGGGCCTTGTCTCTCCATGAGAAGAGCCGCTATGGAGGTTGAAAGGTCTCCCAGTTACCCTGCACCTGACAAGGATACGGACAGGAAAGGGCAGAGTTGCAGCTTTTGATGTTGGCGTGGTAGGAAGCAGAAAACAGAATAGCTTAGCAGCCAGAGAAACGTGGCTAGGGATCAGGAACAGAGGGCCAGAGCAAAAGTTTTGCCCTCGAAGGTAAAATATCTCAAAGAATCTGTGAGTAAACTGTTCAGTGAGGCTATGTAGGTTTTAATAAAATCATCATCCAGAGAGTAATTATATTCTGTTTGTAATTAAGTTTTAGGACTGATTAATATACAGCATTAAAAAGCTAATCAAACCTCTACTTCCTCTTCTTAAAAATCATTTCAATTAAACGATAAAATACACAACAAGCATATATGTTTGTATATTGAGTACTTTTGTATACGGAAGATCTTCATTTTTATTCATAGTCCTGCGTGACAGGGAAATATATGCCTTTAAAATATGATTTCTCTAATCTAATCTTAAGAAGTACTAGGAGCTATCAGCCAGAAACATTGTAAAATTTATATTCGTGTTTATATTTCAAACTTTCAAATTACATTAGACAAGATATTTAGCACTGCATTGATGCCATACCATGTGCTATTACCTTAAAATGGGGTACTTTGTTTTATTCCCCACACAGATAATACACAGAACAAATAAATTTAGAAAATTGAAAGTAAAAAGCAAAATTAACTGGTTCTAAATAATTGTCCAGGTTTTTTTTCCCCTGGTTCTCCTAACTTCTGTCCCATAGACTCTCTTCCAGGCTCTGTGAGAGTCAGTGTTCCCAGTCCCAGTTCTGCGCACAGAATCTGTCTTCCTTGTCATGAGCTACACGAGTACCTTAAATCCTCGCTCACATGTCGGGTCTTCCGCAGAGCACCGTTCAGTGAGTGAACTAATGAAAACCCTGATTTATTATCAGCCAATGGCAAGGAAAACACAAATAGTTACAGGTTCAAATAATTATTTCTTTTGTTAAATACATTAAAAATTTACTTTAATGAAACTATAATTGGCAGTGCTCTACCCAGAAAGGGTTCTCTGAGATCTACTTTGCCAGAGATTTTGTATACACTTTATTCTCTATCAACATATGATTCTAAATCACATTTTCATTATTGTGACCTTCATTTTTTGCCATGGCCACAGTACATTACATATAAAGAGTAATAATATGACCTTGTAAGTAGAAATGTAGTGCAGTGTTAAAAAAAATAAAGTGGATTTGATCTCAACAGGTTTGGAATCTGAATCCTTGATTCAAATACATTGTCAGAATAGGAACAATTTATTCTAACTTTATATTTATTGTTTTGGGATAGCATTTTTTCTTTTCACTGTGACCAAATACCAGACAGTTCAGTAGGGGTAAGATGTATATTTCAGAGGATTCAGTCTATAATTCATTGATTCCATTGCCATGGGACTGAGGTGAGGCTGGGCATCATGGCGGAAGAACATGAGGACTGAGGTGGGAGGTGAACTACCCACATCATGGAGACAAAAGTCAGAGAGAAGAGTCAGTGCTGGTGGCTTCCTCTTGTGTCATCCAAAGCCCCGTTCTATTGGGTGGTGATACCCAGGGCAGAGTTTTCCCTAAGTTTCTTGTCCCACATGCCAAATACTTCAGGGAACTCCCTCACTTATACATCCAAAATCAATTTCACTAATTTCATAGACATTTTTCAATCCAATCAGTATCAACTATTACAACATTATCCTTTGTTACCTTCTCTGTATTCTACTCATGGGTTCCTATTAATTTTATTTTGTGCTAACTTTTCCTGCGAATCTGGGTTTCATTTTCTAAAAAATCTTGGCACAATCACAAATGCTCTGTTCCTAGTGTTCCTGTGTGTGTGTCTGTGTGTCTCACTTTGTGGAGAACACTTGACTTGTATTTACAATTCTAAGTCTTCCACTCATTATCTGATTTGTTTAAGGTTGTCAACTTCAAAACAAAACAAAGCAAACAACAAACAAAAACTAGAAAAAAAGGGTTTCAGGTAGCTCAAGAGGTTGTTTCTAGCAGCCAATCAGAAAGCAGAGCTAGGAGATGAACTTCTAAATTCCAAATTCACCTTTGACTGCTATCAGGCGCTATAGTAACATATTTGCGTGACTGCCTCTATCTTTGATGTCGATGTTATGGGTACGGTCCATGTATTTGAGTAATACATTTGCTTGGAAAAGGTTTGAAATAATTAGTTTGAAACAAATTCTCTTGAAAAGTCATTATTTCTATCTTGTTAGCTGTTGCAGTCTTTATTTTTCAGTTTAGGATTCTTTTAGGCTATTTAAAAATATTATGTATTTTCTGTGCTATTCCAGGAACATAATTTCTCCGTTTGTGGGATATTCCGTGCATTCTCAAAATTTCTCATCTTTTCTGCAATCAGTTTTATAATTTTGTTCTCTTCACATTCCTTATGAGTGATTTTCTCAATACTTTCCTTATGCCTTACACAGGTTTTTCATTGTTTATTCTTTCTGATTTTTCAAAAGTAGACACTTCACCTGTATTTTTTTCTATATTGAGTTCTGCAGATGTATGATCTACTATTTTTTGAAGCTATGTGGATTTCTAATCTTTCCAAACTCCATTTCTTGGGCTATCATTGATGATCTTTAAACACCAATCACTATTTTGTACCTGTCTATGGCAAAAACTGTTATTTTAAGTTACTGTTGATTATATTTTCCAACTTGAATTATTTTATTGGTTTGAATTTGCAATGTACACTAGTTACAGTAGGCTTGAGAAGATGGTGCACAGACTTCTCACATCATCATAACTTTGACTTCCCCTCCTCCTTTCCAGCAACTCCAGCCTCCTTTCACATCCGCTATTGCTTTTCATTAAAGTATACTATAGAGAGAGAGTTCACAGTGGAAAACTCAGTCAATAATCCTATTAGAATTTCAGTGGTTTAGAAGATTGTTTCACTGTGTCTATTGCTTAGCTTGACTTACAGTTGTAACTATTTCTTATTTGAATGAAAACACACACACACTCAGAGTTTACATTTACCATGTCACGTGTTTTTCTTAAGATTTGTCGGTTATATTTGCGGAATAAGAGCAAATGATTCCTTTTCTATTTTTAACTGGAAATCTCCATTACACAAAATTTAATTTTATGTAGAATTTGACTTACAATAATTATTACATTCATTGCTCATACTGAACATTTTCTCAATATCTACTCACTTGTAAGATGTTATTGAATAATATCTTTATATTTTTATCATTTGTAGATGATAATTACTTTGAATTTTTAGTATCTTATGATCCATTTGCCTCTGAACATTGCTTCTCAATACATGAGTCTTTAACTCATATTTAAACCTCAACAGGGAACTATATACTCTAACTCAGAGTATTATTTCAAACACTACATTAAATAATGACTATGAACTTAATAAACACAACATATTTGGCATTTTGCCTGGCAATGCCTTTTATACTTCTTTTATGTATATTTTATATCTTCTTGTACAGTTTTAGGTATTTCATAATGCTGAATTTAAAAAGACATTTTATTTGTCTCTAGATTGTAGATCAAAAAAAAATTTATTGTACAAGATAATAAACAGAGTTTAATACCAAATTGTGTTGTAAGGTTGATTTATCTCAAAGGACCATGCATTTTTATTGGCTTAATTTGTAGACTTTTACTCAAGTATTTAACTCTTATTCTAGTTTTCAATTCATACTTTCCTAAATTGTGCTTAATGTAATCAATTCCATGCACCTACAGGAGAGATATTTGAATGTCAACACGTCCGTGATTTAAAGTTTAGGAATTTTCAAATCATACATACACAAATTGCATTATTCTTTTCTATATATAATTTTCAGTCTCTGCCCCGTTAGCTATTCAGCTATCACCCTAAGAATCACTTTCCCTCTCACTCTACCAGAGATGATGGGGAAATGAGTCCTACTTCCACACTGGTGGATCAAGCACTGGAAAACGAGGTCGGGCAGAAAAGCTCAAAAACAGGCCAGGACTGCCTAATGTATACTCCCTGCTAATCACTTTCACACTTGGATTTATTTTTCCTTGTCTCTTGTCTCATGTATATGAGCATTTTCTGCAAACTCTAACAAAGTACAACCGATTTCTACATTTTTCGGACCCTTACCTAGCAATTACCATTAAGTGATTTCTGAATAAAATACCAATTTTCAATGAAAAAAAAAAAGCAGTTTAAGGCAGGATTGAGGTAGAGAATGGGTCATGACATCCTGACTTCGCAGCCACTTTTAATTGCCTTGTGAATGTAGAAGACTTGTTTTAACTTTTCTTCTTCTTCATCTGCAAAGACGGGTCCGAATACAAAGCCCACACTGCTGTGCATTCCTAGCAGGGAAAGCCTGTCTCACTTATCACAGGAGGTCTCAGCGTGGCAGGGTCCTGACAGGAGGGGGCTGAGCTGCCTCCCGCTTCAGACAGGAGGATTGCTGATGTCCATCATGGACTGTTCGCATTCAGGAAAAGTCTCTTCACTCCCTGAGCATCAGTTTTATTGTGTGCTTTGTTTTAGATGTAAAATGAGCTTCGTGTCTTATAAGAATGTTAAGAGAGCAAACTGGCTTTAAGAAACTAATAATATTTATATGAATTCAATAAATCATAACTGTCTATATTTGGGTATAAAAAGAAAGGTTGGGAAAATAATTTTAAGATTAGTACCTTGTTAGTGATACAGTTTCAGACCCATGTAAGGCTGGATACAAAAATAAAACCTATGTAAACATAGAAGACTTTCAACAAAATTCAGTTCACAATAGACGCAAGTAAGTCCCCCCAATTTTTTTTTTAATTTGAAGGATTGATATCTTAATGAATCCAAAAAGTTGTGAATACAATGTTTCCCATAGGCTAAAATATATTTATAATTAGGTTAAATATCATATAGCTGTGTTACTTCTACATGACATTATACTTATCCTTCAGCTAGGACACATCATGATGCCACTCACACAGCTGTTCCTGTCCCTACCAGATGCTGATGGTAAGCAGGAATGTCACAGAAAGAACGGTGAGATTGTGTTTCTAGGGTTACACAGAAACCAAAAATAAGAAAGTCAGCAACTTTCAGAGTACGAAACTAAAACTAAATTATATTTAGAGTATGTAATGTAGTATAAATATTCCTAAAGATTGATTAAGACCTTATCACTGTATATCCTTCTTTTTTATTTTCATTTTTTAAGAAGAATATATTAAATTTTTGTTGCAGTTCTGCCATAGGCCAAGCACCAAGCTCACCATTAATTTAGATTTTCAAGAATGTCACTTTCCTTATTCTAAAGATGCACGAGGACCAGTGTGGTGCATAAGCATCTCTGTGTTACCTGCTTTGAGACTGGCGGAGCACATCCCAGCTGCGTCTGGAAGAGCCACGGAGGCACAGCTCGAGGCCAGTGTTCGGTTCCACGATCCCTCCTCTCTGACACCGTTTCTTTGCTCTGCTTCTATAAACCATGAGGTAAGCAAGCAGCTCTGCTGTCCCGTGGCCTTCCACCGTAGTGTTTCTGTGTCGGAATCAGCCGGGCATGGACCACAAGGCCCTGACACTAGTGTTCCGAGACAAACCTCTACTCCTCTAGATGCGGATGTCAGGTACCACAGCTCAGGGATGAAAAAAGCTGACTAATATAACTGGAAAGAAGATATATGTAAGTAAAAATACAGTCACACATTGTGACCAGTGGCTATGGTTTGAATAGTCCTTCTAAAACTCACATTGAAATTTAATTTCTTCTGAAAGAAATTTGGGAGCTGAGACCTTTAAGAGTGATGATCACGTGAACTCCACCTCCTTGGATTAATGCTGTTTCTAGGAAAAGGTTTTCAATTAAAAAGGGTAAGTTGGCACCTTGACCCCCTTCCTGTTTTCTGTCACCCACAAACAAGCTGGTGTGCCCCCTGCCAAGTGCAGCAGGAAGGCCCTCAGCAGATAAGAACCCTTAACCTTGGGCTTCTCAGCCTCCAGAATTGTAAGAAATAAATTTATTGGTCTTATAAACCCCTTAGTCTGTGGTATTCCAACACAGGAGCAGTAAATGCCCTAAGATGTCTATGCATAAAAAGCTGTTCCATTCATAATGGTCACACAAAGTATGCGGTGGCGAATCTTCCTGGCTGGTAAAAGACTTGCAAAAGAGAATGTGACGGATATGAGTCACGTCCAAATGTGGAAGTATCTGAAGAAACGAAGGATGAAGCCAGGCCCCTTTGCTCTGCTTAAATCATATCACCAGATCCTGGGCCTCTGAAGAACAGCGGACGCAGCTGCTGAGCTAATTTATTGACAACGATCATAAAAATGTTCCCTAGTTTACATGTCATAGTTGAAATGTAATTATTTTCAAGAGATAGTTTAACATTTTCATCAACCTCCAAGTTAAAAAAAATTTCCTCTTCTCAATTACCCAGTAGAGACCACTATTCCAAGTGGGTTAATGTTACTATTAGGCGTATATACAAGACAAATGAACGTGACCGTTTGTCTTGTGATCCTGCAGGTACTGAATCTTGGAGATTGTGTTTGCTAGGAATAATTATAAATATACTGCTTTGATCCCCAATTAAATTATGAATCTGTAAAGTTTGCTATTTTTAATAAAAATAAAATATTTTATCTGAGTGCAGTAATGTGTACACAGAAATTAAAATATTTTAAAACTTATATATGCACACAATATTCATATGTTCTTAATAAACTCTCAATGCATTTTAATAGTCATAAGGTCAGATAAATATTTCAAATTCTAGAAAAAGTGCTAATGAAAAGTGCATGTATTTTACATGAAAATGTAATACTTTTAGACTTATTTATTACAAATTATGCTCTACATTTAAATAATGTACAATCCTATTCCTGGACACAAAAATAACATTAATATCACATGAAAGTGTTTTATTATTCCCTGGCCAAGTAAAATTAATGAATACTGTTCTTTCCCAAAATATCTAATTCTATAACCAAACTCTTCAACTAAACAATACTTTTTTGCTCCATATTCCAATTAAAAATAAACTGAACTCATACTGCTGATTTGTTTTATTATTTAAGATAATTAGGAAAAAGAAGTACAAAAAGGGACAACTGCAGCTATTGTTCAATTATACTTACTCGATATGTTGAATTGCTCCTTTGAAATGGGCCCCATATATCATTTTAAATGAATAAACTTTATTTTTAGAACTATTGTGTGTACACAACAAAACTAAACGAAAAGTCCATGGAAGTCCCATGTGCCCCTTGCGCAAATTCCCCACCATAGGCTCCCACACAAAAGTGGGACGTTCATTATAATTGGTGAACTTCAACTGATGCCTTTAGTAGCCCAAGTCTATAGCATACATTAGAGTTCACAATAGATGTCGTGCAACCTGTGAGCTTTGGTAAATGTCCTATAGCATGTAGCGATCTTGGCAGCACCACATAGATTATTTCTCAATACTCTAAAATTTCTTTGTGCTTCAATAATTCCCCCCTCCTTCCCTCTCCAACTCTGGCAGCAACTGATGTTTTTACTTTCATCAAAATTTGGCCCTTGTTTTTAGGCTGCCATATATCTGCAATTATATAAAATGTAGCCTTCCCAGTTTGAGTTCTCTTAGTAAGACTAATTTAACATCTCTTCATGTCTTTTCAAGGCTTGTTACCTCCTTTCTTTTCAGTGCTGAATATTATTTCATTGTCTAGATGTATCACTCTTTATTCATCTATCTGCCTGCCAACAGACATCTTTGTTTCCACTTTGGGGATGTTAAGAATAAAACCACGGCACATATCCATATACATCTTGTGTACGAACCTCAGTTTTTATTTGGGTAGCGTAAGTACTGGAATCTGTGGCAAGAGTGTTGAGGTTTAAGAAACCGCCCAAATGCCTTGCAAAGTGGTAGTACCATTTTACATTCTTTTCAGTAAAGACAGCGAGTTCTGGCTGATTCC
Source organism: Ctenodactylus gundi (assembly GCA_004027205.1). Lineage (NCBI taxonomy): Eukaryota > Metazoa > Chordata > Mammalia > Rodentia > Ctenodactylidae > Ctenodactylus > Ctenodactylus gundi. Next base: position 559,132 of record PVKB01000807.1, read on the forward strand.
CTTCCCCACTAGGGCTTGGTGTCCTCAGTGTTGTGGATGTCGGCCACTGTTACCAGTGAGAAGCAGCATGGTAGCTCCGTGATGTTGAAACTCCCCATTCTCCAACTCCATGACCCTGAGCATCATTCCATATGCCTGGTTGCCATTCTATCAGACAGATGAGGTGTTTGTCTATATATCTTATTTCAGGTATTTTGCTATTTTGTTGTTAGCAGATTATTATGACTTCTTGGAACAATGATCCTTATGACATGTTGCCACTGTTTATCTCTGATAGCTTTTCTTACTCTGAAGTCTCCTATGTGCGAATTTAATATGAATGGTTTCGTTTGCATATTAGGGACTGAATCCTAGGCTGTAGAATGAGTTATACACGTAGCCCGCACTCACATATATATTGAAGTTGTCCAGGCTGCCCTTGAACTCTTACTCTTTCTGCCTCAGCTTTCTAGAGTGCTGGGAGTACAGGCCCACACCACCATGCCTGGCTCTCCAATTGTTTTGATCATTCTAGTTTTATATATATATGATTCTTGATTTTCTTATTTTACTCTGTAAAGTAACTTTACATATAAAGTGTTCTATTTATATCAACAATAAGTGGGTCTTTTTTCTTCTATTCTTATAATCGCTGTCTTTCAATTGATATGTTTAGACTTTTGAGGCTTAAGTTGATAATTGATTCTTCTGGTTTAAGATCTACCTTAGTCATTTTGGCTTTCTATATATTGCTATTGTTTTTTGTTCCTATATTTTGTTTTCCATTTTTTTTTTTTTTGGTTTTAAATGAGCATATTTATAATATGTAATGTTGTTTTCTCACTTATATTACCATATAAACTATATTTCCTTTATTTTATATTGTTTCTCTAGAGTGCACAGTGCACACCTACAATTAATCCAGCTTCACTTTAAATAAACATTAACAATGTAGTAGTTTACAGGAAATTCAAGGACTTTAGAAGAAAAAAAATGTACCTAGACCTCCTGTCCCTGGCATCACCCTAATACTCATTTCAGTCATTCATGAGGACATGTGCCAATGTTTGATGGAAAGATACTCATCATTAATTACATTTTGGCTATTACTCTTTTAAAGAAACAGGTTATATCAATCAAAAACATTGGAATTGTAATTTTATAGTCTTTGATGTTCTCTTATTTTTGATGTAGAAACAAATTTATAATCTATACAAATTTCATTCTCTCAGATGAACTCATTTTAACATTTTTTATAAGGTAGATTGATTACCAACAATTTCCCTAAAATTTTATTTGTGCCTGAAAATGTTTTTGTCTCTTGGCCTAGAGGATAATTTCATAGAGTTTTTGATCTATCATAGGGTATTTTTTCCTTATGGCTTCTTTCAATATTTCTTCTTGATAACTGATTTTCTCAAGTTTGCAGGTAGTGCACCCAGGTATAGGTGTTTTGCTTGTTTTTGGCAAATATCCTGTTTCACACTCTCTGAGCTTCCTGGGACTTCTTGAATCTGTGGTTTGGTGTCTGACACTAGTTTGGAAAAATTGACAACCATTATTACTTCAGATATGACTTCTGTTCCTTTTCTTTCTTTTCTGTTAGATCCATGAACATATGTTGTGCTCCTTATAATCGCCCGGTAGTTTTTGGATACGTGGTTCACTTTTCCCCATCTCTTTTTTCTTTGCTTTTTCAGTTTTTATTTTCAAATCCTCAAACTCAGAGAATCTTTAACATCTCACTCCACTGATGAGCCCATCAAAAGGCATTCTGCATTCCTATGACTGTGCCTTTCATCTCTATCATTTCTTTTTGGTTTTCTTTGCAGAATTTCTGTCCGCTTATCTTATCCATTTGTTCTGTGCATTACCTACATTTTGCCCATTAATTTTTTAAACATATTTTACCTCTTTTTTAATACTAGTCTAGTAGTTTCAAAATTCCTGTTATATTCGACTCTGGTTCTAACACCTAGTGAGTTTCTTCAAACTGTTTTTCTGCCTTTTAGTATGTCTTGTGGAAAGGTAGATACAGTTTACAAGGATAAATTGGCCTGAATAGTAGTTGTGCAGAGAAGAGGAGCTTGGAACTGTGCAGCAGTCCTACGATCACAATCTGGTCTTGCAATACCCAAACTATGAACTCTCACCAGCCCTCTGAATTTTTTTTTTTTTTTTTTTTTTTTTTTTTTGAGACAGGGTCTCGCTCCATAGTCCAGGCTGGTCCTGAACTCACTATGGAGCCCAGGCTGGCTTTGGACTCACGACAATCCTCCTGCCTCAGCCTCCTGAGTGCTGGGATTACAGGCATGCGCCACCATGCCACCAGGGAATCGAACTCTGATACTTAGCACTTGAACTTAGCGCTTGCTTGCAAGCACTTTAGCTGCGGAGCTGTTCCTCCAGCCCCTTACCCTCTGGATTTTTATCCCTGTCTGTGGGGGACATTTTGGCTGGAGCCACCTGGTGTTAGTTACTTCTCTTCCCTTGCCTAAGTCACGTGCTGATAGAACCCAGGAGGCCAGGCTATGGCAAAATTGTGTCCCTTGTGGACACGCCTTGTTAACAGGAGCACAGTATGCTCTGACATAAATCAGAATGGTTCTTTTTTTCCTTTTGGAAACTTGAAGGGATTTTTCTCTATTATTTACTCTGTTACTCTATTATTTTCTCTGCTTATTTTTCTCTGTTATTTATGAGGACCTTGAAGAATTCATGAGGTGAAATTCACAAACTTGAGAGAGATTTTTGGAGTTGGCAACCTCCAGGAAGTAAACAAGATGGGTTCTGGTTGCCCCAGCCCAGTCCTTGTCCTAGGAGAGGGGTCAGCTGCTAGGGTCCTGCGTTGGTGGCTTGGGATTCCCCATATCCACTTGTAACTTGTCCTGTCCAGATTTGGGGGCATTATTCACCCTGTGAATTCAGTTCTCTGACAATTAAGAGGAATTGGCAATTTTTCAGCCTGTCCAACTTTTTACTTGTTCCAGAGCGAATGGTGACTTCTAAGGTTCCTCTGTGTTGAATTGAAAACCAAAAGCCCACCAAATGCTTCAATAAACGACACTTTTTCCTGACACTAAAATTAAAAACTTAAGTTTATAGTAATGAATTGGTATTTTCATAAATTTAAACATTTATAGTTTATTTTTCTAGATATTAAAAATGCAATTCAAGAAAAAAGGGATAGCCATGTTCTTAGGCAATGTTAGATTTACTTATTAAAACTAGTCAATGAAATGTCGACTAATTTCTTCAAACAATGAGTCCCCGCTGTCCACCTTGCTTTATGTGTTTTGCTTGTTTTGTGCCATCATCTGAATGTAAACTAAATGACAGTGAAAATAAAAGACGCAAAATTCCCACGTGTAGCATGACGGCTTCTTCACTCTTCCGCATATTTTTCATGTCTTCTCACTCGCTTTTCCCATCAGGTGTCATATTTGCATGCCTCCCTGACAATTAATTGATACAAGGCTTCTTCAGAGTTATATTTTTACTAAAGTGTCTTCGATGGACTCTAGTTCCTTAAAACGAATCAACTTGAGCCTCTTTTGGCTGTCAATGATCTTTATAAAATCTTCCTTTCCTCCCATCAGCAAATGGAACATGCAGCACCATGTGGAAGACCGCCTAAATTATCCCAGGACAGCAACAGCACTGACAAAAACCAGTTTGCTGATAGTGTAAATTCTACCAGGAATTTGAAAGAGCTCCCCATGCTCCCCAAGTGGGTTACTCTCAACAATGACTGATCAATGCACCACTTCCATAACAGTAGGGCAAGAAGAGAATCATCCTGGCAAAGTAGCGACTGTCATATCATAACATGTACTCATGGGCTTCAAAACAAAATAATCACCTTAACGGAATTTCTACTGTAAAATATGTCAGCAAATAACAAATAAGATGTGCGCTGTGTGGGTAGAAGGAGAAATAAAAAAATCTTGAGGGGAGTAAAGAAAATTTTATTTCATATTTAGTGCTAATGTTCTTTACATGATTAAGCCTGAGAATATTGTTCTGATCAATGATAACAGAAATTAATAGATTCTAAATGAAGCATTTTCCTTTTATTCTCAACAGCTGTTCATTTTTTACTTAGTGTGCACGTCTTTCCCCAAAATGACAAAAGTAAAATTATTCTTTAGGAAATGAATCACATGTGTCTCATTATTTTGAGTAAAATGTTCCAAAAAAAATTTTTTTCCCCTAAATGGAGAATAATTTCTTCGCCTCACCGCTTTTACCACCATGAATGAGGAATGCAGTGCCACCTGCTGGTAGAGAGGGGGATCGCTTTTAATTGTCCTGAGAATTACATGCCACCGTGGAATCCAGATTTGGAGATGTAGTGATGTCATTAAAGGTTATTCCTAAAAACTTATTTCATGGTATCATATGAATCATGTATTAAATTTATTCTATAGATAATTTTTGACAAACAGAACACAAAGTACTTATGAAATCCTTTCAACAGGAAGCAAAGGATGTGTCAAATAGAAAACACCTTGATAATTTCATGTTAAATGTCTGCAACAGAGTAATTTATTTTTTTTAATTTACTAAAGAAACTTGCTTTCAAAATCCAACAAATGGGAGGTCCTACTATATTCTACTTTTAATGTGCATTTATTCATTTATTTTTGTGGTTGACTTATGCACGTAAGTATACATTACATGGAGGATGTTTACAAATGCTGAGTAAAGTTTCAGAAGGACATTTTTATATTGTGTGTGCAGAAGGATTTTCCACTGAAGAAATGATCTGTACCTTGCTATCTTTAATCCTTGCCTCATAATATCTAATTAAACAGTTTATCAAAGGTTAGGGTATTGAGGTTCAAAGTGAGTAAGTCACCAATTTCAAATATGTCATGAGTGGTGAAATAGAATTCTATCTCAAAAATGCAACTCAAACCTTGTTAATTCTTTTGGAAAGAAACATTTCTTCTCAATTGACTGCCAATCACAATGTTGTTTTGCATAACACCCAATATTTATTTTTCTAAGCATTTGTGTTTTCTTCCACATGCCCCAAATTTTCAATTGATTACTATTTAGAATATTGTATTTGGCTACAGAAGCCTACAAGTCCTTGTAGAAATTGCTGTTTGCATTACATATAATGAATACTGTACTATCCAAATGCAAATGCTACTGAACATTTCCTTAGATATATGAATAGATAAGTTTGCTTCTGAAGTTTAACTCAGCTTTACTCCTGCACTCATAGGATATTATGTTCATCACCGATGACAATTTATTTTTGGACATTCAAGTCATATTAAGTTCCTTTTTTATATATCACTAAGGAGACACTAACATAATCAGGACATATATTATTGATATATAGTCACAACTTTACAATTAAATGATTAGAATTCATATAACCTCCAAATAAGTTCAAAAGACAATGCCTGGCACAATGATTTTTGGAAAGGTCAATTTTCTGGCTATATTATTTTCAGGAGCAACACTTCTGGGAGCTGAGATTTGAGGTATAATTTCCTCTGAGACTCCTCTTTTACACTAAATCCTTAAAAGTATCTGATTATACTGCCTATACTTAACCTTAAGTTAGTATTTCATAAGTGTTCAAAGCCCTGTTATCACATTTTCCTGAGTATTTCTCGCTAATTGAATCATTATCAGCATTTGGGGTCTGCATATATTTTGATCTGAAGAACACCAAGTTATTAAATAAAAAAATACATTACTTGTATTTTTTAGAAATCAGCGAAAACTTAGTAATAAGTAGACATTATTATTAAAGTCCTATATTTACCTGGTAGTCAATCAGTGTCTATTCTAAGTTGGTTACAACACATAATTATAAACACATTGACAACAGTAATGTAGAACACTTTAAAATATAGAGTTATTTCAGAGTTATACTATTTGATGTTTTGATTCATTTGCTTTCTTTTACATTTTGTTTTATTTTTGAGAAATGGTCTCACTGTGTAGTCTAGGCTAGTCTTGAACTCAGTATGTAGCAAAGGCTGGCTACAGCACTCCTCTGCCTCAACTTTCTGAGTGCTGAGTTTCAAGTGCATGCCACTACACCGAGTTCAGTGTGGTGCTGGGGAATCGAACTCAACCTTGAGCTTGCTAGTGAAGTGCTCTAACCACTGCTAGTCCTACAACTCTTTCATTTGTTTTGACTTACATTAATTTGACATTTTAAAATCCAAATCATGTGATCATTAGCCAGACTTAAGAACTTAAACAGCTCTAAAGAGTTCTACCTCTATGAATATGATAAATCAATGTGCTTATTATTGGGATAAACGGTGGAAACTCACTTTCCAGAATGGTATAAAATATGTCTTTCTAAACTCTATAAAAACCATTCGGATTCTTTCCTGAACAGTCGTAGTGTTCAGTAGCTCAGACACTGGCAGTCCACCTGCTCCGGCAGTGCCTTGGAAATAAAAATGATTGTGGGGTCACGTTAACACCTATCGGCAATATATGTGGAATGTGAAGATATAATTGGAGATTTCCCTGGGTTAGTAAGGATTGGACTTTAATGAAAAGTCAGAAGCCATAGCCTTGGGCCCACGGAGGTAGGATCTGGAAAATGAAAGTGGCCCTGTAAGACTCACAAAGGCTGCCTTTTCAAAGTTGGTCTTGAAAAATCTACCCAACAAGACATGAAGAAGATAAGAAAACATTAGGAAATGATTTTTCTCCTGAGATTTTGAAAGAACTTGAATTTGCAACTGCACTATGATATTCAAATTTGTAGTATACATAGGTTGAGAAGACAATGTAACATAATCATTCCATAACGTTTCTTATTGGAGCATTCTCAAAGGAAAAAAAATACTGAAAAGAGGGTTTGTAAGAAAAATATTACACCATGAGCAAAAGACAGAGCCTGAAAAAGAACTTAAAGACACAATGAGCAAAACATACATAAAAATAAGAATCTGAGATAATAAAATTATATTGCAAATATCATAAGCTAGATTTACACCAAATGTTTATATGTAATTTTAAAAATATTAAAATTTAATCGTGTCAGTTGTTGGAGTAAAAAAGCATATTAGACAGAGTCAAAGAGAAAATTATTAGATAGATTTGTTGTCCATACTAAAAAAAAAATCACACTGAGTTCCCAATTTATCAAAAAGATCAACTTTTATCAGCGACTAGGTTTAAAAGATATAATAAAAATATTTGCAAAGTATGCACTTAAAATTTATAAAGAACATTGCAAACAATGAAAATCATAAAATTAGAAATAATTAAATGGAGAAATATACCATAATTATTCTTGGGAGAATTAGTATTATAAATGTTACATCAAATCTCAGTTAAACTATAAATTCAGAAGCAGTAACATGTCTGGTAATATTTATATAATTTTGGCGTTTAAGTGATCCAGAACTGGTAATGATACTTCTAAAAATGTCAACATTCTTTTTTTTTATACATTATAGTTCTGAAATCTGCCTATATTAGTACAAGTTTTGATACTTAGAATAATGAATGAATTACAGTGGAGGAAATGGTTAATAACTCTAATTTAAAATAAAAATCTTATATACTTAAGAAAGTATATTTATTTTTACAGAACACACAAACTGTTGATTAGTACTAAAAACTTTGAAACCATAAAGCTCATAAAGAAATATTATATATGATACTACAGTAAGTTCAGAAAGTAGAAAATAACAAAAAATACACAATTAACAGAGAACAAAAGATAGACTTACTTTGGAATAGAGACTAAAATTATTTAGAATTCTGCAGAATAAAATGCAAATAGGATAGTTTTGGTGATGATTAGTTCTCATATCAAATGATTGATGCCAGATATTCAAATATCATCTTCTGGTGGAAATTTCAACCAACACATTCACTCTAGAAGGTAATTTAGGAGAGCATAGTAACAAATATCGTAATGTAAACTTTAATCCCATTGTGATGTGTGTGTGTGTGTGTGTGTGTGTGTGTGTGTGTGTGTGTGTGTGTGCCAAAAACGAAGGAGCCTGCTAAAACAAGGTTGCTGAACACTTTAGAAAAAAACAAAGCACAGGGAAAAGAAACAAAATAAGAAAGAACCTGGAGTGCTTGAATATTACCATAAGATGAAGAAGCTAAAAATAGATGATTTTGAGTATAGATTTACATAACAAAAATACTACAAATGATAAGTAAGCAATAACAACACTTTTTTGAGTCTCAAATAGATTTTTATATGTGTCTCAGTGTTCATTTTTAGTTATGAGTAATAAATTAACTCTGGTATCATGAGAAAGGACTATGGCAACTGCAGGTTAGAGGCCTTTATTATTTATTATTTTTTCTGTGAAGTAAGAGATAAAGGAAGCAGTGGGGCTCTAGCTGCATGTGTTGCTTTTTCTTCTTAAATATTACACAGAGATAACAACACTGAAAGAAAAAGATCCTATCTTTGGCTATCGAATTCTTGCTATCAAGCTATTTTTAAGGCTTTCTTTTGTTTGAAATAGTAGCTTAGATTTTGAATATTTAGAGTGTAAAGAGGAACTTCTCACTTGACTGAGAAGAAGGTGATAACCCAGCAATGGGCAGGAACGTGCCACCACCTGCACCCCAGTGGGGACGGCTACGCGGCGTTCAACCTGGACAGACGCCCATGTCTGGTAGGAGCTTGGAATGCTGTCGTGGCCTTAGAGATTCTCTGTGTGCAAGTTCGAAGCTAGAGACAGTTGTACTTTTCCTATGTCAGTTATCTGATGTGATGTTCTCCAGACAATATTCCTGGGAGCCCAGAATTCTTCAGGGGCTTCCCCTCACTGTTCGGCTTGGGTTTCATTTAACATTATCTTTACTCATATAAATATGTGGCTTCATTGCTTTCCTGGTAACAGTTGACCCTCGCACCCCCCCCCCCCCCCATTGCCTTGATTAGCAGCTTAAACTCTCCCACAAGACGGAATGGATAATTACAATTCATTCTGGTCTCTAAGAAATGAAAAGATGCTGGAAGGGGTGAGCTTCTGTGTGTGTCCTTTTGATAACCACAGAGAAGAGTGCTTTGACATCACAACATGCCAAGCACATAGCAGCAGGATTTTCGGGATACCCAAGTTGCTACTGTATTGACACTTGAGAAGCCTAGAAAGAGAATGGCATTGTCCAACAGACAATGAAAAGTGCTGTGTGATTTAATTATTGATTACAGATTTTTAGACGAAAAAAGCTAAAATTAGATTAAAATATTTCATTGAATCTTAGGTATTGAAAATATAGTTATTTGACTATGCTATGGTTATCAATGATGTGTGTTTTATACTGGGAGAGTATCTCAGAGTAGCCGGCTTTGAGTTGTGCCCCATAGGGTAGCCGTATGTGGCTAGAGGCCACTCTATGCGACAACACAGGGTATAGCAGAAGATGCTTCAGGCTGCTGGGAAAGACACCCGGGCAGATTGTCACGTGCACTTCTAACAGCAACAGGCAAAAATGAGAGTTCCCGACATCAGATGTGAATCCTGAAAAAGAATGTTCGCGACACGACTCCTACGAGGACTGCTTGGGAATGTAAGATTTCTCAGAAGGCAACATGGCCGCCCATTCTTAGCCCAGGAAAAGCAGCGTCGTTTGTCCTAAGACAGATGGAAATACCCAAGGAGAAAAGAAGAAACTGCGGGCAACTAAGAGCCTGCTTTCCTCTGGCGTCTGCTGCAACACCAGCAAGAGTGAGGATCTATGTATCTGTATGTAAAGGGAAGAGGGAGTCAGAGGGAAGAAACCAAAGCTCACCTCAGCTGTTTTTCCTGGCCCTAGCCTTGGAGGACGGGTCAAGCTCACATTGAGAGACACAGCAGGTAATACTGGATATGAATTTGAGTTTTGATTTTTCCCAATGGCCAGGCATTCTTAGTTATAAGACTGAATTAGTATCTTAAAGCAAAAATAGAACACTATTAGCATACCACCTATTGTGTCTACGTGGAAGAACATGGACAGAATATGAGTGCAATGGGATGTGTTGAGAAAGAATAATGTCACTATCTGCTTGAAATCTAACAAGTACAACCAGTCCAACAAATCAATTTCACCTTTATTAAACTGGTATGAAAATAACTTACTTATGAATGTATACCATAAAACAAATCTGAATAAATTGGAGACATAAAAAATTTATTGTAAAGTACACACTGTATGTAAACTTTAGTTCCTTTCATTACCTTTGCTTCAATGACTAGGACCCCAAATCAAGGTAGGACCCCAAAGTAGGACTTAAAACGCTGAGTACTTCCATTACTCTAGGCGCTCTACATTTTCCTAACAAATATCCCAATAATATGGGCTATTTTACTAGCAAAAATGTATTCCACAGAAAGTTGGCATTACACTTAATCTCAAACTTTAAGCTTCACTTAAATTGACTTATGCCCATCAGATAACTTTATAATAAGTAAATAAGAAAATTCTGAATGTCATAATTCAATTCATAATAAAAAATATTTTGTCTGCTGGAAAGTAGGGTTACTTTTTTATCATTCATTGAAAAATAGTATTTCCAACTTTTTGTTTTTCAAATCACTGACCTAGTTTTTGAACTACTACCATCAACTTTTTAGTTTGCCATGGTGTAGACAATTAAGTCCTGGGCTACATTTTTAACTACCTCCATGTTAGAATGGAATTGTTATAATATAGCTCTAAGGAAGTTATAATTAGAGAGGTAAATCTTTCTCCAAATTAATCATAAATATTCTCCAAGCCATTAGCTCCGAAATTCTCTGCTCTTTTGTATTATTCATTACCTGGCTGTCTCTGCAGAAAATTTTAAAAAAATGCAATTTTAAACAAATGCTCAATTTTCTTAAAATAAGTCCAAGTTTCTCCAGCCAAATCCCAACATTCTCCTCTGCATAAACACAAACTTACTGTGATACTTCTACCTCTATTATTGACTTCTCAAGGCCAACCTTCTCCCACTATATATCTCTTTATTTACTATTTCTCTGGTGTTCTCTTTTATTATTTGTTGGATGTAGAACATCTTTTTTATTTAATTAACATGCAACCTTGAAACAAAACAGGGAATCAGAGCTCCCAGCATTAGTCATGTATCTATTTGGTTCCCTTTCTTAATTCAATATTATGGCTTCATTTAAAAAATATCATAATCTTATCTCTACTAATACACATTTTCTTGTCAATTATACAATCTGTATATTCTCATTCAACACACCAAAATGTTAAGAATTACCCAACCAAAACGGTACCTTCTCAAGAAAAAATTACCACATTTGCCATGATACAGACCGATGATTCATGTATTCAAATTATTAATTATCCTGCACACCAAGAGGGAAATTGTAGTTATTTTTTGTTTGCTTGATTGAATTCATTCATTAGCCAGATTTTCCCCAAACACAAACTACTTTCTGAGAATAAATTAAACGTGATAGTACCTGGTTTCAATTAATTTTAATTTAATAACAAGGAATTGCATGTTATGGGTCTTATTATGAATGTTTAAAAAAACTCATCCCAGGAATATCATGTCAGACTTGAGGCTTTTTTTTTTTCTTTTAAACCAGGATTTACTTAAGAGAACTTGACTACCTCTTGTGGACTATGAACAAAGAAAAGAAGCAGCACATAGCCCAGTTGTATGAGGCAAATAGGCAAGTTTTTGAAGACAGTTCATGGAGAGAGTTCGTTTTGGGTAGAGTTCAGTATTTTGTTCGCCATGTTTTTCCTATTATAAAAGTAGTATCTGCTGATTATGAACAATCAGAAAGCAGTGGTAAGAGGATTAACCTGTTACTATATACCCAATGGTAAACACTGAATAGTTGCAAAATATAGTTCTGCCCTTTACACGAATTCACGCAAATGTTCACAAAGAGAATATCAGACTCCAAGTATAGTGACGATGTTTTTCCCAATTTCTTTTTGTTTTAATAAGTATTATTTTTCATGATTTAAATGTAAAATTCTATATAGCTTTTGTGTTAAATACGTAACCATTAGAAATGAGATAAAGCACATTATTTAACTGTAGCCTTCAATATAATGAAGGCAGCCCCAGTGCGTAAATTATGCAGAGAATCTTTTCCGCCAAACCTGCCCTTTTCCTGCACACGTGGACCACCGCCCTGCCTTTTAGGAAAAGCTGCCTCAGATACTGAAAACACAAGCTTGTGCTTTGCTCATGACCTGGTATCCATTTGCGCATATCTACTACAGCAGTTTAACCCATCCCAGTGGAAACACTTAGAATAACTGTCTGGCTTTGCACTTGGTTCTACACTGCACACCATTTGTCCAGTCAGAACTGAAGCAAAACATAATTACAGAATTTGTTTAACTCTAGATTTATAAAATCCTCCTCAATCTAAAGTTTAGCTAATTCACCTCTGAGTTTTTCTTGTCCTGCTATGATTTCACATCTCAAAATTTATCTGTTATGCCCTATAGAAATACTAATTTACTGTAAAATTCATTTTTGGGGGGTCCAAAATGAAAAGGATAACAATCACATAGATCCTCTGATTCAAATCTTTAAAAGTATTCAATATGACTGAAAGGACAAAACAAAATAGCAAGCCTTAAATTTTTTATTTTGTGTAAAAATTTGGACATACTACTATAGAATGAATAATCTATCATTTAGATAGAAATAAATAGTCTCTCAAAGTTATAGTCAAGTGCCACGTCTACCCACTTGTAGAAGAGAAATGTAGATGTTAAACAATTTAGCACAATTCAGGTATTCCTTTAGTGATAAGTGTTACGAGTGGATAGACAGATGGAACAGGCCAGGTCAGCTAGAATCCAGCTGCCAGAGCAGTGCGGAAGTGTGAGTTACTTTTTTTTTTTTTTTTTTTAAGCAAGAAAAAGAATGTACCACGGGACTTTTAAAGTTTGGTTTCTAGAGGCTAACTTCCTTCCTCTTCAAGAGTCTTATTTTATAAATGAAAATTCGTCCTCTGTAAAGGAATGAGGACTTGTGTCAGGTTGTGAAGACACACAGCAGAACAAGACTCATATGCTCCCAGGTAGACAAAGTGGCCCCAGAAAACGAACACATGGTAACCAAACTAACCAAAGCCAGGACAGATAGGAACTGTCCACCTTCGACTGCAGGTGGTGCTTAGCTCTCAATGGTGATGGAGTGCCTCAGATCGACTGCTACCAATGGGTAGGCTCATCAGTACATTACAACACGGCTGAAGTACAGCCGAGAAGATCAAAGCCTAGAGCTTTATGAAATTTTCTGGGAGACCTTAATACTTCCAGAAAGCACCATGATCTTTACCATGAGGTTGCTGATGAATATTGAGAAAGAATGGAAACCCACCTAAAGGGACTGGGAAAAAGGTGGGGGGGGGGGCACCTACAAGAGATGACTATAAAAACATGGTTTGTACACAGATTTTAGGCATTTTCAGCACTATTCCAATATCTTTTTCTCTGTGATGATTAGCCATTAAAGCCAGGTTGAGAACTCTGCTCCCAGCTTTCTAACGAAGACCTTTACAAAGGTTCTAGGACGTTTAAGAGAAAGAAACCCATCATGTGGCTACCTTCATATAGTTATGTCATCTGTACAAGAGTAGGACAGCGGACCCATCTGGAAACAGTTTCTGTTTTACACCATTGTAGATGACCAAAACAGAATCTTACAAGGTGTGACCAAAATACACAGTGAATGTTTAAATAAAAATATGTTACAGTATAAAACACATCACCATTAATCCCCCTCAGAGTACTTTCCGTCTCTTGGAAGTTTCAACACACAGATCACACCACTCTGGCTGTGTTCAGAAGCAGCTCTGGAAATCCCCTCATCCGGGTCATCAGTTCTGCTATCATGGTGCTCGGAGGTCTTGAATTTTTTCACAATGCCTATATAATTTTGACTGTGGAAGAGCCAGGAAGTCCCATGTCCACAGACTGAACAAACAAGGTGGACATGGGCAAACTGGGTTGTTCTTATTTGACAGAAATTGCTGTAAAGTTTTTAAATTGATCAGGATATCAAGGCAGCTACAAACAGATGAAAGAACATATCTGGAACTGCCTCAGACAATGGCAAGAATGATGGGATAAGTAGAAGAAGCAAGAGAGAATATTCAGAGGGCATTAAGGGGAATGTCTTTGCTGCGATACATTTTAAATTGTTTTACTTACACAACCACTGTATTTTATCATACTTTGTATCTTACTCCTTTTTCTTTTTCTTAAATTAAATAAAAAAATTGGGAGACTATGTAACAGTTCTTGTTTACCCCAGAGCTAATTTAGAATCATTGGCCCCAAAATGTCAAATCGGTTTTCTCTTAACTCAGAAAAAATATTAATAATTCATTGTGAGGAGAAAAAAAGATGTTGATGAACATTTGACCACAAAATATTGCAGATGTAATATAGATGTGGATGATATTGTAGATGTAATGCAAAATTTTAGTAGTCCATGGTAAAATGCTTTTTAAAAATTGATTTAACTACTTTATTTCTAGAGAAAAATCTTAGCATTCTTATAACAGTATAAATTTTAAAAATTCAAAATCACATATATTAATGTTGGAATTCCGCAACTGTTGACACAATGCTAACTCTTTTTGAGGCACTCTTGCTATGTGGCCTGGACTTCAAATACACATTCCTCCTTCCTCAGCCTCCCTGAGAATCTCGAATGCTAGACATGTCCCATTATGCTCAGATTTAAAGTGTAATTTATTAAAAAAACCACAAAATGTAAACTATATATATATAATATATTGTTTAATGTATAAAATCATATAGTAGTAATATACAACAAGATGTTAGTTACAGGTCACTAATTACATGTGTTAAAATTCGTACACTGCTTGTGTATTGTGCATAATACATATATGATCGTAATAGTGTATAGATAGATAAATAGATATATAACAAATTGAACCCATACATAAGCAAATTAACCAAAGCGGCAAATATTTCTAATTTTGCATGCACTCTCAATGGAACAGTATGGTTGACTCTGATAGGAAAGAAGGTCATTTCCACAATGGCTGACCTGCTTTTCGGGATTTGTGTTTGACTGCGGCCAATTTGAGTCCCCAGCCTGGAATAAATGCAGAGCCATCTGTTGTGATACGGCTGGGTCGAGTTCTAGGTTCACTGAAGCAATTGTTTCGATCACCCTCAGTCCTTAGGATAAGCTTTGCGTGGAAGGATCCCTTGAGTTTCAGCCTGAATGTACCAGAAATATAATTAGGCTGAGAGCTCGGTAAAAATTTTATATGACAAGGTAGTTAACCCTCCCAATTCCAGTCCTCCAAGATGTTTATTGGCCATTTGGATATTTTATACTCATTCAGAGGTCTTCCACTTTGGTTAGCCAACGTTCTCAAAATGCAGAATTTCCGCACAGCTCTCATGACACATATTGTTTAAACTGAGAGAAAAATGAGGCAGAGAAGATGGCGATATACTGAGGTCAATTTTTATAGAGTCTAAATGTAAACTGATTGATACAGTGGCTGCTATTTGTGACTAATTTGTTAAGGTGAAAAGTTTTAAGATGCTGTGATTAAGCTTATGTTTACGGTTATCATGTGAAGAAAATACGAGAAAAAACATTAGGCAGAGGCTGTGAAGAAAATATCATTTTGCTGGCATAACATAAACTTCTAGGCTGTAAAATATTATTTTAATATGAGGTTCTTCGGGTGTGATCAAAATAAACTAATGATAATGTGAGCAGGTAATGTTGGAGAATACAAATAAAATTCTAGCAGCCCACCCCATTACTGGTAACAGTTAAATATTTTATAGAATATCAGAATGTAAAATAAGTTTTTAAAAATGCTTAAAGAGAACAAGATTTAAGTTACAGAATATGAAAGATTATATGAAGGTGAAGTATATTAAATCATTAGAAACATGGGTTTTCTATAAAGATTCGTTAAGCATTTGAATAAAAGTGCAATGGAAAGTGAAAGCACATGGTATAAGGCATCATTATTATATTAATGAAGACTTACGAGCTCATCAAGGATGACAGAAGTCAGACAGGACTAAGATACTCAGGTTTATGGAAACAATGCTTCTGATATTAGAAACCGTTAAGTTCTGATGGAAATTAAGTGCCAGGCAATAGGAAGGAATTTTTCAGATGCCAGGGATCTGTAACTGAGATGGAAAAATAACCCAGTGGAAAGAAAGGGAATCCTTTCAAGAACTTTGGAAATAAGGAAACTTTTGGACATGAGAACAACACAACAAAAAAGGGTGTCCCAAATCTAAAACGACACATCGGTCCAATGATACACATCACCATAATGGAATCAGTGGTATCACCAGAGTGACATGAGGGAGAACCCGGGGTATCGTTGATAATTAGTTACCAAAGAAGGGGGAAATAGAGGAGAGATGAATTTGTCCAGACATAGACATGGCACACAAAGAAAGAGGACCCAGCCAGGAAAGGTGCAGGCGAGAGCATGGCTGATGCTGTCATGGAAATCAATAAATCTGAGGCCTAGAACTCAGAAAATGAGATTGTGAGATAGACGACCCCCGGGCATGGGCCCAGGTGTTTTGGAATGAGATTGAAAAAAATGGAGGTGGAAGTGGAAATCCTAGAAAGGTAGGAGGCAGGATAGAGAGCAATAGAAACAAGAAACTTAGAAATTCAGCTCAATAAGCCTAAAGAAATGAAATCCTAGCTTTGATATCTTGGGCAAAATTCTGCACTGGTCCTCTGAATGAGAATTAGCTGTTGGCTACTACTTGACAAAAAGAAGTATCCTCTAATGTGTCAAAGAAATTGGCCTGTATCTGAGATAGATGCTAGGAAAATATCGGTTAGACCACCATTTATTCTGGTTCTCATCCCAGTCTCAGTGCCGGGAGAGATGACTGTTGCATGTGACAGCAAGTGCCCTGGACCTAGAGGGTCAGATCATGTGTGTCCCTCACCCACAGACAGGCTTTGCATGCTACGGAGGTTCTCACAGTGCTGCCCCTTGGATCAGTGCCTGCAGGATCTGGGGATTTGGTAACTCAGAGTTAGTGGCCCCCTCCTAGACTCACTGAATCCGAAATGCTAGCAGTGTGCCCAAAAATCTTAATTTTATAGAGCTCTCCATATGATGCTTATGCATGCTGAAATTTTAAAACGCCTGTCTTATAGGAAAACTGACATTAATTAGCAACAGAAAAGAAGCTAAATCCATGGTTAAAGGTAAAACATGTTTCTGGCTAAAGCAACAGGAAATAGAGCTCCCAAGATTTTATATCTGAGATTTCAGTATACGATGAGACAGATTTGAAAATAACTGTTATATTGGTAATGGGATCCTGCATTTAGCCTCTAAAAGACAGAGACGCCTGTTTACACAGAGATTTGTTTTCTCATTGAGAAATATCACTTTGCAATACAATAGTTACATGGCACATTTGCTAATATAAAAATTTCTAATGAGAATTGCTTACAGTGTTATAGTTAATAAAGAACAACATAGGTTAAAGAGAATATTTCTGAGTTAAAAAGCAAAAAAGAAAGCTAAACCAAGTATTTTGCTAAGCCAGAGTACCAAGCACACAAGCCCCATCTAGTGGCCTTCCTGTCATGAACTCAGTGAGGCTTCTGAGGGATATAAGCAAAATACAAAACCACGGAAAGGGGTGGGGGGCCGGGGGGCGCGGGGTAAGGGGGTGGGGGGGTGGGGGTGGGAAAACATGAATACTTGAGCACTTTGATACCTGGACTACAGCACTGCAGATCAGTTCTTCTACAAACACTTTTCAACTTTACTAGAATCCATTTCTGAATTTCAGTATCAGCTGAAGCTAGGCAAAAAGAAAACTATTAAAACTATGTCCTAGGCCTGACCTTAGGTGTTTCATATACACAGCTGTAGTAACATACCACAAGTTATAAATGTAGGTATACATACAGATAACATATGGATAAGACACAGACATAGGTGTAGATAAGGATGGAAATCCAGACAGGCAGAGACACTCAGGGTAGCCATTCGATCTGGAAATGGGAAAATACATGTTTTGCTAATATTACAAAACATTACAAAATCAGATTTTCTATATTTCCAGGGTATTTCCATAAAACAAGCACAACGGGGTCTTGCTTCAAAGCCACCCAGTGTGCTGCCCCCTGCTTCCCTGTGCTGCCCCCTGCTTCCCTGTGCTGCCCCCTGCTTCCCTGTGCTTGGCTCAGCTACATCACTTTTCATTCAATGACATTGCCTTATTTTGGTTTTTACATACTATTGTATTTTAACTTCTTTGAGAGATAGAAGCAATTTTACACTAATAAATTTTTATTCATGTTCCATAGCATGGTGCTTAATAATCATTAATAATGCCTCATTAAATAAATGTTGAGTGGATAAATGAAGCAATAAATGAATGAAAGAGGATTTAAAAATATGATTCACTTACCTTGATATTTCATCTATTTGTATACATTATATACAAATAGACATCCACAAATATATGTTACTGTTCTCACAATGATAAGGAATCTTAGCCGTGGCCATAAGATTATCCAGAGACGTCTTAGCTTTGTCTTCTGCGTTCTACAAGTGTTTTTGACTCTTGTAAAAGTAATCATTGAGGGAGTTATGGGTCTAAGAAAGGGGAGACGGATATTCACACTGAGAGTTACAATACCCTTTATAAGGTGAGCAATGGCACGCAAGCAACCTTGGCTCTTTGCTTTTAGCATTTTAATAGAAAAAATTACTTTTCATTTGAAGGGAGGTGAAGATCTCACTCAACTGTTTTTTGAAAAGAAAAAAAATCAATAAAATTTAATTAAGACAACATAATGGACGATATTTCTTGAAGAGAAAACAAGACATGTAGTGTAAGGATTGCTCCGGTTTCGGGTTGGCACTACCTGTGCCCAGAGTGGTTACGTACAGCAACACCAGCAACATGTCCCCAAAGCCTGGAAGCTAAATGAGTCCGAGCTGCCTAGCTATCACACACCAAAATCTCCCATAATCCACACGACTACGTGGGAAAAAAGCACTAAGCCAACTAAATGAACTAAGTTAAGCCAACTAAATGACCCAACTGGTAAAGGTGGAGCTTTACCTCTAACATGGACCATCCCATTTTGGGGAAAGCCACTAGCTGTCAATTTAAAAGGGAGTTTAATTGATTTCACCCACAGTTCACAGACCTTAGCACACAGAAAACAAAGGATTTTCCCTTTGCTCTAGTTTACAGATTGATTTTTATCTAAACCAAAAATAGTTTTGACCAAGTCAGTCTTGGAGACAGTACAGATCATATGTAATTATTACTCAATATAGCAGCTTTGACTATTGTTGGATTTCTATTATTTTTAGCAGGTATATTAACATTAAAATAATGATTATTTTTTTCTAAAATGTAGAATCTTAGGATATTTATTATGAAAAAAAGGGGCAGAAATGGGTCTTACTTGCTTTAGGATTGTTTAATAATGTCACATTAAATCTCCAAGATTAGAAAAATTAGTTTCAGACATTAGGTTGGATACTTAGGGTTTTAACAAAAATATGAACAGAGCTTTTCAAACAACACACAGAACAGCATCATTTCTAAGTAATGAGAGGAGCTATCTTATTCTAAAAGGTTTCTTCTGAGAAAATATTTCTAAGGTGGCATGTCTGTTAAGTGAAAGGAGTAGTAGATGAACAAGGGAGTTATAAAATTTATTGTGACTCTAAAATATCTGAAAAATTTGCCCATAGAGAGCTGTAGAACAGAGCATGGGCTAAGGAAGGTAGATGCTAGGATACACGTGTGGCAGGAGAACATTCACAGTGTTGTGTATAACGAACGTGACATGTTTGAGGTGCTTTCTTAAGGAGCAGCACCGGAGAGTTGAAGATTCAAAAAGGTGTGACTTACAAAGCAATTAATCCTTCCACGTCTCTGAGGACACAACTGTAGATGACGCATGGATCCAGAGGTAGCCCTGGACCGCACACCTGTATTCTACAGCGAAGGGGAGTGAGGAAGAAAGCGAGGAGAGACAGAGGCAGATGCGACTGTCCAGCTGAACAAAGCTAACAAAGTTCTCATTGGATGAGAGTGCAGGGTTAGTGCCTGGTGAAAGATTTCAGAAGAACAGCATACATACACAGGAGACTCCACATAGTATGTGGAATGACCAAATGGGGACAAAAAATTTGTCCTATGATAGGTGGCTCCAAAAATCATGTGACTTTAGAATATATTTGAGAGCTTAAGACTCTTAAATCTCTTACTCATGTGTGTCCTGCTATGAGTATCCATTTCTTTTCACTCCACTTCCAAGTAAAACACAGAAACACTCAGCAGCCCTGGCTAACTCCAATTCTGGGAAAGAACTGTTTTTGATAGAAACTGTGAACTTACGAGCTTGAAGTAAAGTTGGTAGACAATATTCACTATCAATAGAAACTTTTGCTCTATGGAGAGGAGTTCTTAATTAAAGAAATTACATCATCAAAAAATTATTCAAATGAAAAGGAGATACAGGGAATGAGGATGAAAAGATGAAGCGGAAGTAAAAATCAGGACGATGGAACATGTCTGTGCACGAAGTTGAACACAATTGCTATGTATTGGAAGTATATACTAATGGAATAATTAATATTAGAAAATATTTTGATAATAATCTTAAATATGCAGTATCATTGTTTAAATAATTGTATGCATGCACTTTCAGTGCCTTAGATATTAAAATCCTGATCTTGACTTACACGTAGAGTTAGATTCATTGACTAGAAAAATAAATTTTTATTAAAACTCTCCATATATTTTGAAATAAACATACTTTGAATAAGTTAATTTTGTCAAATTGTAAATGCAACATTCTGCAACGTGCCTATTTTTGTTTTTCTAGAAGTAACAGGTGGAAATTGTCCTTGTAATATCTCTCATCACTATGATAAAAGTGCCAAAGTATATTTTTAGAAATATTTAAAATAAAAAAATAAAAATTTCCAGCTATGTTTTCAGGGAAATCTAAGATGCTAAAAATATATAATAATCAGATAGTTTCATATATACATAATCTAAATCGAATTAATAATATATATATATATATATATATATATATATATATATATATATATATATGAGAAAAGAGGAAATTACACTTTTCCAATCAGAAGCACCCATGATTCTTCGAATATAAGATGAATCTGTTATTTCACTTTACAATCGCTACTTGATATATTATTAATAAATTTCATGTATTGAAATCTACTGGGAACAATACCTACTGACTCCAGATTGTAAATTTTACATTTCTTTTTCATATCATAAAGTTTATAATATGAACAGTTAATATAAAATACAAGGTAAGACATTCAAAATTTATTCTACATGAAAAGATTTGTAGCATTAAAATACATCTCCAGGAGTCTACATTTAATTTTCGTGATCTTCTGTTGTTATGTAGCAATTTATTATAACACTGTCCTCATTGTAAACGTTAAATTTTGTGCTTATACATATCAATAAAATGGGGGGGGGAAGGAGTAAATGTTTTTCTGAGCTAAAGGCAACATATCCTTTTACTCAGAAATATATTTCTTTATATAAAGAAATATAAACTTTTAAGCTTCCTAGATAATAAAAGATGGTTTTAGAGGTTAGAGAGTAGGTTCTCCAATAAATACTGAAGACCTGTAAGGTGAGTTGTCCTTGAATGTTCTACTAATGGAAACATTGTGTATATGTCCTTGGCCATATGGGAAGGCCACTCTGGATAGATCAGTTTTATAGATGGTTTTAGAGGTTAGAGAGTAGGTTCTCCAATAAATACTGAAGACCTGT